>OU015497.1:33580766-33895766 GCA_907164885.2 Dolomedes plantarius
TGATAAGATATAAAATGTTGATAATATTGAGATATATTTACAATTAAAGGCCAATGAATGCAGATACAATCGCATTATTTCAAAACCGTCCGGTTTATTGAATCTAAGGACAACTTGCGAATGGATTCCTATTATGTTCAAAAACCTAAAAAACAATGAGATTGTCCATCTTCATGATATGCGGGATACCGTGTAATAGCTGCACATTGGATCGACTACAACAATTCCTGCTTTTGTCGTATTGTAATCCAGTATAATCGCCGGTTTTACCACGGTTAATTCCCGACTAACAGTGAATAGAAAGGAAGACAAGGGTCAGAAAACCAGACCTGCATTAGAAAGGGTGTATCTATAAATAGAAACTGCTTAGAACGTTCAAACATTGCATGCAAAAACAAACCATTCAAAATTACGAAAATGTTGCACTTTGTACAAGGGCGCGCCCGCTGAAGGGTTAAAGGAGCTGGGTGTTTTTAACCATTCTTTCACAAACAAGACTGAGCTCTGACCCAACTCTTAACCAATTGTTTTTCGTAGCCACGAGACGAGAGAGAAGAAACAAAATGGAAGAGGGACCAGCTTAACTATTTTTTCCTAAAAACCGAGACACTTATTTCTTTCCCGGCGTATGTCATCGTCATTAAAAGGGGTGGCATAAAAACACCAGGATGATCTCTGGGTGTGGTTCGCATGTAGAGGTTTGTCACGTGACCCAGTCTAGGGATGGTGAATCTGTCATCTTCATCCGCTCACATCTCGTTTATCTCGGCTTCAGATGGGAAACAAAGTGGTTACCTTTACCGAAGACCAGCTCGAAGATTATCAGGTGAGTTTTGAAAATTGAGGACGTTTCTTTTCGTAAAATTGAGTAGTTTCAAATAACAAGAAAAAGGGGAAAAATAAATTTTGAATCATTTTAAACACACATTCAATACAAAAAAGGGGAAATAATTTTTCTTTTTTCGTGTCAGAATATTTTTAATAAAATTATGCGAGAATTTAACAATATTTAATTGAAACATGTAAAGCTAGCATGATGAGACAGACTCCTTTTCGCAAAGTAACTAATTTTCAGCCTTATGGAGACTGAAAAATAACATTTTTAATAGTTTTACACTCGTCAAAAAATTTATTGTTTCACGGTCGATCTATCCATTAAAAATAATGACAAAAAACTAATTAACAGTTGTATTGAAACACATCTCATGCGTTAAGAAAATAAGACAATTTCCCCCCCTCAAAACAGCTGCATTTAAACATTTAAAATTTCTTCACATTTCAATTTCTCGCATTCAAAAACGTGAGGAAATTATACGATACAACCGCTAATCTTTTTAGCGTTTACAGTAACGTTCGGAATGGCATGTGGGAGGGGGGGGGGGGTCAAAACATCTGTAAAATACGAGGTAAACTATCCCCGAACCCCGTGATGCAAACTTAATAAATTCACTATAGATAACTGCAAGATAACCTAATTAAATAAGCCATTGCCAACAATGGCGTTTAAAACAGTGGCCTGTGGAACCATGAGGCAAGGTGGCATATTAAAGAGTTAAAAAGGTTTTTAGCAAATGCATGTGTGTCCGTTTGTGGGAGTTTAACCTCGCTTGAGAGATGCAGCATGTTCGTATCGAGTACATATTGTCAAACGCTATTAAAATGAATATTTTGCTATGTATTAATTCAAGAAACATAACATGGGCATAAGAGGATAAGCACGGAGAAAAATGATTTAACCCTTCAGAAGGGCGCGCCAATTTTTGGAACACCTGCAGGCAGTGGTACCAAGTGCAAGTCTCTTTCAACCTTGATTATTTCTTTTGTAATAAACTTTTTTTTTTTCAAATTGAAAATAATAATTCTGCGTTTTATGACAGGATATAAAATGTTGATAATATGGAGAAATATTTATAATGAAAGGCCAAAGGATGCAGATACAATCGCCTTATTTCAAAACTGTCCGGTTTATTGGATCTATGGACAATTTGCGAAAGGAATTCCTATTATGTCCAAAAATCTAAAAAAACAATGAGATTGTCTATTTTCGCGACTTGCGGGATACCGTGTAATAGCTGCACATTGGATCGAGTACATCAACTCCCGCTTTTGTCGTATTGTAATCCAGTATAATCGTTGGTTTACCACGGTTAAATCACGACTACCAATGAATAGAAAGGAATGCAAGGGTCAGAAAATCATACCTGCATTAGAAAGGGTGTAGCTATAAAGAGAAACTGCTTAGAACATTCAAACCTTACTTGTAAAAAACAAATCATTCAAAATTACGAAAATGTTGCACTTTGTACACGCGCGCGCCCGCTGAAGGGTTAATCGCACATAAGTGCATATTTTTTAATCGACAAGGATCGAACCTGAGTCTCCTGACTTCGAAACCGGGTTGTTTTTTATCAACTCAATGCTTTCGGCAATGCGAGGTTTTTTTTTATTTCTTTTTACTTGATATAATAATTTATTCCTGGACATCTTTATTTCCCAATGGGTTTATTTCAATACACCTGTATCGTTATTAGATTCATCGAACCAAAGACCTCTGTTATCTTTTTAAGGAAATAATTTTTATTTCACTTTACATCACAACCTTATTTTGTTCCCTGTCTTGTTTATTTTCCAATGGGTTTATTTAACATGTACGTGAATCTTCAAGGGTCAGAAAATCAGACCTGCATTAGAAAGGGTGTAGCTATAAATAGAAACTGCTTAGCTTAGAACATTCAAACCTTACATTTAAAAACAAACCATTCAAAATTGCGAAAATGTTGCACTCTGTACATTGGCGCGCCCGCTGAAGGGTTAAACAACCACTCTACATTTCATACACATTTTTTCCTTTAATTTGTCTTTTGATTGGATGTATCTGACATTTAATATCATTATTCCGAACCACGACTATTTTTCTTCATTACGATTCCCCTTCGCTAATCCAAATGTTTTTCAGGGAATCGGACTTCAAACTCTCATTTTCTCTTTTTGTTTTCTTTCCCTCCGTCTAATCTCCTACAGAATCCAAGAGCGAACAAATCGCTCGAAAACAGGAAAGTTTTCCCTAATACTGTAGTTGTTCACACTGCTGTAATGCGAAGGGAAATTGAGGGTAAAAAAAGGGAAGCATGGAGGGGAAAATGGTCTTATATTACTGGTCTTTGATAAAGAAAAAAATTCTTCCATGCGGCAGGTACATAACCCGATGAGAATCGTCCAGACACCCCACGAATTCTGTTATCTAGTCTTATTATTCGGAAGCACTTTATAGATGAAAAAATAATATATATATGTGTGTGTGTGTGTGTGTGTGTGTGTATGCATATGTATATATCTGTGGCTTGGTACAAGAAGTACCTGAGTCAGTTTTCTCCAAGATAACTTTGTTTGCTTATCTCTCTTTTAAAAAAATATTATTTTCAATGTAAGAAGTACGCAAGTCTGTATAATGGTTTAGAAAACACTTTTAAAGCATCGGACAGATTTAGGTACTTCTTACATTGAAAATACATATTTTTTTTAAGGAGACTTAAGCAAACAAAGCCAACTTGAAAAAAATTGACTTAGGCACTTTTTGTACCAAGCCATATATATATATATATATATATATATAATCTGTGGAAGCACCATACAAATAAGTCAGTATTGCTCCCTTGGTTCCCTTCAGTTTTGATAGAGGACCACCAGGGGCGACATCTAGAGGGCTCGCACCTTCCCCACCCAGACCTGTCAACCTCAGTTAGAGCAAAATCTTGCAATGTTCCTCCGTGCATAAAATAATCGACGTAACGACATAACACAAAACAGTATAGTAAAAAATTATAATAAACGAATTATAATGTATACTTGCTTATAGTTTATAGGATCTCTTTAATAATATTACATAGTTCAAAATATTTCCTTACTGTTTAGCTCATCTTGAAATTATAATATTAAACAAAAGTTATATATTTGAAATTTGTAATCATACATTTTAATGTACATCTTATTTACACTTGTAGGGACTCCAGCAGTCTATATTTTGAGTACTTCTATTGCTTTATAATGTTTGTTTTAATAAATTTCAGAAAATCTTTGAACTTTTGTAGTGTTTACTGTAGCTGATTTTGCTCTTTTTAAAAATTCATTGTCAAATTGTTCTTCATAACAGTGTTCTTGTGGGGTTCGATTTGCATATTAGCGAATTTTCTAAGGTTTCTCTTGACATAGATGACCTGAACTGAACTATATATTTTTGTTATGTAACTAAAAATCCTCTCACAATCTGCATTACTGTGAGGCATTGTTAAAACCAGTTTTTTTTTTTTTTTTTTTACGTTTCGGAATCCGGTAATAATAGTGTCCATTCCGGAAACCCGGAAGATCCGGCACTGCCGGGGTAAATCCGGAAAGTTGGCAGGTCTGCCCAACTGTTGAACTCTTGGAAGGACTTTCCGGTCTGCGGATTTAATGTGCTAATATCTGATCTAAACACGAAGGTACTTAATGGCGATCGTCGGGATTCGAACTAAGCATCCTCAGTCCGAAGCCCAACGCACTACTACTAGGTTACTTTGGGACCTTATAGGCGAACTGACATTGCTCTGTTTGAGGGGACAGTACAGAACATCCATGCCTTATCCAGTTGCTATTTGACCAGTACATAACAAACAATAATGTATGTGCGTGATCCCGAGAGCACTAAATAAGACTGCACAAGCATATAAAATGAAATAAACTATGAATTTAATATTACAAAATGCTTTTACTTTCAGCTAGAAATACCATGTTCGGAGTTTAAGCAAATAATAATGTTGCTATATACACTAATTTATCATTTCATTGTGCATTTAATCCTCATTAAAATGCGATCTTATTAAACAATTTAATTTGTTCTTAATAATTTAACAGGACTGTACATTTTTTACCAGGAAAGAAATTTTGAGGTAAGTCACTATAATTTCTCTGTATACTGTACTCTGTAATTGTGCTCATTGCAATGTTGAATGATATAAGTGTCGCTCATCAATGTTCGATCGTAGCTGTATCAAGTCTTTTATAGCAACTTATAAATATAATAAGCTTTGGCCTCATTCATACCCTGAAGAATATACACGCTTTTTCTTATGGGGAAGGGACTCATTCTAAAAATATTTTACGAGACACTTCACGTTCATTTAAACCTGTGACATAACAGCTTTTCTGCAATAGTAAATTAGAGTCAAAAATTGCTAAGCTCGTTTGTTTTTTCTTTTTCAGAAGCATGCTTTTATTCTCCAAACAATGCAAATTATTTGCCAAACAATAATTTCGACTATGTTATCTTTGATTTATTTTTCAAGATTTCATTGCTTAATTCAATCTTTAAATTTTAGTGGAAAAAGCCTTTCCTTTCTGTCTTCAACAAGAAAAATAAATTTTAGAAGACACACACACACACATATATATGTATATACATATACATACATACATACATACATACATAAATATATATATATATATATATATATATATATATATATATATATATATATATATATATATATATATATATATATATACACACAAGTATATGTATGTATGTATATATATAGAAGAAACGTATATTTTTTTTCAAACTTGACACTTGTGTTGACCATGATGTTCATTTTCATTGTAATAGTAACACCAACAGCAAGAACAAAAGTTAGACATAGGGTCCTTAGTCCTCATATTTTATGCCAATCACAGACCGTAACAACTTCGTAGCTAATCGTTTGGAGGTTTTATATTGGTAAAATCTATTTCAATACGAGTAACGTTGACGCTGACGGATTCTATGTGAACAGGCCCTCGGTCGAGGTGTCCTGCGTAAATCAATTTGACGGGGTACATCCTCAATTTGATTTACGGAGTTTGGCAGATCCTCAATAAATTCCTGATTAGCAAGCGGTGCGAAAACAATCCATCTCTTGACAGGTATTTCATCCTCAAACAGATGTGTCATCTATAAGGATGGAAGATCCTTTTCTCTTTCTAAAGCCTCCTGCTTTTCCCCGAGGTGGTCTGTCTGTGTCACGGGTCGACATGTAGAACTTTTGTAGCTGCAAGTTCACATTTTTTTTCCCCCAAACTTTAATGAACATGCAGACATTTGAACGTGGTGCTGTCAAGGAAGTTGAAAGGGGAACTCCTCATTGGATGCTGAGATCTTTATTGTTGCCTACTCAAAGAAAGCCCATTGACTTGACGACAGGTGCATCTTCAACGGTAGCCGTAGAATGCGGATCTCACATGGGAGTGGGGTGGGGTGGGAACAGAATTGGAAGAAATTCTATGATAAATCAGCTAACTAGGGATCCCAGCTCGAATTCTTAAGACGACCATGAGATTCTTTAACTCTTTCCGATTGTGAGAATTCTCGGGTTTCCTTTGTCATACATGGTCCCCGAAGTGCAGCTTGCAATAGAATGACTGGTCTACCATGCGTCGAGTAAAATTGCAATCGAGTGGTGTAAGATCAAAATTAGCAATCGCCATCAGAACTTTTTTTTATTTCGATTAAGAGCACAGAAATATATCTTATGCATTTTCTAAGATATAAATTGCATAAGATATATTTCTGTGCTCTTAATCGAAATTTAAAAAAAAAGTTCTGATGGAGATTGCTAGTTTTGATCCTACACTACTGGTCCATGTGTTGAGTAAAATTGCAATCGAGTGGTGTAAGATCAAAATTAGCAATCTCCATCAGAACTTTTTTTTTTATTATTTCGATTAAGAGCACAGAAATATATCTTACGCATTTTCTAAGATATAAATTTGAAATTACCTTCAGAAAAATTCCAACGTTATGTTTTATGAGTAGGCAATTTTTCAAAAATTTTCATCATTAACTGATTGAAATACTATAAGAAAATATTCTTAACTCGATTTTGAACAAACAAACAAACAAAAAATGGAGATTGCTAGTTTTGATCCTACACTACTGGTCCATGTGCTGAGTAAAATTGCAATCGAGTGGTGTAAGATCAAAATTAGCAATCTCCATCAGAACTTTTTTTTATTTCGATTAAGAGCACAGAAATATATATTACGCATTTTCTAAGATATAAATTTGAAATTACCTTCAGAAAAATTTCAACGTTATGTTTTATGAGTAGGCAATTTTTCAAAAATTTTCATCGTTAACTGATTGAAATACTATAAGAAAATATTCTTAACTCGATTTTGAACAAACAAACAAACAGAAAATGGAGATTGCTAGTTTTGATCCTACACTACTCGTCCATGTGTTGAGTAAAATTGCAATCGAGTGGTGTAAGATCAAAATTACCAATCTCCATCAGAACTTTTTTTTTTATTATTTCGATTAAGAGCACAGAAATATATCTTATGCATTTTCTAAGATATAAATTTGAAATTACCATCAGAAAAATTCCAACGTTATGTTTTATGAGTAGGCAATTTTTCAAAAATTTTTATCGTTAACTGATTGAAATACTATAAGAAAATATTCTTAACTCGATTTTGAACAAACAAACAAAAAATGGAGATTGCTAGTTTTGATCCTACACTACTGGTCCATGTGTTGAGTAAAATTGCAATCGAGTGGTGTAAGATCAAAATTAGCAATCTCCATCAGAACTTTTTTTTATTTCGATTAAGAGCACAGAAATATATATTACGCATTTTCTAAGATATAAATTTGAAATTACCTTCAGAAAAATTCCAACGTTATGTTTTATGAGTAGGCAATTTTTCAAAAATTTTCATCGTTAACTGATTGAAATACTATAAGAAAATATTCTTAACTCGATTTTGAACAAACAAACAAAAAATGGAGATTGCTAGTTTTGATCCTACACTACTGGTCCATGTGTTGAGTAAAATTGCAATCGAGTGGTGTAAGATCAAAATTAGCAATCTCCATCAGAATTTTTTTTTTAAATTTGGATTAAGAGCACAGAAATATATCTTATGCATTTTCTAAGATATAAATTTGAAATTACCTTCAGATAAATTCCAACGTTATGTTTTATGAGTAGGCAATTTTTCAAAAATTTTCATCGTTAACTGATTGAAATATGATTGAAGAAAATATCCTTAACTCGATTTTGAACAAACAAACAAGCAAAAAATGAAGATTGCTAGTTTTGATCCTACACTACTCAACTGTTCTATTAAAAAGTAAGATAATATTACCGGTAAAATGATAACTAACACATTTTAAAGATAATAAAGTCAAAATAAATAAATAAAAGTGGGAAAAGTATATTGGGATAACGTCCTTAAATCTAATCCTGTAACTCAAAATAGTGCAGGTGATTATGTTCAAAGTGGTGAATAAATTGACATCGCAATCTTCAACCTCAATGTTAGGCTGTGGGGAATTTTGTTCATTTATTTATTTTTTAATCTCGGTGCTTTTCTAATCACAGATTAGAAAATGCGTATTTTTCAGGGGTTGTTTTTTCATACGTAAGTTGACATCGCAAATCTTCAATCTCAATGTTAGGCTGCGGGGAATTTTATTTATTTATTTATTTTTTAATCTCTGTACTTTTCTAATCACAGATTAGAAAATGCGTATTTTTTAGGAGTTGTTTTTTCATAGGTAGGTAGACATTTAAATAAGCCATGTGTTTTTTATATAATTCTAAATTTTTCCCGCAGTTAATTTTTTTAATGGGTACTAAATTATATTTGCATGTCGCTACACTAATAAATTTGTTTTTTGGAAATACAGAGTCAAAATAAAAAGATTTCTGAAAAACACGTTTAAAGATACACTTTCAAATACAGATGATCGAATTCCAAAATATGCATTAGCTTTTTAAAGCATAGTGGTATGAAAATCATACCACATATTCAAGCTTTTTCTGGGTCATTGCATGTTGGTATATTTTTGCTACCAACTGTTACCAAGTTCAAGTACCTCTATTTTTCAAGTATAGTTGGCGATAGTTATCTATTTCTGCAGATGATTTTCTAAATTCTTTGGAGACTGTCGTATTGTCGGCCACGTGTACTCGCGTCTGAATAAATCAGTGTATTTTACTTAAACTGATTGTTACACAAGCATATTTTTATTGATATCATATCAAGATAAGTTGATAAAATGTACGTGCATTTGATTTATTAATTTAATTACAATAATAATTATATTATGTTGTTAAACATGAGGTGGTAATAAAACAATACCATCGTACATTTATCTAAGTATGTATATTCAAGCAACCAAACTTGAAAAACATTAATATTTAAGTAGATAAACATGCAAATTAATATAGATAATTTATTAATACGTACTTTAAAACCTTATACGTTTTCTAAATTTGTAGGTTTTTATATTTTACGTTTTCTAAATTTGTAGGTTTTAATGCAAAATGGTAAATTGCATTTCGGCATTTCCTTCTACGTTATTTTTTTTTGCAATTATACATAATTTTTTAGTGGACATTTTGAAAACAATTTCTCACTTTTTTATTTATTTTCATT
The DNA here is from genome assembly GCA_907164885.2 of Dolomedes plantarius. Lineage (NCBI taxonomy): Eukaryota > Metazoa > Arthropoda > Arachnida > Araneae > Dolomedidae > Dolomedes > Dolomedes plantarius. The sequence goes on from OU015497.1 coordinate 33,590,226, forward strand.
CCCTCCATTTTATTTTCATTAAATTTTAATGTTATATTAGTAATATGTTTTCTCAATTATACATTTCTTGTTCGATGTCCCTTGAAATACTTATAAATGAGGTTTTACTACAATTAAAAAAATTGCATAACATATTCTTCCAAAAACGTATTACTGCGTTTATTATTTTAGATGTTCTATAGTGTTGTAAAAAGAAGTTGAAGAAGAAAAACAATCAATAAGTGTAAAATATATGTGCATGTTTATTATAATCTGTATATGCATTAATAGTAGCACGGTGGTATAATATGTATACCACCTGAACACTGTAATGGTAATTACTAAAAAATTCAAAAAAAAAAATATTGTTTTCAGTTTTAATGACATCCTTTAGTTCGTAGATATAAATAATTTTGTGTTTGTGGGTGAAAAAAAAAATTGTGAAATAAAGAGTTAGGTGATCTGTGACTAGAAAAATAACTGAGAGAAAACTCCCTTTGACTCAACACTCTGATTGATATTTTCTTATGTCATCTGATGAACCGCCTTTGGAATACTTTCGAATCGATAAGTTCATTATATAAAAGTTCCAGTCCCGAGATACCACAGGACATTAGGAGACGAGATGAGAAGCTTGATTCTTCTTTTCTTAGTATTTTATAGAAATTCCTTTCCGAGACTATTTGAAACTTAATTCAAGATAAATTTTTCTTCTGCTAGCTTTGACAATATTGAAATATATCTGGCAAAACTGAGATGAAATGGCGAAAATCCAAACAAAGTAATGAATACTCGCTCACTCCTTTCAACAACGTCATATCTCAAAAAACGTGATTTTTCAGGAGAGTGATTTTAAAGTTTAAAAGTAGAATAAAATGCATTAAAAATAAATATTCATTCTGCTCTCTAGCGACTAAATATTTAGCGGTGAGATATGACGATCTTGCAGGGATATTTACCATTCGGCAATTTTTACCATTTTTTATTAACTTGCTTTCTTGTTTGTTTGTGTGTTTGTCCCTCAAAAATCTTGCAATCAATTTTTAACTAACTTCCCGACTAGCTAGACATTTGAAACTTTTAGAATAGCTCAGAACACGATGACAAAGCATTTTTTTAATACTTTTAGCCATCTTTAAGCAGAATTAAATTAATTTTCAGTTATTTTTAGTTAATTTTGTTTTGTAGACTGGTGCAGCCATCTATCGGCCTGAACGAGAACGAAAAGCTAAATGCAAGTTAACTTTAAATTAAATTCATTTTCTTTCAAGTCGATGGGATAATTCATCAAGCAAATTTTTAAAAAGTATTTATCTATATATATAAAACAGTTCCGTAACTGATTCATTCATTCACTGACTGACTGACTGACTGACATACAACGCAGAGACCAAACCGCTGGACCTAAAGGGCTGAAATTTTGCATGGCGATTCTTCTAATAGTGTAGGGGTGCACTAAGAAAGATTTTTCAAAAATTCTTCTTAGATAGTTTAAAATTAAATTTTTAAGCTGTTTTTTAAACTTTTTTTACGTTTGCATTTAAAATAATACATTGAGGGTTATAAAATTTATATCACGTGAAAGATCATAAAAATTCCTTCAAAATGAAATTTTTTTCGAATTTTTACCTCCATTTCCTGATATTTGGTGAATTTTTAAAGATTAATTTTTAGAATTTAATTTATTAAATGCCGATCACGTGATTTCTTTTTCTGGTACTTTCAATAAATTTATCGTCACGTGCGTAACAACTAAATAGACAAAAAAAATATTTTTTTCTCTTTCTAATGCAGCAGACGATTGGATATTATCCAAAAAAAATGCATATCCCTTACGATTTTTTTATAAATATATATATATAGATAGATAGATATATATTTTACATCAATTGTATACATTGATCATCGCATTTATTATAAATATATATATTTATTTTTTGGCATAAATTGCATACGTTGACCGTTGTATTTAATTTGAATGTACTCCGTAGCGAAGCGCGGGTTTTCAGCTAGTTAATACATAGAATCTAGTGATGGGCAAAACGGATCAGTAGAGAGATCCGGATCTTTGGGAACCGTTCACTTTACTGAACGGCTCTGAACGATCCGTTCATCGTTCACTAGAAAGAATAAAGTCTGTATATATATATATATATATATATATGTATATATATATATATATATATATATATATATATATATATATGTATGTATGTATGTATGTATGTATATGTATATATTATATATATATACATATATATATATATATATATATATATATATATATATGTTGTTGTTTCTAATGCCCCCTGGGCATTCTAGGCTTCGGGCTGAAGTGTGCGACTCCGGTTTAGCACCACAAGAGTCGGAGTCCGTCTTAGCTAGCCGACAGCTTAATTTTGACCGAGCACCCCCATGAGCGACATCTTGGAGGGGGGGATCGTACCCTCTCCCACCCTCCCTGACCTCATAGATGGACTTTCCGGTCTTTCGATTTAACGTGCCCATATCCGGCCTAGATACGGAAGTATTTAATGTCGCGCGTCGGGATATATATATACATATGATGAGTCAATTTGACTCCTAGATTTTATGTCAAGAACGAGTTCTGTTTTTTATTTCCTTTAAATACTTTTATTATTTACATATATTAGTAATTATTAAGTGAAAATGTATACTTGTATGAATATATAACTTCATTAACTGAACATATTCCTTGTTTTAAAAGTTGTATTATTATTTTATATTAAAAAAAATACAAAAAGATGTATATATTTATCAAGAGGGATAATTTTTGTCATATTATTTCAAGCGCAAAATCGTTTAACATCTAGGTGTGTATCTGATTATATGTTTCTGTGACATAAAAAAAAGTTCTTTCACACCGTAAACCCCCCCAAAAAAGAACCAGATTTTAAAAAAGTCATTTTTAAGCAGTTTCTAAGAGGACATTTTTAAGTTAACTCGTTCAGTACCTTAGACGACCTTAGTCGTTTAATATATGAACTATTAACATTTTCTTCAACTTAATCTTTTGTATTTTTCGAGGATATTTCATTATGTTTGATTGGCCGGCAGTAATGTTTCATTTTGATTTTATTTGTAACTAGCTGTTTACCCGACTGTTTCGGGTATTTATTTATCCCGATTTTTTATTAGACAGGAAAAGGAATGAATTCTAACCTTTAGTGCAAAATCGAAGTCATTTTATTTCTCCCTCCTTTCTCCCCCCAGTGCTGATGGGGCTGAACTTGTACTTAAGTAGTATCGGGAGTGTCAGTATTCCTCTCAGCGACCCCGAAACCTATGGATTCGACACTACTCTCGATCATTTTGGAAATTTTATTTTTCACCCCTTCTTCCCCCCCCCATTACAGATGGGGGGGCTGAACTTGCCCTTTAGCGGATCGTGAGTGTCACTAATCATCTCAGCGACCCCGAAAACTATTGATTAGACACCACTCTCGGTCATTTCGGACATTTTTTTTTCATCCTTTCCCCCCTCCCCCCCCAATGCTGATGGGGGCTGAACTTGCCCTTAAACGGAATCGTGAGTGTCACTATTCTTCTTAGCTACCCCTAAAACTATTGATTAGACACCACTCTCGGTTATTTTGAACATTTTATTTTTCATCTTTTCCCCCCTCCCCCCCCTAATGCTGATTGGGGCTGAACTTGCCCTTAAACGGAATCGTGAATGTCACTAATCATCTCAGCGACCCCGAAAACTATTGATTAGACACCACTCTCGGTTATTTTGGACATTATATTTTTCAACTTTTCCCCCCTTCCCCCCCCCCCAATGCTGATGGGGGTTGAACTTGCCCTTAAACGGAATCGTGAGTGTCACTAATCATCTCAGCGTCATCGAAAACTATTGGTTCGACACTACTCTCGGTCATTTTGAGCATTTTATTTTTCATCCTTTCCCCCTTCCCCCCCCCTCAATGCTGATGGGGGCTGAACTTGCCCTTAATCGGAATCGTGAGAGTCACTAATCGTCTCAGCGACACCGAAAACTATTGGTTCGACACTACTCTCTGTCATTTTGGACATTTCATTTTTCATCCCTTCCCCCCCCCCTCCCCCCCAATGCTGATGGGGGGCTGAACTCGCCGTTAAACGGCATCGTGAGTGTCACTATTCTTCTCATCTACACCTAAAACTATTGATTAGAACCAGTCTCGGTCATTTTGGACATTTTATTTTTCATCCTTTCCCCCCTCCCCCCCCCCAATGCTTATTTTTAGAGGGGGGCTGAACTTGCCCTTAAACGGCTTCGAGAGTGTTACTATTTATTTCAGCGATCCCGAAAACTATGGATTCGACACTAATATCAGTCGTTTTCGTTTAGTTTTACATGGCCCCCTCCCCCCTCCCCCCTAGGGGTGCTAGGGGTATCAAACCCCCCCCCAGTAATTATTACCATATTATAAGTCATATGTGTACCAAGTTCGGTTGAAATTGCTCCAGGCGTTCCAGAGTGATGCTGAAACATGGTATATACATACATCCGTTACTACATATTATTAAATGGATGAATTTGCATTTTCCACTCTACATCAATCGTTATATCAACCGCAACACTGAAAACGTAATTCATTACAATAGACTGCTTATTTCCCCGTTGACTTATTCCCCCCCCGTTACTCAGCAGCTGGCCAGCAAATCAATCACCGCTGCCCGAACGTTTCTCCAAAGACCCGGATCCTGGTCGTTCACTAACAGATCTATAGCAGATCCCAAGTCGTTCACTAACAGATCTATAGCAGATCCCAAGTCGGTCTTTCAGAGATCCGGGTCATTTTGAAAACAGATCTTCAAAAAGAGCCGTTCATTTTGAAAAGTCTTCAAAAAGAGACGGCTCTTTTTGAAAGACCTGTATCTTCAAAAAGATTGGAATCTAAAGATCTACATCGGTCTTTCCGGTTCCGGTGAACGATGTGGGAGCCGTCAGATCCGAGATACTGAGATCCGGATCAGTCGTTCATTTCAAAGAGCCGTTCAGAGCGAACGGCTCTGAGCTGATTTACCCATCTCTAATAGAATCGTCAAGTTTATATGATTCAACAGAAAATTTAAAAACATGGTATATAAAAAGTTCTTTTTATCTTGTAATTATTTAGATATGACGTTGTTGAAAGGAGAATAAACGTGTGGAATAAACGTAGAAATTTAATTCAGTAACCGGAAAATACCTTTAACTCATAGGTACAAGACGACATGACCTCTTGAAAACACAGTGGGATTCATGTACCAGTTTCAAACATAAATTTTAAAATGTTTAGTAAAATACTGACCGTGTTTGCCGGCGTATAGGACGCACTTTTTTTCCATTAAAATATGCCTAAATTATGGAGTGCGCCTTATATCCTTATGCTTAAAAATAATCTCTCTCTAAAACTTCTAGTTTATATTAATATACATGTATGAGATGAGTATTCTATTGCATTTTGCTTTATTGCGGAAAAAAGTGGTTTCGAATAAATCGCTTCCATAATTTTTAACGTAGGATTACGTTCCTCGATAACGGTCCTCCGGAAAGAAAAAAATTGTCCGTCCTGCGTCGCTAGTTATAATTTGGGCAGCGCGTCAAACCAACACCGACTCAAACTGTGTCGGTGTTGGTCAAACTTGTCGGTGTTGGTCGACTTGAGTCGGTGTTGGTCAAACTCAGTGGCAGTAAACAATTAAACAGAAAAGTATCAAAAAGCGTCAAAAAAAGAAAGTCAGGGGAAAAGAAAGACGTAAATAACAATAAGTAATCCTACATTAACAACCCGCGGTAGTTTCGTTAGAAGAGACTACCTGAAATTTTTTTTCTGTTTTATAAAAAAAAGTTGCGTCATACTTTTTTTGCTTCATTACTGAAAGAGGAATCATTGAGCCCTGGAGATGAATTTTTGGGTTTTGAGAATTCTGATTAAAAGGTACCTAACTACAATGTTCCCTAGTCACATTTTTTATGGAAACAAATAACTATAAAATTAGTACAGTAAACCAGTATAGAAATTCATGAAAAAAAGGTAGAATTTTTTTAACGTAGGATTACGTTCCTCAATAACGGTCCTTCGGAGAGAAAAAAATTGACCTGCGACGCGAGTTATAATTTTGGCAGCACGCCCAACCCAGTAGCAGTAAACAGTTAAACAGAAACGTACAAAAATGCGAAAAAAAAAAGGGGTAAGCAAACGATAAGTAATCCTACATTAACAACCCGTGGTAGTTTTGTATAGAGGAGACTACCAGAAATATTTTTTTCTGATACTACGGCCACACACATCTGCACTGCACAGTATTCTGGGGGAAAACGAGTAATTTATGGGGAGCGCTCTGCAGAGCCGCTGTGCAGCGATCTCTCTCTTGGGTGGTTTTTTCCACAGATCATCAAAGAGACACGAGAGACCTTGGGGTCGGGAGGGGGGGTTGTTCACGCTCCTGGAGCGTGACTAATCGACCCCAAAATGTGTCAAGCGGGGTCGGGGGTGCACGCCTGCATGTATGTGGAAGCGCTATGTCAGATATGTATAAAAAAGAGGGTATGTCACGTCTTATACGCCGGCAAATACGGTATATTAAATAGACTTTATTACCCCGGTATCTTTGATATTGGGTACGTCATAACTACTTTAGAAGGTATAGAATATTTTTAAAAGTGAGAGTTCCTCACATTGACGGGATGGTTCAGTAGGGATAAATTCTGACCTCGAGATTAGTTTTTTCGTCAGTCCTAGCAGGCGATCGCAACAGTAGAGATGTCGTACCTTTGAAAAGAACGATTATATGCCACTAGCTGAATACCCGTGCTTCACTACGGAGTACTACATTCAAATTAAATACAACGGTCAATGTATTCAACTAATGCCAAACAAAAATATATATATATATATTTATAAAAAAATCGCAACGGATATTTTTATAGACAAAATAATGTAGAAGAAAATATTCAAATTAAATACAACGCAATGTATGCAATTGATTTGTGTGTTTAATATCCATGAATCATACTAATTTGAACTAAATTCTTAAAAAAATTCCCTCTCAATTAGTCTAGTGATTAAATTTTATCTTTTACCGTATTTAAATATTTTGTTTGTCAATATATTTCGTTGCTATGCACGTGACGCAAAATTAATTTATCGTGAAGTATCACAAAAAGAAAAGATATCTTGTGATCAGTATTTAATAAATTAAATTCTAAAAATTAATCTTTAAAAATTCACCAAACATCAGAAAATAGAGGTAAAGATTCGAAAAAGATTTCATTTTAAAGGAATTTTTATGATCTTTTTCGTGATGTAAATTTTATAACCCTCAGATTATTATTTTAAATGCAAACTTTAAAAAAGTCGTAAAAACAACTTAAAAATTTAATTTTAAAAAATCTAAGAAGAATTTTTCAAAAATCTTTCTTAGTGCACCCCTACACTATAAGAAGAATCGCCATGCAAAATTTCAGCCCTTTAGGTCCAGCGGTTTGGTCTGTGCGTTATATGTCAGTCAGTCAGTCAGTTACGGAACTGTTTTATATATATAGATTAATCAAACATGTCAAATCATAAAGGGAAAGAATCTTCATTGCAATAATAAGTAAACATGTCATTTACAAAAATATGTTTGTATATTGCTTATTTATATATTTTCTTATTGTGTCTAAAATGCGGACAGTTTCTTCACACATCATAGGTCATACTATTTTTATGTTAAATTTTAATATTATATGTTTAAAAAACATAATTATTTAATCTTCTTTTAAACGCTCCTTCATAATGGACCCTCTTTTTTTGGGTCGTGATGTCACTTATTATATAATGGTCCCTGAATTTGAGAAAATTTCAGTTGACGCAATATATCGCGCATATCTCTGAGTTTTCCCCTCTCCTCCTACCGAAGTGAGTCTATTAAAATATGGCAGACCCCGTTTAATTACTATGAATGAATATTCCACCGCTGAAAGTGAAGTATGGTTTTGTTCATAACTGAGAATAGTATTGATTGAGTAGCTGTAATATACACCAGAAAGTAGAAATTTTTTAAATGACGGATAGTTTTTTTAGATAATTGTTGGTCAGAAGTAGAGAGAATATATTTGTACCAGATATATTTTTTAACCCGGCGCGCCAATTTTTGGGAACACCAGCAGGCGCGCGTGGCACAAAGTGCAACGTCTCTTTCAACCCTGATTATTCCTTTTGTAATAAACTTTTTTTTTTTTTTTTGAAATTGAAAATAATGATTCTGAGTTTTATGACAAGATATAAAATGTTAATAATATTGAGATATATTTATAATTAAAGGCCGAAGAATGCAGATACAATCGCCTTATTTCAAAACTGTCCGGTATATTGGATCTAAGGACATATTGCGAATGGATTCCTAATATGTATAAAAACCTAAAAAACAATGAGATTGTTCATCCTTGTGATATGCGGGATACCGTGTAATAGCTGCACATTGGATCGACTACATCAACTCCTGCTTTTGTCGTATTGTAATCCAGTACAATCGCTGGTTTACGACGGTTAAATTACGACTAACAATGAATGGAAAGGAATGCAAGGGTCAGTGGCTTAGCTAGGGGGGTGCGGGGGTGCGGTCCGCACCGGGTGGCACATATTTTGGGGCGGCATATTTTTATTTAGTATTAGTTGTAAAAATCCAATTGTTCAATTCATAAGTTTACTATTCGATTTCTGCGAATTATGAATTACTATATGATTTCGAATATTTTTCCTCATGTCAATGTAGGGTCTTTATAAAAGTTGCATTTATAGGTATATCAACTTAAGCGGCCTCCTTTATTACTGCCTAATTGAAATATGGCATCTAATGGTAACAAAGTTCCCCACCTATAGTTTGTCTCAATTACAATTATTTATTTATGTTTATTAATTTATAAAAACCACCAATTGATTGACTTACAAAGGGCGGCAAATTGGAGACCGCCCCGGGCGGCAAAAGTTCTAGCTACGCCACTGGCAAGGGTCAGAAAATCAGACCTCCATTAGAAAGGGTGTAGCTATAAATAGAAACTGCTTAGAACATTCAAACCTTACTTGTAAAAAACAAACCATTCAAAATTACGAAAATGTTGCACTTTGTACACGCCCGCGCCCGCTGAAGGGTTAATCGCACATAAGTGCATATTTTTTAATCGAAAAGGATCGAACCTGAGTTTCCTGACTTCGAGACCGGGTTTTTTTTTTTTTTAATCAAATCAATGCTCTCGGCAATGCGAGGTTTTTTTATTTCCTTTTACTTGTTAATATAATTTATTCCTGGACATCTTTATTTCCCAATGGGTTTATTTCAATACACCTGTATCGTTATTAGATTCATCGAACCAAAGACCTCTGTTATCTTTTTAAGGCAATAATTTTTATTTCACTTTACATAACAACCTAATTTTTTTCCCTGTCTTGTCTCACAACCTAATTTTGTTCCCTGTTTATTTTCCAATGGGTTTATTTAACATGTACGTGAATCTTCAGAATATTCATCAAATCAGAAACCCTACATGAATTTTCAGTACTAGGTTTTTATTTAATTTTATTCGTAAGAATATAATTTTACTCCCGGTCTTCTCTATCTCCCCCAGTGTTTATTTCCCATTCATCTGTACTTTCAGTATATTCATCAAATCAAAGACTTTGCTTATCTCGATAGGTACTAAATTTTTATTTCCTTTTGCATGACAATATAACCATATTCCATGTGCGTTTATTTCAGTTTCACATACAACTTCATTATCAGGTTTACTAAAAGAAAATTGATAACTTTTTCTTTTACAAGGAATATGTCCCCATTACAGCATTTAAAATAGTGTAACCTGTCTCGTTTGTTCTATCAATAACACAGTTCTAAACTCTGCTTTGTCGTTTTAGCCCAATTTATACCATATCGAAGAAAAGGTGGGGCTGCAAATGTCAACAGATATTAGATTATAGGTTGGGAAAAAACAAATATAAACAAATACAGTGGAATATCGATCTATCATTTTTTAAGGGACCGACTGAACTGAACGATAAATGCGGGAACATAGCAAATTAATATGATCGTCGGGACTGGGTGAAATAAACGACACACACGGGAAAATGATGATTCGGGGAACGATCGATAGAGATTCCACTGTAGTCTTGAAAAAAGGTGTAGGGATAAATAATGAAGTTCGGCTTTTGGAGCCGTCAGTCACTATTAGCGCCTGTTCACATAGGAGTCCGTTGCGTTGCGTTAAGGAAAAGATGACGTTGAGACGAAAATAAACCAATCATATGCCTCCAAACGATTAGCAATGAAATTTTTAACGCCTATGATTGGTTTATTTTCGTCTCAACGCCATCTTTTCCTTAACGCAACGTAACGGACTCCTATGTGAACAGGCCCTTAGGCGCTGTTCACATTGAGTCTGTCAGCATTTGAGTAGCGTTATCGTTTCTCGTATCAAAATAGTTTTAAACCAATCACAGACATCCAAACAACTAGTGACGACATTGTTAGGGTCTGTGATTGGTAAAAACTATTTCATTTTGCACCAGACTTTAAACCAATCACACACTTCAAAAAAAAAAAAAAAAAAAAAAAAAATTAGCCACGATATTCTTATGGTCTGTGATTGGTTAAACTGATTTTTAATTTTGCATCACAAACATTTAACCAATCACAGACTTTAACAATTTCGTGTCTAATTGTTTGGAGGTCTGTGATTGGCTAAAATTATTTCGTTACGATTAAGGCTAATGCTACTCAACGCTGACGGACTCATGTGATCAAGGCCTTACAAGCAGCCTTTTGATGTCGAAGGTATGCAAAATATAAATTTCTAAATTCAAAGTAATATGTCTCTATCTCTAGAGATGCCGGTGATTTCAAAAGTATTTATTATGGAATCTAACAAACTGCGGTCAACTAGATCTACAGTTTTCTGTAGATCCCTGTAGAGATAATCCCTGTAGGACCCGAGAAATTCCCCATCATTATAAGAAATAAATATTAAAAGAAAACATTGCTTGCGAAAAAAAAATGGCTCATTTAAACGAAATATTCCGATAAAAAAATATTAAGAACGTTTTTAGAAAAAGAAAAATACATTTTTTTTTCACTGATTTCTTTTTCAGAAAAAAAAAATATATATACATCGCAACTAATGAATATTTAAAAGAATGCAGTTTCTGTTAAGCTCCGACCTTAATCAAACAGCATAAAATACAGTTCTAGCGAAATAAGTTTTCAAAACTCTGTGTTTGCCCTCATAAATTATGGCGTGGCCCATACCGGAGCGTCAAGAGGAAGAAGACAAAATGACGCATTACTTATTCATGTATTCCCGTGATAAACGGAGAAGTAAACTCGGGGAAAAAATGGAATAAAATATTAGCCCGTAGAGTAGGCATTACTTATTTATTTATTCAAAATAGGAAACTCAATTCGAGGCTCCGAAATTTTAGATTCCGAGAGGGTTGAATTTGATATACCGGATCTCCCGAGCTGGTTTTTGTGCATTTTTCTGACTTTGTGAGGAAATGCAAGACAGGTAAAGGCAAAACTTCAGGAGAAGGAGAGATGCCGAACTCATTCCAGCAGTCAGGTGTAGAGAGGTTCATACAACACACTTTGTTGACTTCGTGTCGACTTCGTGTTGACTTCGTGTCGACTTCGTGCCACACTTCGTGGGGCAGACTTCGTTATCTGGTGGAAGTACTGAGATATTTGTTTATTTAGACTAGAGAAGAAAGGAATCGAAAAATGGGTGTTCTACCAGGGCCCGATTTAGAAAATTCTGGACTATAGGCACAACTCGGGATGGGGGGGGGGGGGATGTGGGCGTAAAATTTCCAAAATTGACACAGAAAAAAAAATAATCATGAATCATTGTGAAAGTAGCATTTTACCAAGAATTGGCTATTTGAAGCGTAGAAGCCTAGAACATTATCAAATAACAGAAAGCAATACAACATATTAACTTCTTCATTAAAATACCAATACAATGCAACCAGATAAACTTATTAATTCCTTATATACACTATAACATACATGTGATGAACTATACATATAACTTTACATATGATGAACAAATCAATCAAATTTGAAAGGATGTATAAAAAAAAAATTGCTATTAAAAAGGTAAAATTTAAAAAAAAATGGAATTGGGAATTTTTTCTTTCCTTTCTTTTAAAATAAAATTTTTTTTGGGGGGCCCCCAACATTCGGGGAGCCCCTAGGCCCGGGCCTACCAGGCCTAATGGAAAATCAGGGCCTGTGTTCATCACATCGCGATGATAGCTCAGTTGGCAGACGACCGCTACAGAGGCATTTTATCTTTCGATAGATAATAATAGAGTATTTAGTTGCACGTGGCAGTTTATTACAAAATAAAATACAAAAAAAATTCAGGTAGCCTCTTCTAACGAAACTACCGCGGGTTATTAAGGCTGCTATGTACTAAGAAAAAGAATCGCATTTCCCTTTTCCTCTTCTTGCAGACTCTTGTGGTGGGAGGAGTCCAGTTGACAGTTCGAGAATTCCACCCCCCTTAGGATTGACATTTTGAGGGATTGTAATGGCTCTCTCTATATATAGGGAGGTTGAGCGCTGCCCCCAAAATTTTTAATTAAGATATATTTTTGTCAGTTAATTACAGATACATAAATGCTGATAGTCAAATAAAACTGGTATTGTCATATGAACAATTTCTGAACTTTTCTGTGAAGCGCTACAGGATTCATTTTATAAATTTCGTCCACCGACGGAATTTATGAGCGTTTAAAACTCACTATACCAGATTTTTCCCCGAAAAATTTAAATTTTAAAATATTAATTGCATTTAAAAAAAAAACGAAAAATGCAGACAGATGTAAAAATTCTTTCTCTATGACGAAGTAAAATTTAAAAAAAAAAAATCTTTGAATCCAAGTCGACAATCCGTGGACAAATTTTCTCCATAGGTTAACATTGAGGTTAGCGAATCCAAAGGGGTTAGTACATAGCAGCCTTAACGTAGGATTACTTATCGTTGCTTACCTCTTTTGTATGAGCACATGTATGTATGTGTTATGTATATATGTATCTATATATACAGTGTTTCCAGCGAAGGAATCCCCGATTTCAAAATTAAAAATCTCGAAAACAAAGGTCTGTAAAAGAATGCAACAAACGGTATGTTTATCGTGAAAGCTGTAAGAATTTTATACACTAATTTTCGAAATAGTTACAAAAGCTGTTAACAGATGGCGCTGTTAGTCAAATTTTATTGGCGCAGGCATGGATTGGCCTCCATATTTGCCGGACCTGAGTCCCTGTGACTACTTTTTGGGGGCATATTAAAATATACTGTCTTACAGGAACCAACCCACCACGCTGGACGAGTTTCAGTCGGTGATCTGTGTGGCAGGTCGATTTCTGTTGAGACACTACAGGGTGTGATGGCAAATTTTGTTGTTCGTTTGCGCCACCTCCGTATAGCAAATGGTGGACATTTTGAAAAGATTGTGATGTAGTGATTGCAAAGACTGCTTGCAAAGACTACGAGTTTATTTATGCATGATGGTACAAGTTATAGAGCGCCATCTGGTGACAGCTCTTGTAACTATTTCGAAAATTAGTGTATAAAATTCTTACAGCTTTCAGGATAAACATACCGTTTGTTGCATTCTTCTACAGATCTTTGTTTTCGACATTTTTGATTTTGAAATCAGGGACTCCTTCGCTGGACACACTGTATGTACATTCGGAAAGCAAAATTGCAGACAATAAAACCGTCCCTCCAATCGTCGTCGCGAGTTATAATTTTGGTAGCGCGCCAAACCCAGTCTGTATCGCTTCGAAAAGTAGTAAACAGTTAAACAGAAAATTATCAAAATGCGTTAAAATTTATGTATATATATATATATATATATATATATATATATATATATATATATATATATATATATATATATATATATATATATGTATGTCAAAATTTTAACGCATTTTGATAATTTTCTGTTTAACTGTTTACTACTTTTCGAAGCGATACAGACTGGGTTTGGCGCGCTGCCAAAATTATATCTCGCGACGACGCATGGACGGATGGTTTTATTGTCTGAAATTTTGCTTTCTGAAGGACCGTTATGGAGGAACGCAATCCTACGTTAAAAAAGAATCGTTGAAAGAAAGTACGTTTAGACTAACATCTTATATCATTAGACCTAAAAAAAAAAAAAAAAAAGATAAAGTGCGAGGTATGCAATGAAACAAAATTAGAGTTCCTCCCGTTCACAGTTCAGTAGGTGGAACACCAATCTTGAAAAGATCCAGGTTTGAATCCCAGTCCGTACAGAAGGTCTTTACAGAGTTTTTACAGATATAAAAATCCTTATTCATAAGATTACTATTTCGTGGTTCCAGGTATTTGGGAATGTTTCGACAAGGTGAAGCACCACTTGAATCACAGTTCTTCAATCCCTGTATCATGTTAGGTTATGGGAAATTTTCCTCTCAATATCTTTCAAGTTAATGATTCTCAATTGTATACAGGTAACCCTCCTATAACACGGTAGATAGGTTCCTAGAAAATGCCGCGTCGTGTGAAACCGTGTTATATGAGACCCAGAGGCAGTTAAAAAAAGGGGGTTACGTTTTAAAAACTTATTAAAAATAAACTTTTTTTTAAAAAATTCCATATAAGCAACTTAATTTTTATTAAAAATATAAATGTATGTATAACACAAAACGAAAAGAAACAAAAAAATATTATTTTCATTTAATGTGACCTTAATTTAATAAATTTCTTCCTCATCACTGCTCAGTACAATCAAACGAGAACGTTTTTTCGATTGAACGATATCGCCTTCACTTTCAGAACCTTTCTCTTCATTTGGATTTTTTGCACCTTCTATCCTCTTTAAAAAATCTGTAATTTTGGTTTGTTTGCTGGTTCTTACAAGGTCATTGCAGATTCACGGTATAGAGATAGACAATTTTGCAGCTCCCCTTTGAATTTTCGGCTTCTTTCAGCGGAAGGGTCTGCATTCAGGAAAAATGATTCAAGATTTTCAGCTAAGCTTAGGCCTTCTTGTAATTTTATAGAATTATAAATGAATAAATTATAATTTGTTTATAAATTTTCATGCAAAGCCACTATAGTTCATTATTCCTTCACGTCATTATTTTAAAGTGATTTAGTTTATAAATGTGTTAAACAAAAATCATGTTATCTAGTGCTGTAGAAGTACAGTGTTGTACAAAGGTTTTCGCAATTTTTTTATCGTGTTATAGCGGAACCGTGTTACAGATTGCAGTGTTATACGAGGGTTCCCGCAATTTATCATATCGTGTTAGAACGAAACCGTGTTGTAAGATGCCGTGTTGTAGGAGGGCTACCTGTATTTTGAATTCAGTTATCGGCTTTTGAAAATAGACCCTTCTATGCAAAATACATGTTTTTCAAAAATATTATTATTTTACTTTCATATATTTTTTAAAAGTTTTAATTTTGCGGTGGTAGATATCAGTAATTTAATACCCTGTAAAAATTAACAACTGTGAAATTCAGAGTTTCAACATTTAAGCGGTCGTTATTGAAGTGTCTACTTTCATAGAAAGGAAAATTTTTATTCGATGAACTTGGAAAAAGGCCGAGAGAAAAATTATACATGGCTTAGCCCATAGGATTGAAGATCTGTCATGTCAGCTGATGCGTTGTCATCAGACAGATTTTCATGCTTATTTAAAGAAAACTGCTGGGTAATATCATAAGACTAATTTTTTTTTTCCCGTATGAATCCTAACTAACTCGCAATACTAGAATTTTGAGAGAAGAGCAAAACGAAGTTATCTCTAAAGCGGTTTTATAGGGATTCGACCTGAGCACGGATAATATTGACTAGCAAATTAAAGAACATGGCTTGTACACCAAAATAGATTCGTGACCTTGGCTCATACACCGGAAAGGATAAGTCTTTTTTTCTAATACAGGATATTTCACCCCCACATAGCCAAGCTCACTAGTCTCTGCTAATTCTTTTCGCGCTTCTAGCCCGACGTCGTCAACTGCTTGGAAGAAACTGGCTCCTGGGACAACCAAGTCTAAGGCAGAGCTTTCAACTATGTAAAATGGTTGATGGAAATTCGAAAGCCACAACCACCTATCTCTTAATAATTACGGTATCATTTTGAGGCTTGACCAACACCTTGGAGAGGATCTAGTTAATGGGATAAACAAGATATTAAAGGATCCCTTAATTTCTGCTACCAGGAGGTTTACTAGAAAGTTTAGATAAAAAAAATTTAAAATTTAACCTTTTCCCTAAGGGGGGGGGGGGGATAGCATATGTATCCCAAGAATACGGGCCCAAGAAAGAATATATATATATATATATATACTAGCTGTACCCGTCCAGGCGTTGCTCGGGTAATGTAATTACCAAATTTTAGTAGCCTTAACCCTTTGTTAATGGGCGTCGCTGTCATCCTTTTCCTCACCACGATACATTATTTTACCCATATAAATTTAATCCTTTCTGGCACATTTTGGCAAAATTTTTGACATAGGATTACTTAAAACGTACAAATTCCTGTTCAATAAAATAAAATTATTAAACAAATCAAAACTACTAAACAAATGAAGTCATTGTTTAAATTCTTCACACATTTTTTCAAACAACAAAGCGCAAGTTATATGAGAATAAGTAACTGTTGCCAAAAAAAATAAGGCATTAGGAAATTGGATTTTTTAATCGAATATCACTGCAATAGTAATCGATTTCCTTGAAAGCGAATATGTCACATCCTCCACATGCTGAAATTCTTTGAAATCTTCATAGATTTTTTCCCCAAACACACCACAAATTATATGATATTAACTAAGTGTTGGCCAAAAAAATTACGGCATTACTAAATGCGATTTTTTAATCGATTATCACTGCAATAGTAATCGATTTCCTTTAACCACCCAATCCCTCATAGAAAACAAACGCCCCAACACATCACGTGCTTGACGTCGAAAAAGACACGCCCATTTTCCCCCTCTTTACCTTCGTCCGGAAATGAAGAACGAAATCTCCAAAATGAGATTTCTCGCAAGAGTTTCCGAATCATAAAATAAATTATTAAAAAATAACTACAATTTGTAAATTAATTTTGGTTCTGGCTTTCGAAACTGTGATGTCTAGGGTCTCTGAGATAAAAATTTCGTAAAAATGTAATGACATTTACGTATCGATTCGACAATTTAGAAAAAAGGGTCGCGGCCCAAATCGCGTTTTTTTCCGAAAAACGGGTGCGTACAGGCGATCGAAAAAAAAAATCACAATTAATCGATAAATTAAGACAGACAATTTTAATTGTGATTTCCGTATAGTGTCATCTTTCCCGTATAGGCTCGTCCGAAAAAAAAATTTTGGACGGATACGTTAGGATTTACGGAGCTTTTACTCGTCCGGGAGCTCCAAATCGCAACTAAATATTTAATTACGGAAAATCTAATTAAAAAATCGAAAAAAGGGCTTCGAGGTGCATAATGAGACCTCGGGGGGCATCTTCGTGTCAAATCTCAAGACTGTCCGACCTGCCGTCTTTGCGCCGTGCCGCGAGCAGACAAAAACTCGGTCACACACACACACAGACTTTGCCTTTTATATATAAAGATATATGCATATATATATATTTATATACATACATATATATATATATATCCATATATATATATATATATATATATATATATATATATATATATACATACATGTATATATATGCATATATATATATATACATATACATACATACATATATATATATATATATATATATATATATATATATATATATATATATATATATATATATATATATATATACAGTCGAACCTCCATATATCGAACTTCCCTATATCGAAATTTTCTATATATCGAACTCTTAGCAAATCTCCATGTTCATTGCATAGAAAAACTGTTTCTATATATCGAAAAAATCTCTATATATCGAAATTTTTGTCACGACGTATTGGGAGATTTTATTACACTTTAGAATAAAATCTCCCAATTTTTGGCGTTTGAAACAATACTTCGTTGACTTCAATTCGTGGAAAATTTCCCTGATGAAGCTTTTAATGGACTCAATAAATGCGAGCATTTCTTTGATGAACTTTCCGCAAAACTGGATGTTTAGCAAGATATTCGTAGTTTTTTTTTTAAGAATGTAACTGTGATCACTGTAATCACTGTCTGGATTATTGTATTTTTTAAAGGTATATAGTATTCAATAAATCTTTCACATTAATCCATTTTTTAGTTATTACGAGTAACTTTCATTTAATGTGATTCGCATATAAATTGGAAATGGACTTTCGTATACGAAAATTAGCTTTAATTTTAATGTTTTAGGAGAATTATGATAAAACTAAGATCAATTCTATATATCGAAATTTCTATATATCGAATTTTTTTCCAGAATTTTGCTACTTCGATATAAGGAGGTTCGACTGTATATATATATATATATATATATATATATATATATATATATATATATATATATATATATATATAATGTGTGTGTGTGTGTGTAAGTAAGTAAGTAAGTAAGTAACCCCTTAATGATCGTTCTTACAAAGGGGGTATGAAATTTCCCGTTCTAAAAAGGGAATCCGTTCTAAAAAGGGAAAAATGGGCCCCGTAAGCTAAAGGTTAAGAATTTAAAGGCTTAAGGTACCCGGTGACGATTGTGTCTCTTTACTGTGAAAAAGAAGACCAGCCATCATCTCGAAATCTGATGTTGAGATACCTTTTAACATCATTGCTGACTACCTGACGATAGATAGAAAAAGCCAATTTTAAAGTTTATAGCTTCATAAAAAGAATCACAAATAGTAGAAATAAACTAGAAGGCGTGTTTTTGAACATTGTGATCTTAAAGATTAAGCACTATAAACACCAGGTAAGAGGGGAAAACGAAACAAGGGACGCAATCTATTCCAAACAGTACATGAAGGACTATCATGTGGATAAAACAACATTCAACTGTCTTTGGATACCTGAGAAACACACGCCAATAGATTTTATAGTTAAGGGAAAATTATATTTATTGATAAGCTTCAAAACTGTAAGACATGCGTACACTTTTCTTTTGGCTTTGACTCCCCCTAGAGTAGATCGCATAATGATAGCAACAAATACCTACATAAGAAAAAAAATTGAAAAGTAACGCGCTTATGAAACTACTAGCTGAAAACCCGCACTTCGCTACGGAGTACATTCAAATAAAATACAATGGTCAATGTATGCAATTAATGGAAAAAAATAAATATATATATATATATATTTATAATAAATACGACGATCAATATATACAATTGATGTAGAAAAAAATATATATTTATAAAAAAATCGTAAGGGATATTTTTATGGACAAAATAATGTCCAATCGTCTGCCGTATTAGCAAGAAAAAAAATATTTTTTTGTCTATTTAGTTGTTATGCACGTGACGATAAATTTATTTAAAGTACCAGAAAGGAAATCACGTGATCAGCATTTAATGAATTAAATTCTAAAAATTAATCTTTAAAAATTCACCAAAAATCAGAAAATAGAGGTAAAGATTCGAAAAAGATTTCATTTTAAAGGAATTTTTATGATCTTTCTCGTGATATAAATTTTATAACCCTCAAAGTATTATTTTAAATGCAAATTTTAAAAAAGTTACTAAAACAGCTTAAAAATTTAATTTTAAAAAAATCTAAGAACAATTTTTCAAAAATCTCTCTTAGTGCACCCCTACACTATAAGAAGAATCGCCATGCAAAATGTCAGCCCTTTAGGTCCAGCGGTTTGGTCTATGCGTTGTATGTCAGTGAGTCAGTTACGGAACTGTTTTATATATATAGACTAGCTGAAAACCCGCTCTTCGCTACGGAGTACATTCAAATTAAATACAACGGTCAACGTATGCAATTTATGCCAAAAAATAAATATATATATTTATAATAAATGCGATGATCAATTTATACAATTGATGTAAAATATCTATCTATCTATATATATAAAAAAATCGTAAGGGATATGCATTTGTTTTGGATAATATCCAATCGTCTGCTGCATTAGAAAGAGAAAAAAATATTTGTTTTGCCTATTTAGTTATTACGCACGTGACGATAAATTTATTGAAAGTACCAGAAAAAGAAATCACGTGATCAGCATTTAATAAATTAAATTCTAAAAATTAATCTTTAAAAATTCACCAAAAATCAGGAAATGGAGGTAAAAATTCGAAAAAGATTTCATTTTAAAGGAATTTTTATGATCTTTCTCGTGATATAAATTTTATAACCCTCAATGTATTATTTTAAATGCAAACGTAAAAAAAGTTTAAAAAACAGCTTAAAAATTTAATTTAAAAAAATCTAAGAAGAATTTTTGAAAAATCTTTCTTAGTGCACCCCTACACTATTAGAAGAATCGCTATGCAAAATTTCAGCCCTTTAGGTCCAGCGGTTTGGTCTGTGCGTTGTATGTCAGTCAGTCAGTCAGTCAGTGAATGAATGAGTCAGTTACGGAACTGTTTTATATATATAGATTACATCTTGCCAACATTTTCAGGCCATATCGTTTCTGAAATATGTTTCTACAATAATGAAACATATTTTGACCATTCCATGCTGTGAGCGAGGGATTCATGCGTGTTTTGCATCTGTAGTAGTTCATTTTGCCGAAAGAGACATCGGCACTGCAGCCAATAGGGGCCTGTACATGTTGTTTTCTTGCAATGAGACAATGAAGGAGGAAAAAATTGTATTTCCGTTTGTAATCCAAAGATAGATGTGTGAGAAAACTTGACGTACTATGGATGAACGCTAATGCCATAAGTACATAACTTGAATGCAATGTACGAGTAATGTGGTGATACGAAATGATTCCAATGGCATAATATTTTACTCCGTATTAAAAAAAATTAATTTAGTTTCCAGACATTTTATGAATATTTTTCAAGAAAAATCTTTAATTAAGCCGAGCTGGCACATTACAACTCTGTTTTTCGAAGTCATGAATTTTCCTTTAAACTGTGAATAAATTAATTTTCATGTAATGTGAGTGGTATGCATTTGGAAATTTTTATAATGGTCTTCTAATATTATAGTTATCTAAATTAGCACATGAGGCTTGGTGTTTAACCCTACATTTAAAAAAATTAGATTTTTTAGAAATTTAATCACATAATATTTTCAGAAAATAAGTCTTTAACTTGATTCAGCTTCCTACTTACCCTTATTTTTGTTTTTTAAACCGTAAAATTTTCTGTTAGTTAAAAAATACACATCGCAGACTATCAGTTCCAATGTTCAGCTATTTGGAATTTTTTGCTTAGTATTTATCTAACCACAGATAAGCGATTGCATATTTCGTAATTAAGTTTCCTGCATTTGAAAATGGATCTTTATGAGCAATGAACGTGTTTTCAAAAATATTTTAGTGTAAAAAGATATTTGAAAAACTTAAAAATTTAGTATGGAATTTAATAATTCAATTTTCAATTAATCATTTAATCCAATTATTCAATACACCATTGAATTTTTAATAACTTTATTTAATTATTTAAAATTTAATCACAATAAATTTAAATATTAGCTATATTATTTATTAATTTATATTTTTCCTTTTTCTGAAATCAAGTTTAGTTGCCACAGACAGCATTATTTAAATGCCCTGTAAAAAATCAGTTGTTGAAAAATTAAAATTTTAAAAATTACGCGCTCTTTTAAGTTACTACCATCATGCAATAAAGCAAAAAAATTTACGTTTTCTAATATGCAACTAGAGAAACACCTAGCGGAAAATTCCTCTATAGCTTAGCCCTTAGCCCAATGGATTGAATGATGCCTAGTAATGCCTAGTAATGCACGCTTTATTACACATCTTTCTAGGGAGAAAGGAATACAGTGTACTCCCGAGTATCTGAGTTAAAGGAGGGGATGTATAACACAAATAATCGAATAATCCGATTTCTATTAACATTTATTGTATTTTCAAAATATAATACACTTGCTTTTCTATTTTATTAATTTCCATGTTTTTATTAACTCGCTTTCTTGTTTGTTTGTGTGTTTGTCGAGTAAAAATCTTGCAATCGATTTTTATTTCCATGTTTTTATTAACTCGCTTTCTTGTTTGTTTGTGTGTGTGTTTGTGTGTTTTTCTAGTACAAATCTTGTAATCGATTTTTAACTAACTTCCCGACTAGCTAGACATTTGAAACTTTTAGAATAGCTCAGAACACGATGACAATGATACTTTTAACCATCTTTAAGCAGAATTGAATTAAATTTCAGTTAATTTCAGTTAATTTTGTTTTGTAGACTGGTGCAGCCATCTATCGGCCGGAACGAGAACGAAAAGTTAAACGCAGGTTAACTTCCAATTAACTTCATTTTTTTTCAAGTTGATGGGATAATTCATCAAAAAATTTTTTAAAAAGTATTTATTAATACATAGAATTGTCAAGTTTAAATGATTCAACAGAAAATTTAAAAACATGGTTATATAAAAAGTTCTTTTTATCTTGTAATTATTTACGTATGACATCAATAATTTGTTTTGTTTTACCAAATCTTTGATATGTTTATTGATACTACTATTAATTTTCCTAACAGCAAAGGTATCACTGTATTCATAACTCCATTGACTTACATAATCCAGCAAAGTGTCGACACACGGTAGCGCTATGCTGTGCCTGACCAGATCATCTGGCTCTCCTTCCCTGTCTTTACCTTCAGCTTCTTCTTGAGGTTTAATCGACGTCTGTGAAGATCGCCCCTCGACATTGAGATGTCCAAATTTTCAAAACGGCATTCGTTTGAGCGTCCTTTGTAAAATAGTTATGAGCATTTCATTTTATTTTAGCGGGAAATCACCTAGCCCCCACCCCCGACGTTGAGATATTCAAAATTTCAAAACGACATTCCTTTGAGCGCGTTCGAGCGCCAAAAATTTTTGTTTGAGCACCTTTTTGTGAAAGAGTTATGAGCATTTCAATAATCAGCGGGAAAATAACCAAGCTCCCCACATTTAGATATTCAAATTTTTAAAACGGCATTCATTTAAGCGTGTTTGAGAGCGAAAAATTTTTATTTGAGCACCCTTTGTAAAACAGTTATGAGCGCAATATTTTGCTTATCTCAATGTCGGTGGGAACTGGATGTTTTTCCCGCTGATTATTGAAATGCTCATAACTCTTTTGCAAAGAGCGCTCAAACACACTCAAACGGATGCCGTTTTTAAAATTTGGGTATCTCAATGTCGGGGGGGGGGGTAACTTCACAGACATGTTGAATCGTACTAGCATTTATGATATCCGTATTGCTCATATGATCTAACTCTGGTTCACGTAAAACCTTTCCTAATAACTCTAGAAGATGTTCTTCATCAGTGTCCTCAAGTCCTTTTTAAATTTACTATTCAGGTAATTAATAGGTCATTTCACTTGTTTCGTCCTCCATTTGAGTTGACGAATTTCCTTCATCTGAAAAAAACTTTTCTCCCCGATCGTGCAAGGATAATTGATTCTACACTGAATCATGGCTCACTCCCTCCGTATATTGCATCTAATACTGTAGTTATTTTCCAGAATGCTATAAAGTTGTCATCGCTATTAGAGAGAGTTCTTGGAAGCACAGCCCGATAAATTCTTTTCATCGCTGAAGTAATACCTAAATCCATAGGTTGAATTAAAGGCGAGTATATTATCAAAGAATAGTGACTAGATGGGGACACTACAAACTTTTCTCCCGTCCTGGGTTTGCATTAGATTTCTCTCCCGGTATCGGAATATCCTAAGATATTGAAGTGCAATTTTAGTATATTATCGTATCCTTTGTCGAATAAAAATCTTTTAAAAAATAGAAAACCTATTTTTTAAAATCTTGTTTTATATAGATGTTTGTCGGAAGAAATTTACATGCAGTTTTTAATGAACTGTGTATGTATTATTTTGGAAAAAGATTTGAGATTTTTCCTGCGCGGATAATCCGTAAACCGGGTAATCAACATACGGATAATCGAGAATACACTATATTATGAGTTCGATTTAAAGAACCTGACAAATCAAGTTACTCCGAGGTGAAATCTTAAGGGCCTGTTCACATAGAATCCACCAGCGTCAGCGTTACTCGTATCGACATACTTTAAACCAATCACAGACCCAAAAAATTTCATTCCTAATCGCTTGGAGGTTTGTAATTGGTTAAATATATTTCAATACGAGTAACGCTGACGCTGACAGACGCTATGTGAACAGTGTGAGTGCGAGAATGTGACAGAGCATGTTTCTTTATTAACGGTGATCGAGTTTTGCGTTACTTTACGCAATTCCTTCCGTTGCAGAGTTCACAAACGGTACCGGGAATTAGATCCTCACAAGATACCGAAGGAAATGACGGGCGATGAGGCCCATACTGTAACCGTACCCCTGGAGAAGGTGGAGAAAATGGCGGAACTCAGGGTAAGTTGGATAAACTTCTTTCAATTTATTATACACTTCATGCAGACGCACTCAAAAATAAATAAATAAGTAAAAATAAAGAATACTGCTCTCTCTCTTTCTGTATATATATATATATATATATATATATATATATATATATATATATATATATATATATATATATATATATATATAGATATAGATATAGATATAGATAGATAGATAGATAGATAGATAGATAGAGAGAGAGAGAGAGAGAGAGAGAGAGAGAGCGTCGATTTAGTATATCAATATAATTTCACAGATGCTTGAAAAATAAGTGGCGGATAAAGAACAAACAACAAATTAATGTCTTCATTAGCTCGCATAAGAAATAAAACTCGATAAACGGGCTAACAGCATAAAACTGCACTACTTAAAAGGAGAGATAATGAATATTAAAGAACAAAATTACTGACTCTGATAATTATCTAGTAATCCGAATCTGATAATCTGAATAATATATATGACGCTCAAATTAATCACAATTCAAACTTCGCATCAGAATTAGATTTTCTAGACTTATTCCTCAATCAATAACTTGTCTGCTTTATCTTTATCAGCTGTCTGGAAAGGCATTTTCGCATAGATCTGTCTTTTACTCTGTCCCACTTTTCTGCTTTTTAAAAATATCCTTTCGTATTCCGTCTTCTCAATTCTGTTTCTTGTTCACTAGTATTGTGTATATAATACAAAGAGAGAAAGAATGCAATGTTCTATGCAAATATACGTTCAAAATTCCTTAAAAAAACGGTATAGTGAAGTCTTTTAAGCACCTGTTGAAGATACACTATTTCCGGAAGTAATAATTATTTGCTTTTGATCTCATTCCTATTCAGAACTGAGCTCGAAAGAAAGAAAAAAAGTGGGGTTCTCCTAAGGATGCCTAAGGATGATTTGCCTAAGGATGTTTGCCTAAGGATGTTTGCCTAAGGATGATTAAGTTCACTCTCCCGCGCTTCACATCTGTCATTCTTTATTCCCATGCTTGCACAGTACATCCAAAGAGCATGAAACCTCGTCTTGTGACAACGGAGAATGGATAGAAACCTTAACAAGAGAACCCGTGGCAAAAGGGCTGCGACACACCCGTTTGAAGCTCGCACAATCACAGCTTCATTACTCATTTCGTGCCCGTTTAGTTACGGATCCACGGGCCAGAGTAGCAAATGGAAATGGGAGTCTGCGAACGATTTGATTTTCTGCTGGGAACACACAACGAGCAGGAAGATTGAAGATTCAACCCCTTTCTGTTTGCCCACAAGTGTTTGTTAAACAAAGAAAATATAGACAACCCGTGGTAGAATAGGGCAATGTCTCGCAGCATGTCACATCTCAACTCTTGCAGATTTTACTTCTTGTTTGGCGAGGAGTGGCAAATCATTGCATAATTTAACACTAGACTTTAGATACGGTATCTAAACAAAGGTATATCACTAAATTAAACATTCAGGTACAGCCCGGAAAGGTTTATTCAGTATGTGACCCGTATTTATTGACAGAGGAAGACTGGAGTTACGATACAAGACGCTGGCCTGAAGTAACTTATCCTGATATCTATACATATCTCAACATAATAATAATCATTCTCAACGAAAGAATGATTATATTCTCTTAAACCTTGCGAAATATTGAAAAAAAAGGTGTTAAAATACCTGTTACATACAACTAATATGAGGAATTTTATAAATAAACTTAAATTATTTAACTCAAAATGAAGGTATCGTCCAAAAACAAGCAAACGCATAGGAACTGCTTCTGTTTTCTGCTACCCGATAATGACGTCATCTATTGCAGACGATAACTGATTTAGCCAGTGACGTTGCGATGTTCCGCCTTATTGTCGCACAATTCTTACGGCCATTTGAGAAAATGATGATTGGAAAATTTTAGTGCGTGGAAATGTGAAATTCGTATTTTATTATAAAATCACGAGAAAGAACAATAAAATTATTTCAGCCATAGAATTACCTTTAAGTTGCTGAAATTAAAAAGGAGATATAATTTGAAAGTAATCAATGGTCTAAAGATAATAAATAATTAAAATTTAAATATACCTCTACGGGCGAAATCTGAGACTTAAATACACCTGACAAGATTTTAACGTAGGATTACGTTCCTCAATAACGGTACTCCGGAAAGACAAAATTCAGAGTCCGTCGCGAGTTACAATTTTGGCAGCGCGCCAAACCCAGTAGCAGTAAACAGTTAAACAGAAAAATACCAAAATGCGTAAAAAAAAAAAAAAAGAGGTAAGCAACGATAAGTAATCCTACGTTAATAACCCGCGGTAGTTTCGTTAGAAGAGGCTACCTGAAATATTTTTTTTCGACTAGTCGAAGGATAAAAAATTGTGGGTGGGTGAAATTGCGTTATTAACAATTTTAGCGCCAACGTCAGTGTATTACTAAAACTCAATGTTTTTCTAAAATCTTAGTTTAATATTTTTTAAAATTATTTTTCAGCGATGACATTAAAAATTTAATACCCTCTGAAAACTAACGACTGAAAATTTAAAGTTTAAAAAACTATGCATTCTTTGTTTTAAACGTCTACCTTCATATGAAAAATGAAAATGAAAATTAAAAAAACCCTCTTATTTTTTAAAAGTACGCGCTTGTCAATCTGTGATTAAAAGGTACTGAGAGAAGGATTCCCCATAGCTTTTTATGGAGATTCAATATTTGCGAGGTCAAATTATGCGGTGTCTTAACTTATATGTGCTTAGGACTTGCGTCAGAACGATTATCTTGCGAATGACTATCAAACGTATACCACTGGCTAACGAATAATTTTTTTTCGAGTGCTTTGATATTCAAAATTGAAAATGGACGCAATCACTAGCAGATGAAAATGAAAAAATTAAATAAAATTATATATAGGATAATCGATGTATGGTGGATAATCGATCTTGGAAAATCATCCGGTTAATGAAATCACTTGATTTTTAGACTCACGCGATGATTTCCGTAACTAGTAATGGAGTGCACGATAAAAGTCATCATAAGCCGTAGTTCTAGTTAGTAATACTAGTGATAATAATAATAATTATCAAATTCTCTCCCATGACAACGACTATTTACTTTATGACAGGAGAATCCTTTCCGACAGAGAATCTGCAAGGTGTTCTCGCACGATGGCAGCGGGAATATGACCTTCGATGACTTCCTGGACATGTTATCCTGCTTCAGCGAACAAGCACCCAGGGACGTGAAAGTCGTGTACGCCTTTCGGGTATACGGTACAGTCAGTTTGCTCGTAATTTCATACTGTCAAAAGGTTACTTTCATAAATTTATTTACGTACTTCTTGGGAGGATAACGGGATTTGGGGCGAAGCGAGAGACCTCATCTGTGTGTTATATGAGTACACTAGCTGAAAACCCGCACTTCGCTACGGAGTACATTCAAATTAAATACAACGGTCAATGTATGCAATTAATGCCAATATATATATATATATATATATATATATATATATATATATATATATATATATATATATATATATATATATATATATATATTTATTTATAATAAATACGACGATCAATATATACAATTGATGTAGAAAAAATATACAGAGGCTGTTCACACATTTTTTAGACGATGTATATTGTATTCACAAAACTAAATTATATAAAATTCTTGTGTTTTAAATGTTCTATTTGACATCCCTTATTCTGAACTATCTTTCGACACCGCAATTTCCAGGATAATAATGCCTTTTGAAGTGTCAGAAGAGGTATTCTATCCCATTCCTCCTGAACAGATTTCCAGAGTCCTGTAAGGGTTTTGGGACGACGTTTGGATAATGCAGATTTAAAAGTCCGAAAGCACAAAAATCCATAGGTGATACACCGGGAGATTTAGTAGGGATATCAGTGAAGGGTATGGCCTTGATAGCAGTTTTTTGTTCCATTTCTTTTAGGAAATTTACAGTGGATTTTGATGTGTGACTGCTAGCTTTGTCCTGATGGAGTCTCACAGATTGATGGCACTGTGGGTAAAGCGATGGTATTTCATTCAGAAAAATTGGCGATAAAATATGTTCCTGATAGTATTTGGAGTTAATCTTTACATTTTTTTTCCACTCTCACATTGGCCTCTCAATTTTTCTCACATTGGCCTCTTTGGAAATGAAAATGCTGATCTTTTGGCCAAGAAAGGCGCTTCTGATGGCGCAATTTCAAATCGGTTTTTGACCTTCTCTGAGATTTGCTCCAAGATCAGAACCTCAAACCAACGACTATTGAATATCATTCCGACCCACTCTTGGTTTAATAGACAGGCCCCTGGTGGTGCCCTTACCATCAGGGCTGATAGAGCTATACAGTCCATCATAAGTAGTCTCATAAGTGGACACATCAGGTGTCTCTCTTTTGAACTTGGGCAGAAGACCTATCTAACGTGCACTAAGTGTAACTCTGCTCAGGCTTCTCCCGATCACATTTTGCACTGTGCTGGTCTGGACAAAATTGACCTTTATTCCAGTCCTCTTTTGGTTTATGATTTTCTGAAGTCTTTTGAGCTCATGGACTTGGTCTAGTCTGCGGCTGGACCAAGGGGAATAAGTCAACAACAACAACCTTATTATTATAAATGACACACTCTGTTATTTTTATTATTATTTTGTATAATTACACGTGATTCGATGCTATTTTGATCACGATTTCCACCATTTATCTAGCTTGGTAGATAACGCTTACGAATATCCAAATTCCTTCAGTTATTTTTATCAGTCCGAATCTAAGAATTGAGACTTTCAGGAAACTTGTGGAAACACAAACGGGGAGAAATGGCTTTTTAATAACTTCTTAATTAAAATTACATTGGGGGTTATTAAAAAGTCATTTCTTCACGAACCTACGAATGTTTGATCTATTGAAATTACCTCGCACCTCCCTCTTCACAAAAAAGGAGGAAAAAAAAAACTTAAGCAATGAAGAATTCACCGTACCAGTCAAAAAAATCAAACGACGCATAAACGCGTAAAATCAACAATGACGGAAAAGAAGTGCCGTAAGTAAAACATAACTGACATGTTTTCAAGCGGAATTCAGAGAAATGGAAACAAGCTTTAAATAATACAGACCATAAATCTAAAAATAAACAATTTAACTGAGCACTTAATTAAAACTTATTTTACATTATATATATATATATATATATATATATTAAAAAATTATGCTTTTCTTGCTTATCGTTTATGTGATATAATTTTAAGGGTATTCACCATTACTGGTAGGATTTACAAATATGGCCTGTTCACACTGCGTCCATCAAAGTCAGCGTTACTCGTATCTCGTATGGACATACATGCATTTTAAACCAATTACAGACCGTAACAATTTCGTTGCTAATCGTTCGGAGGTTTGTAATTGGTTAAATATATTTCAATAAGAGAAACGCTGACGTTGATGGTCGCAATATGAACAGGCCTACAAGATTCTTGCGAATGACGCTTGAAAATGTTTTAATTGATTCCAGTTCATTTTATACAGCAGCGAAAGAAGACTGCCTATAAGAAGAAAACTACAAAACTTTGACAAAGAATTGAAAACTGCGTTATTAAATATATTATGCAATAATGGGATTATGAAGTTGCACATTGCTTAAATTAGAACCTTGCTAGCATTCGATATTTCATTCATTTTTAACCTTATACTTTTAGTTATAGTATCTCATTTCAATAAACGAGGAACTCACCAAATAAATTGTAGTTATGAATTCTTAGGATTTACGTTTGTGTTATGTCCACTTGGCGCATTTATCGACCACGCCAAAAGGGGTACCCACTTGTTTACAAGAGCCCCAAAATCATTTAATTTCTCTCAGAAAAATTCGCGATGAGCTCACTGCCAGTTGATGAAATCGTCAGTTTTTTCCCCAGTGAGTTGTTTTAAATTCGTTATTTTTAACGTAGGATTACGTTCCTCAATAACGGTCCTTCGGAGAGAAAAAAAAATATCCTGCGTCGCGAGTTATAATTTTGGCAGCGCGCCAAATCCAGTAGCAGTAAACAGTTAAACAGAAAAAGACCAAAATTCGTTTTTTTTTTCTTTCTTTCATTTTCTTTTTAAAGAAAAAAAGAGGTAAGCAAACGATAAGTAATCCTACTTTAATAACCCGCGGTAGTTTCGTTAGAGGAGACTATCTGAAATACATTTTTTTTTAAGCAGGCCCTGATTTTCCATTAGGCCTGGTAGGCCCAGGCCTGGGGGCCCCCCCAAAAAAATGTTTTTTTAAAAGAAAGGAAAGAAAAAATTCCCAATTCAATTTTTTTTAAATTTTACCTTTTTAATAGCAATTTTTTTATATACATCCTTTCAAATTTGATTGATTGGTTCATCATATGTAAAGTTATATGTATAGTCCATCACATGTATGTTATAGTGTATATAAGGGATTAATAAGTTTATCTGGTTTCATTGTATTGGTATTTTAATGATAAAGTTAATATGTTGTATTGCTTTCTGTTATTTGATAATGTTCTAGGCTTCTATGCTTCAAATAGCCAATTCTTGGTAAAATGGTACTTTCACAATGATTCGTTTATTTTTTTTCTGTGTCAATTTTGGAAATGTTACGCCCACATCAGTGTTAGGGGGGGGGGGAGGGCATCCCGAGTTGTGCCTATAGTCCAGAATTTTCTAAATCGGGCCCTGCTCTCATAGTAGAATTGAAATTAAATTCTTAATCCAGTAATACTTTATTCTTCGTAGAGGAGAAATACGTCACCACTTATAATTTTAAAACTCTCCCGGAAAATATATATATATATATATATATATATATATATATATATATATATATATATATATATATATATATATATATATATATATATTTATGACGAGATGATTTGGTCAACTTCAATTTATTCAGTGCTCGAGGGTATATGCCTTTTTGATTATTTCCCAACTTATATACCTTCGTTCCCAAAGAGAACTTCTGTTTGAACAGCATAAGGAGAGCAAATACAACGGATGATCTCAAAAAGGAAATAAAACGTCAGTTCTGCTTTTCTGCCGTTATTAAATTCTCCATGAGCTCGTAGCAGCGAGAGGAGGATAAAATCGAAATATGAAGGTTTCTTGAAGCACAGGCGCATAGTAACACTAGTAGTTCATGTCAAATATTGATAAAATCTGTCCTCCTTTAATAGAAGTAAAAGAAAAATATTTTCCGAGAGATATTTAATCTATTTCCTACCTTAATGCAGCCCAAGTTCTCCATGGATATAGCGACAGTTTGATGGCTCAGATATTTGATTCTAGAAAGAAAAGGCCTTAGTTTCATATCATTGGAAATAGGGTTTTACAAAAGGCAGATTTATGAATATTTCTCGAGAATGTTGGCACACCGTGTTTACCAATAAATTAATATAATTTAGCGTCTTCCCGATACTGTATTCGTTTTTAAAAAGGCCTGCTTTTCAGGATATTTGAATTATTCTTAAAAAGAAAAAAAATGCACCTTGAGAGCAAACGCGATACCATCAAGGGATTTAAAATAAAGGTACTTTTCCGTTAGCCGGGCGCAAGGGACCTATCGCCAAATAGGGTTCACCCAGGCCCTGATTTTCCATTAGGCCCGGGCCTAGGGGCCCCCTAAAAATTTTCATTTTAAAAGAAAAGAAAGAAAAAATTCCTAATTCAATTTTTTAAAAAATTTTACCTTTTTTATTAGCAATTTTTTTTATCTATCCTTTCAAATTTGATTGATTGGTTCATCATATGTATGTTATAGTGTATATAAGGGATTAATAATTTTTTCTGGTTGCATTGTATTTGTGTTTTAATGTTGAAGTTAATATGTTGTATTGTTTTTTGTTATTTGATAATGTTCTAGGCTTCTATGTTTCAAATAGCCAATTCTTGATAAAATGGTACTTTCACAATGATTCATGATTAATTTTTGTGTGTAAATTTTGGAAATTTTATGTCCCCATCCCGAGTTGTGCCTATAGTCCAGAATTTTCTAAATCGGGCCCTGGGTTCACTAGTCCCATTTTCAGCTGTTTTGTTTAACTGTAACTCCCGTGATACGTGTGTATGAAAGAACAAAATATATAAGCAACAGGAATTTTATTCTTTAAGTAAATATTTAGTTAGGAGGCGAAAAATCTTTAATATCCTTCAAGATGTCTTCAAAAGGACCCCTTTAATTGTCGACACAGAAATTCAGCCAGGTACGTTTGCAAATGGCGACGAGACGTTCTTCAATGTTTTACATATCGCCATTTGGTACTTCATCACAATTGCATAATCTTTTGTACGATTATGAAGAAAGCAAGAGCAGTCTGTGGTTAATTAGTTTCCAGTTTTTATTCATGTAGAATTTCGGTGTTATTTAGCTGGATCTCCGAACTTAATCATGTTCTCTCACGTGATTCATACACGCTGATCCGCCATCTTCTTCCACCGTTTCGTGTGTGACGTGACAATGCTTCTTCAAAATTAAGCCTATTTAGGACCAAATAACCGTTTTCTTAAGGTTGTTAGGTTGGCGACTTTTCACTGTCGCCAATAGTGATACTTAAGGCAAACGCTACATGCGCCCGGCTTACGGTAAAGTACCGTTTAAAAAAGGCCTGTTTATATCTTACTGGTGAAATAGATATGCCTGCATTCTTTTGAAAACAAAATTTCAGACTATTATAAGAACAAATATTATCGGGCAACGACCGAACGGTTCAGGGCGCCGACTATTTAAGTTAAACTATTCTAAGTTTCAGTCTGTGGGTTCGAGTCCTGCGGTAGTTGCCGTTCGAAACACCGACTCTATAGTCCAGTCAAACGGTGGTTTGGCCAGGAAAAAAATATAGAAGTTTTTTTCTCACTCGTTCTAGATGTATTTAGGGGTGCTGAATCCGAATTTCAACTTTGCCCCATCCCACGGATATGGTTTCACAACGAAAATCGCAAAAAAACCTCAAAATTTTCGACCTTTTTTCAGTTTTTTGCCAAAAAGTCATAAAACTATGCACTTTTCGAGGTAGACTCCAATATACAAAATAAAGTACATTAAATTTCCTACAAACAGCACCCCTCAATTTTATTTTTGGGTGAAGGGCTCATAGAGAGCAAGGATAAATTTTTCTCCTCCACTTCAAACTGCCCCTAGATCAGCCTGAGGGTCTTTAAATACGTTGATGAGAGGTTCAAGGTCTGGGTTCTTCTTCAGCGTTTTCACACACTTTATTTTGTCCTGGTTATATAGAGCTGACGTCGTATCACCATTGCCATTTGAGGCCATTTGTAAATTTCGCTAGATAGAAAATGAGTTGAAAAGGATAACGTTGTCAACTATGGTAACTGACAATATCGTAGTTGAGAGGGCAACAATTTTGTCCCTTTAATGGTGAAAGCTTTTAAGTTTGAAATCGGCTAAAATATCGGCAGTATGGGGGCGAATGAACTCACTTTTCCTATCTATCAGTAAGGCCGGCCCGGTCATTCGCTCCAAAACTGCCTATATTTTCTCGCCGATCCCTAACTAAAAAGCTTGCACTATTAAAGGGCTAAAATTGTAGCAACCCCACGTACGATTCCAGGAGTTAAGATAGTAGATCACGCCATCTTCTTCTACCTGGGAAAAATTATGGTCCCAATTGGCGAATAGGTTTCTGAATAAGTCGTCGTAATAAATGCGCCAAGCTTTGTTGGCGAGACTGTGTTACATGCCACAATTATCATTGGCCCAAGGTTTGATGGGGCTTTTTAATCTTCTTTAAATCTTTGCCTCTTGGTCATCGAGGTAGTATCCATTACACGTTAGAATCCGTAAAAAAATTTTTTTAAAACCATCATCAGCATTAAAAACTAAATTGACAAGTTCAGGGAAAATCATTGGGTGACCTCCATCCATATCGTCCAAATTACAAAGTGAGAAGCAGCTATCCTGATCGCTCCTATTATTAGTAAGCGCTTTTGCAGGTAGACATTACCGGTAATTGACTTAAAGTAGGGAACTCCAACTACTATAGGCAGGGAACCAGGAACACTGGTACATTTTAAAGAGACTTTCCCATGCCTTTCCTTTCGCCTCCTCTCTGTAAATTAAAAAATCTGTTGGCCGTAATGAATGAAGAAATAAAAATATTTTTATAGTTTGTAAGGGCAGAGGAGTATAAGGTTGCGAGATTCGAGCAGCCTCCTCAGCCAGATGGTCTGCCTGTCATTCCCATATAGGCAACAGTGAATGAACACACCTTACCTATCTATGTACACCTAAGAACATGACAGCTCTTTCTCATCAAACTGTTAGAGACTTGCATTAAAGCGAACTCTATGACCAAAGATCGGTAATGTTAAATTTTTCCAATTAAAAAAATCATCCTACTATACATTTGAGAGATTTTTAACTGCAAATGGTGTTCCGTCCACTCACATGAAAAATTTTCGGATCTATCCAGTTTTAGGTAAGTAGAAACCCAACAGTCCATTTTTAAGGAAGGGTGAAATTATGGACGATAGCCGCATAATTCGAAGTACAGTTGGACCTCCATATATCGAAGTCAACGGTTCCCCCAAAAAAATTCGATATATAGAAATTTCGATATATAGAAACGGTTATGCTTAAATTATTGGTGATACCTTGCATTGCAAGAAAAATGTGCATTTTCTTCTAATATACGAAATCACTTTCATATCATCAAATTTAAACATGAATCACATTACTACAAATTACGTACATTCATAAATGAAAATTATTATCGATTAAAAAAATGTCAATAAATTATACTAGATTTAATTATCAAACAGAAGTTACATACCTTTAAATACAAACGCAATTGATTTACATTTTTGTAAAAAACTTTCGAATGTCTTGTTGCACAATAAATTTAGAAGAAAATTCATCATAAAAGTGTTCGCACTTATTAAGTCCACTAAATACAGCCTCCGGGACATTTTCCGCGAATTGAAGACCACGATGGATTACATCAAATGCTGCGCGCATTTCTTTTTTCGAAGGATTAACTATTTCTGCTTCAGTTAGAGTCTCTTCATCTTCTTGGATGTCAGTTTGTTCTTCCTGAAGTGAGTTTATGATGTCGTCATCTGTGGGGTAATCGGAAACAATGATGCCTTCATCAACGTCTAAAAAATCTCTAAGGGAAGTTTCATCTTTGATAAGGCATCGCTTTTGTAACTGTTCCCAACATTGTTCGATTTGTGGTACTACATTTTCTTCTTCGATTAGAGGTGAATCAATAAAACCAGATTTTTCAAAGCAATTTTTTATAGTGACTTCTGACACATCGTTTTCCCACACCTTACAAACTTTTTGCCTTGTTTCTATGCCCTGAACTTCTTTACGGGAGAAGAAAATCACGTGCCACGTTAAGAATATTTTGGAAAAAAAATTCGATATATAGAAATTTCTTTCGATATATAGAGATAGTTTCTCTACCTAATGAAAACGGGGATTCACCAACTGTTCGATATATAGAGACTTTCGATATATGGAAGTTCGATATATAGAGGTCCGACTGTACTTTACAATCTTACTGAGCAGCAAGGCTCCCAGATCTGGATTTTTCGATGATTATACAGACTTTTTTTCCTGAAAATATCTCAAAATTTGGATTTTTACTTTATAAGTTAAAACACTGAGGCATTTTAATGAAAGAACATATAGGAATGATATTAGTATATTTTTGAATGTAAAACGACTCAAGGAGAAATCATTTCCATCAAATAGTGATATGCTTTCCTCTTACAAAATCATCCCAGAATTTTGGTATTTGTTACGTCATATCAAAGATGGTTTCCATAACTCCAAATATGAAATCTTATTAAACTACATGTCCCATTTAACTATTTTACTTCACTCTTCTGTGTGCATAGAAAGAGTTTTGTGACACAGTTTTATTCTAATTTTTTATATCCACCTATTTTTACATACAAGTGCTTTCTTTCTCTAGATTATGATGGAGACAAATTCATTGGAGCAGATGACATAAAACAGGCTACTATAGCCTTAACTAGGAGTGAACTCAATGCTGAAGAAGTAAGCCTAGTAGTGGAGAAGGTTTTAGAAGAAGGTGACAATGACGATGATGGAAAGCTGTCCTTCATGGAATTTCAAAGTATAATTTCAAAAGCACCAGATTTTCTCGGGTAACCAAAGAAATGATTATTCAAAGTGCATGATGTTTAGGCAATTAAAATAAGCAGTTAAAATTATTAATTAATCCTAATAACAAATTTTTAAAGAGCACAGATATAATGAAATGAAATTCAAGTAACATTTCATACCTGAAAAATTAAACCATTTCACTAGATTTTGTTGCAAAAAACCATGACACAAATACTTATGACAGTAATTCAACTTATGAATAAAGATACTTAGGAAAAGCCCTAAACTCATGGTAAAAAGGGCATGCACATTTCAAAAGGAAAGGGTCTGAGAAAAAAGGGCAACAAGGTTAAATTTTTAAACTGGAAAAATTACTGGAAAATGCCCTGCAGAAAATTTCCTGTTTACATCTTACTTCACTGTTTAATAATGAGAATTTTATATCTAATTCAATGATTACTGATTGTCAACCTCAATGAGAACCTTTGCTCGTATTTTACTTCAGTTAAAACTGAGTTAACATATTTTACAAGTCAACGAATGAAATTTAGACATAGCAGCTGTTTGATCACATTTAAAGGAAAAAGAATGGTTTAAACAGGCTGAGGATGTTACTGTTTATATTCTTATTCATTTGTAAACTTTGTTAATGCATATTCAGATAAATAATAAAAAGAAGTACCTTGTAACTCAACTCATAAGAAGGAATCAAAAGGAAAGATCCATGGACGGAATCAAAACAGTATTAGAAAAGTAGTAAGCTCAAAAGTTTTAAAATAATTAAAAGGTGTTCAAACTGAAGTTCCACATAACTTTTTTGCTCCCCTCCCCCCTTAACATTTTACATTAAGCATCTACATATTCCTAATATTGTTCTAACCTTGAAGTATTGAATAATATTTGTCTGAATCTTCAGAATTAGGAGTAGACAGATTTCAGTTATTGATATTCATAAAATAGATGATTACATGTAAATGATACAGATTATATATATATATATATATATTATAATTTTTTTTTCAGGTTGAAATAGTCTACTAATAATGATTTAAAATTTTTTAAATCAAAATTACTATCGTGTATAAGATTGCAATAGATGTCATTGCTAAAATAATTTATATTAATATTTACTTTTTACAACACAATTGAAAAGATACTTCATATGCTTCTCAGTTCAGTCATTTACCTAAGATTTCAAAAAGTATTTAGTTTGGTTATTAAAAGCAAAGTTTGTGGATTTAGATGTTTATGTCCCCCCCCCCAACTTTCCTTTCAAAATTTCTATTATAGATATGTAAAGATGAATCATCATATAAAATAATACCCACTTTTATTAATTATCTTATTTTTTGGCATGTTATGTTATACATCACATTTATTTATCTCATTCATAATATGTATTTATAGGTAAATAATTAATGCAAGGACATACTTAGGGGTACGTAAATTTCACATAAAAAATATCAAAACTTCTAAAAAATAAAAAAAATTTTTTTTTTTTAAATTTGACGATAAATAAAATTTTGCATTAATTTGCAAAAAAATATATACATTTAAATTTAAAAATTTCACATTTATTAAAAAAAATCATAATTTCTTACTTGATCAACAAAGTATCAAAATTCTAGTTAAAAGCTATTATTGTAGTAGTTTCCCCATTCGCTTCCATTAGTCTTTAGCAATAAGTAATAAGAAAATTTCAACAAAAGCCAAAAATCGCTTAAATGCATCCAATGATTTACGTACGGCTCTTTTAAAAAAAAAGAGAGCCTTGTTTTAAAAGGATAATTACAAATAAACAACAATGTAGCCATTAAAAATGTAGGTATTGTTTTATACATAACAATATGGTATGTATTGTAAATCTATTAATTTTTTCTGCAATAAGTAAATTATCTTGCAATAAATGTCCTTTCCTAAATAAAAAATAGAAACACATTTTTCAAGGGAGTGCGAGAGTTTATTTTCAGATTCAAGGGGGTGTTGACTATTAGAAAGGTTAAGAAACACTGTACTAGATGGATTGAGTGTGTCGAGAGAGATCTTAAGATCATTGGAATTAACCGGTGGAGAATAGTGGTGTCTGATCAATCTGGATGGAGAAAACTGACTGGGACTGCCTTGGTCTGTACCAGGCTGTTGTGCAGATGAAGAAGAACAATACATTGTACTAAATTCACCATAAGAAATGTATTGGATAATTTATGAAATAAATGGACTTAGAACCTACTAAATATCATAGACAAATAAACATAATTTACAAACGTGTTAAAAATAAATCCATTAGCTGAAACATATAATTAAAATCCAGGATTTCAAAACTGTAAAAATTATGGACAGAAGTCCATAGGAGTATATAATATAAATTTAAAATGTATAACATGAAAACTGTATACTTTATATTTTTATAAAAATAATATTGTATTTATTGCAGTACTTTGTGTTTTTATTTTTTAGCACATTCCACATTCGAATTTAAACGCTGAAGAAAGATGACACTAAAGCCACTATGGGAACAATATATGCATTTTTCACAACTCAAGATAGATATATTATAATATTTTCAAAATTATTTTGAATCCAGCATTTTCTACTTGAACAAATTTTATTTTTTAATAACATTTTGTATTGTGATTACATTACATAAAAATAATGTATTAACTTTACCTTACACTTATAATTTCAATTTTTGAATTGAAAAATAAAGAATATTGAATATGATGTTTGCTTTGTTTCATGAATATTTATTTTTTACTTCATAATACAAAATACAAAGAGAAGAGGTTGGGAGTCCATCTTGCATGTTAATAGTTCAACATAATATATGTTTAAGGTTTCACACATCATAATATGTATGTTCAATAATTTGAGATATTTATTTATACTGCATATTTTGAATTATATATTTGCTTTATATTCTTTTATTATGATTTCTTCAAAAGAGAACTTTTTTTTTTGGCATTAACATAACAACAGCTGTATCACATTAGCGTATTATCACCATGCTATTTACACATCTTTTAACAGTCATTTATGAATGACTATACGTCACATAAAATTTATTACAAACAGTTAGCACTCACACAGCTTGAGTATTGAAATTCAGAAAATTCTTTCAAAAATATATCTTTTCAGAATATTATAGAAACATTTTTCTCCGGTTCCTTTTTATACATATCTAAACTTAGAAATCATCAACACGATCCTGAAAAGAGAGAAATGATTAATTATAAAATCAGCTACTATAAGAAATTAAAAAAAGGAAACATAATGGTTTACTGAAAGTTATAAATATATAACCTATTCACAAAACTAAAAATCAATGTTTGCAAGAAATAGATAAACTGATCACTGGTAATATTAACCATACTTTTAAAGCAAACTTAATTATTTACATCAAGCAGCATAAAATAGTCCATTTGAGTTTCAGAGGAGTTGAAATACTCTTAAAAGATTCTTTTTTTACAACATCACGACTGAAAATTCAAGCACAAATATTTTGATAATGGAAAGTCATGAATCACAAAGTGTTTTGGGGAGTTGCTTTGATTATTTGCTTTTCATGTACTTTCTTTGACTAAATGTAAATGTGGCACAAAACCACAGGTAACTAGGCTTTTCATGAAAGGAGGCCACCAATCAACAAAGGCTTGAAAATGCAGAATCGAACCAGTGCCAATGAAGAAAAACTGTATTAAATGTTACAATTTAAGGGTGTCCAGGACACAAAAATCTTCAAATTAAAAAAATAAAATAAATAAATAAATAAATAATATAAAAAAAATTGCATCAAAAAATTCTGCCCCCCCCCCCCTGCTTAAAATTATGTTTACATCATGTTTCTATCTTAATTAGAACAGGACATAATAAATTTTTTTTTTTTTTTTTTTTTTTTGGGGGGGGGGGGGGCAACATTCTAATAGCAGCCAAATCTTTGTATAAACCTGTAAATGCTTTTTTCTGCATAATGGGTTTTTTCGCCATTTCTTGTTTTTAAATTGTTATAAGCCAAGAACAGTTAAAGATAAATGGTTCAAGCTTGGAACATGTCTTTTTCAATTATTTTACTTTAATTTTGATTTAGCAAATTTGAAAAAATTATTTACTTTTGAAAATATGATTTTTTAAAAATAAGTTGCATAATTATTTTTGAAATTTTTACTCTAAATATATTTAATTTTTTTAAAAATTAATATTAAAAAAAATGCTAAATTAAAATTAAAACTTACATATTTCTGTTTAATTAAATGAAAAAATTTTGAAATTCGACAGATAATATTTTGAGTTATAACAATTTTAAACTATCCCACTTTTTTTTTAAAAATTTAAAAATTTTTTAAAACTCTATGAGGAGTTTTATGATGTGATTTTGTTTATAAATTATATGGTTAACCATCACAAAAAATTCAAAGTTTTAACTCAATAAATAATAAAAAATTTAAAATATGTCCTGAACCCCCTTAAGGCACTTTTAGTGGATTGGTTGTTTTGGGGGCACTATGGTTATCTTTTACTGCAAGAGGAGTTAACAGACTTGGATCCACAATTTAAAGCTCATACTGAATGACTATAAAACACATGCTTACTGCAGGACTTCAACATACACAATCTGGTACTAAAAATCAGTGAAGTAAAAGATAATTTTTAAAAAGCTGGCTGATGCAAATACTAACTTTGATGTTAAACTCTTTAAAGTAGAATACGATATTGGTGCTTAAGAATGCTTTTAACCAGCAAATGGTTATAGTTTTATAAATGCTTCTCAGATGTTAATACATAGAAAAGGTAAAACATTAATTGCACAGAAAAACTTGTATGATAAGTGAAAAGAGATAGATAAAAATTAACAGAAGCAAAAAGTATTTTTATTTTGTACATCTTTTAAACAGTTTCCCTGCATGTTCAAAGACATTTAAAATAATATTTCAATCCTACAATATTGGAAGATATTGGAAAAAGAGAGCATATCTCCTATTATAGTCAGGATTTAGAAAACGTTTTCATTTTGAGCTCAAAATGAAAATGTGGTCTGAACTTTGTTTTGTCTGTATTATTGCTGCTTATAATGTTATAAAAGCATATCATTTTGTAATAATCATGTCTTTTTAACAAATAATCTAAGGAAACATCTCTTTTAGTCAATTTTGGAAAGCACTAGTTTAATCTATAGCAGTAGAATTTAAGAAACAGAATGTCAGCATGTGTTATAAAAGTGCCGTTTACATGTGCCAAAAACCCGGGTAAAAGCAGGGTCGTTTCTTACTTTTTCCCTACGATAGGGAAAAATGCAGGGTGGATTTCGACCCTGCTTCGACCCAGGATAAAACCCGCTAATTACCCATGATGCATTTCGAAGCTGGGAGTAAATAACATGGCGGATTTGAACTTGTGTGAATCCATGAAAATGCAGCTAAATGATCGATGGAAGGATCTGAAACCCCTTAACGATCGCATAATTTTCAAGAAAACAGTAGAAAAGTGCCTATTTTTTTTCCGGAGGATTTCATTTATTTCTTGATCTGAACCATCCCCAATTACATTATAAATAGAATGGTACTGCCATCTGGTATGTAAAATAAGAAATAAAATTTCATTTCAATAAAATTTCAGTAACATTTTCATTTAAAGTATTATGGTAAAATTAATAAATTTAATAAGTATAATCAATAATTAAACGTAACATTAAAATTTATTTATAAATTAATTATTTTAGAATTCACAGATAAAAATTTATTTATATCTATTTATGATTTTTTTATTTATACATGACTAAAAAATACTGAAACAAAATTGAAATCAAAATTACATTTTGATTTTATAAAAGGATTTATTAAAACAGTAAGTATCTTACAATTAATCTTATAATTTAAAAAAAAATGCACCTATTGATTGGAAAATTTTCTTTCCAGTCTTTATTACTTCAGGAATTTAAAATAATTTCTTCCCACCAAACAGAGCTTCGTAATTTTGCCCACATTCTTTGTTGTGGAAAAACTAAATTTAGCGATGAAGCCATAGATCGTACGATTATATCTAATATCCGCATCAATCTTCTAGTTCTTATATTCCTTTTTTCCTATCTATTTTCTAAATTTATTTTTAAAAACAACAGTAAACAATCGTAAACGTTCTATAATTATCAACAGCGACTGACATATGCTGCATTTAAATAACAAATAGATGCAGACGTAATTGTGTTTTAGAAGAGGAGTGCATTGGTCGTGTCGACTTTATCTCCTGTAAGCAAGATATATGTAATCAAGGTGGGAGTGCTCAGTAGTTAAAATTTTAAGTAATGAATTAAAATATTAAGGTAAGAATAACGCGGGTAAAAGAAAAAAAATTAATAGTAAAGTTAAATTAAAACAAAAAAGTTAATTTTAACAGAAAAAATATAGACTTACAAGTTAAGAAAATTTAGAAGAAAAATTAGATAAGACTAATAATCCACGGAAAACAAAAAAGTAATAATATTAAGAGGCCCAGAAAAGCAGATATCATAAGAATACAAAAAATATTTTTTGTAAGTTTTTCAATCTTTTTGGATTTTTAAAGTTTTATGATTTTTTTGTTGTTGTTATTTTTAAAATTTAAGAATACGAGGTCAAAAGAACAGCAATTGGGAAAAAAAGGCCTTCCCCAGAACCATACACTTCGTAACGAGATAAATGCGGAGTTCGAAGATGGAAAGCTAAAAATAGCAATACAGTGAATTTGGAAAAGTATGACACCGGCTGGGATCGAACCCATAACGTGATTTACAAGGAATGATGGTGTATGAGGATCACTTCCGCCGAATCATGTGACGACCTTTACTTCCGGTAAGACGGGTAAAAGCAGGGTGAAAATATGGTCCCATGTAAACGGGCTTCGAAGGTTTTCCCTATTAGCGGGTAAATCCCGGGTATTATTGTTGTCCATGTAAACGCAGCTAAAGTGTGATGATTAAACATTGTAATCTGTATTTAATGAAAAATAAATGGTCCGATTATGATTCACATAAAATACTTAAAAGGGTTTATGAATGACTAGCTGAATACCCGTGCTTTGCTACAGAGTACATTCAAATTAAATACAATGGTCAATGCATGCAATTAATGCAATATATATATATATATATATATATATATATATATATATATAAAAATCATAACAGATATTTTTATAGACAAAATAATGTAGAAGAAAATATTCAAATTAAATACAACGGTCAATGTATGCAATTAATTTTTATGTTTAATATCCATAAAACATACTAATTTGAATTAAATTCTTAAAAAACTTCCATCTCAATTAGTCTAGTGGTTAAATTTTATCTTTTACCATATTTTAATATTTTTCTGTCAATTTATTTTGTTGTTATACATGACACAAAATTAATTTAAAGTATCACAAAA
The DNA here is from genome assembly GCA_907164885.2 of Dolomedes plantarius. Lineage (NCBI taxonomy): Eukaryota > Metazoa > Arthropoda > Arachnida > Araneae > Dolomedidae > Dolomedes > Dolomedes plantarius. The sequence continues at coordinate 33,634,178 of OU015497.1, forward strand.
AGAAAAGAAACTACATGATCAGCATTTAATAAATAAAATTCTAAAATTTTAATTTATTAAATTTTTTGAATTTAATTTTAAAAAGATTCGAAAAAGATTTCATTTTAAAGGAATTTTTATGATCTTTCTTATGATATAAAATTTATAACCCTCAGATTATTATTTTAAATGCAAACTTAAAAAAAGTTACAAAAACACCTTAAAATTTTAATTTAAAAAAATCTAAGAATTTTTTCAAAAATCTTTCTTAGTGCACCCCTACACTATAAGAAGAATCGCCATGCAAAATTTCAGCCCTTTAGATCCAGCGGTTTGGTCTGTGTGTTATCTGTCAGTCAGTCAGTCAGTCAGTCCATCACAGAACAGTTTTTTATATATAGATTACATTCATACGACACAAATTTTTTGTAATGTGTATGCATTTACATCGTTAATATTATAGCTTTGTGAATAAAAAATTTTATTTAAAAATCTTCAGATATTTATCACTTATTTTAGAACGTTTCTTGATTTTCTGACCATAGCTAGATTTATGTAAGAGTATAATAAGTTATGAACCCAAAATTTAATAAAAACTCATTGCAAAATCAACATAATTAAAATTTTTAAAAAACTTTCACAACGATATACATATTTATGACAAGATAAGCATTTACCTTCTGCTTTTTCTCTCCTTTTCAGATTTTTCCGCTCCATAATTTCATTTGTAAAGATTTCCATCCATTTTGGCTCATTCAACGTTGAACAGGATAAAACTTTTTCAAAGCTCCTTCTTGCTAAACTGTGAAAATAAAATTACAAATTCAAATCTCCATGATAGGGGGCATAATTGTAACAAAATACAAATGTAATAGTGACTGTTACGTAAAGAAAATAATTTCTAACAACAGGTTTTGTTTCATAATTATTAACATTACTAGAAAGTAACCCGTCATTTTGACGTCATAATACTAATAATGACGTCATAATGGAAAAAGTATATAAAAGTTAAAAAATATCCCGAATTATCTAACAATATTGCATTTAATCCACACCTTGTACAAGCAAACCCTTTCATTATTTTTTATTTATTTAGTTTTTCATGCGATTGGAATAGTAGACTGCCATCCAGTTTTTTACAGCTCACTACGCGATATGAATACTTGAGCTACTTGGTTCATTCACATTCATGTTTGTTTACTTTCAGAATTCATCGCAAAAGTAAACAGATTTTTAAAAACTGTTAAATATACAGCTAAAAGCATCCAATTTTTTTTAGTTCTGAATGTTTTATAGAAAAATAGGCTGAAGAAACGTGATTTGATGGAGATATTAGTTTTTAGGTAAGAAAAATTCTGATCCACATCTGAAATTGAAATTAAGCCTAACCGGCCGTTTGTTTACTGAGGGCTTGAATTGAAAAATGAGTACAGCCCAGAAGTGTTATACAGAGACAACGGCTATTATATATATAATGATTTTTCTAATAAAAAATCTATCATGTAGGGAAATGTCAACAAAATCACTGACAGTATAGTAGAATTTAGTTCAATGTATTTATTAAAATTTACACAAACATGTATGACATTCAGCAGGGCATACACAATGGTTCACATCAATCTATGCTCTTTTAAAATTATTGTATTATAACAAGAACATAATATACAAGACCATATTTTCTGCTAGAATTTTTCTGTATGTAAATTTGATCTTCCATATCAATATTCATATGTGTTATCTAGTCACCATCCATGATTCTTAAATTATTTAACATGCTATAGAGATCAGAAATTTTTACTGAATTTAAATTTTTTTTTTCTGTCCAGTGAAAATACATTTTCAACTTTCTTATTAAATTTTCCCTTTCACAACATAACAAGTTTTTTAAAAGAAAAATTAGCCTTTACCCAGATTAGAATACCACTCAAACAAACTTGTAGGAAATGGAGAAGGTATATTGAAAATAAAATAAAATACTTGATGAAAGTTATTATATTTTTATATATATTCCTAGAGAAAAGAGAAAAGTAGTAAGGATATAAAAAACTAAATAAATGACCCTAATTTTTCTTTTCCCAGAAAGGGGAAAGAAATTGTGAATACAAATGACCCTAATTGTAGTGAATTCCCCGCCCCGGAATTGGGGGGGGGGGGAACTAGCGGGGGGGGGGGAAGTGAGAATCCCCCCTGAAATGGGGGGGGGAGGGGGAGAAAGGGGAAAGAAATGGGGGAAAGAAATTGTGAATACAAATGACCCTAATTGTACTGAGTTCCCCTCCCCCCGGAATTGGGGGGGAATTGACGGGAGGGAAGTGAGAATTCCCCCCCCCCCTGAAATGGGGGGGAGGGGGGGAGAAAGGGGAAAGAAATTGTGAATACAAATGACCCTAATTGCACTGAGTTCTTTCCACCATTTCTTCCCCCCCGCCTCCCCCCCAATTTGGAGGGGGGAACTTTCACTTTCCCCCCTCTTCTCCCCCCCACGAGTCCCCCCCCAAATCCTGGGGGGGGGAACTAAGTACAATTAGGGTCATTTATATTCACCATTTCTTTCACCCCCATTTATTTCCCCTTTCTCCCCCCCAATTCCGGGGGGGGGGGGGGAACTCAGTACAATCAGGGTCATTTGTATTCACAATTTCTTTCCCCTTTCTCCCCCCCCAATCCGGGGGGGGGGGAGAGATTCACACTTCCTCCCCGCCACCCCACCAGTTCCCCCCCAATTCCGGGGGGGGGATTTGTAATCACAATTTCTTTCCCCTTTCTCCCCCCTGCCTTAGAAATTGTTTCAACTCATTTGGAAAGAAATAGTGTTATTTCTAAGAAAAGTTTTGCATTTTGTAAATTCTTCTAATTTAAAACTATTCAGCTATTGAAAAAACTAAACAATGAATAGCAGACCATGCAGACTCTTATAAGCATTAGTATAAAAAATAAATAAATAAAATTTTTTTAAAAAAAAGTAATTAAAAAAACTTTGAATACAACACATTTTTATGGAAAAGTAATCACATTTTAGGTTGTTTTTTCTCTCCCTCAATTCCACCCACTACAGATCAGTGGTTCCCAACTGGTGGTCCATGGACCACAGGTGGTCGGCAAGAGCCTTGGAAGTGGTCCGGCACCACATATAAAAAAGTTGCCAAATAAATGGGGATTTTGAAAGCAATATTCGCTGAACTAGATGCGCCGAATATATCCAATGATTGTCAGGTGTTGTATAAAAATTTCTTAAAAGTTTAACATAATTATTTTATTATTAGAATATGATACGTTAGAATGTGTATACGTCAATCTTATATCCCTTTTGTCTGAGGGATATGCTATACCCCCATAACCCCAGGAAGGTTCCCCCATCTCAAGTCGATGGGGGATAGTGGTGGTCCGCACATGGTTCAATTTCTGACTTAGTGGTCCGTTGACTTCTACAGGTTGGGAACCACTGCTATAGATAGTACATAAGAAAAAAAATTAATATGACACAACAGTAGAAAAAGAAAAACTGCAGTTAAAAATGCATATATATATATAATGTATATATCTTATATATAAAAGGCAAAGTCTGTGTGTGTGTGACCGAGTTTTTGTCTGCTCGCGGCCCGGCGCAAAGACGGCAGGTCGGACAGTCTTGAGATTCGACACGAAGATGCCTCCCGAGGTCTCATTATGCACCTCGAAGCCCTTTTTTCGATTTTTTAATTAGATTTTCCGTAATTAAATATTTAGTCGCGATTTGGAGCTCCCGGACGAGTAAAAGCTCCGTAAATCCTATCGTATCCGTCCAAGAATTTTTTTTTTTGGACGAGCCTATACGGGAAAGATAACACTATACGGAAATCACAATTAAAATTGTCTGTCTTAATTTATCGATTAATTGTGATTTTTTTTCGATCGCCTGTACGCACCCGTTTTTCGAAAAAATCGCGATCTTGGCCGCGACCCTTTTTTCCAAATTGTCGAATCGATACGTAAATGTCGTTACATTTTTACGAAATTTTTATCTCAGAGACCCTAGACATCACAGTTTCGAAATCCAGAACCAAAATTAATTTACAAATTGTAGTTATTTTTTAATAATTTATTTTATGATTCGGAAACTCTTGCGAGAAATCTCATTTTGGAGATTTCGTTCTTCATTTCCGGACGAAGGTAAAACGGGGGAAAACAGGTTTTCGACGTAAAGCACTTGATGTGTTGGGGCGTTTGTTTTCTATGAGGGATTGGGTCGTTAAAGGAAATCGATTACTATTGCAGTGATAATCGATTAAAAAATCGCATTTAGTAATGCCGTAATTTTTTTGCCCAACACTTAGTTAATATCATATAATTTGTGGTGTGTTTGTGGAAAACGTTTTTCGTCTCGCTGACTGTTGTGGAAAGTTTTAAGTAATCCTATGTCAAAAATTTTGCCAAAATGTGCCAGAAAGGATTAAATTTATATGGGTAAAATAATGTATCGTGGTGAGGAAAAGGATGACAGCGACGCCCATTAACAAAGGGTTAAGGCTACTAAAAAATTGGTAATTACATTACCCGAGCAACGCCGGGACGGGTACAGCTAGTATATATATATAGTTCATATTATTACCTCTCAAAAAAGTTTAATAAATGTAACATAATTGAAAAGGAATGGTTTTATAAACAAAATACTACTATCTATGAATTAATTTGATAAATAAGTACATATAAAGAAAACAACAGAGGTTGCAGCACTTAGGTAAAGGGTCTTTTAATTCCCTTCCCTTGAAAAAAAGGTGAGAAAATAAAATAAAATTAGGGTATGAACTATTTTGGTTGTACATTCAGGTAAGAAAAAGTATTCTTTCATCAATGATAGTGACTTGTAACGTAAAACTTTATCATAACACTTATCTTGTACGCAGTTCATACATGAAAAAATAATTAGAAACATCTGTCAAAATAAAAGCATCTATCCTTACTAAGTTTTGCATTTCTAAATAGTTTAAGAATTATTTCAGTCACAGATTACATTGACAAATTTCTATATTTCTTGAATCATAGTTTCAAAGGCTCATCAAAATTAATACCAAAAGGTAAAAATGAAATTTTAGTACTTTCTGTTTTAACAATATTATGTACTCAACCATTCAGTAGTTCATAATTAAGTTGTAAAATAATTATCAGGAAAATTTAATGAGAAAATTTGTCGTCTATTTAGGTATGAAATGTAATTTTCTGAAACAAGAGATTTTGTTATAATAAAACTATACAATTTTGTAAATTTTTCTAAAAAAAAAAATTCCATCATAAATTTTACAGAAAAGTGAAAATTAGGATTTTCCTGAACATAAAACAGTTGTTCCAGTTATAATGATACAATATCTAGAATTAGAGTTGTTTTCAATAGCATATGATGTACAGTCGAATCCGGTTAATTGGACCACTGGTAAATCGGACCAGCCGCTTATTCGGACCGAATCCTAAAAAAACGAAACAAATCCTATTGCATAAGCCTAATAGCAATAGTTTGTGTAATCGGACCAGCTGGTTATTAGGACCAAAATGATCGTATCCCGATGTGGTCCAATTAACCAGAATCGACTGTATACAGTTCATTAAGATCACAGAAGTTAAAACCTTAGTTTTTAATTTATAAATGAAATTTAAAAAAAATTAAGTTGAATACTTAGTGTTTTCAGATTCAAGGGCAAATAATCCTTGCATGAATCTTGCTGCTTGATTGTTTGGAGACAGGTGGACTGCTTTTCCTGTAACATCTTCACCCAGTTTCAACCACTTTTCTCGCTCATCATTCCTAATCTAAAATTTTAAATTCAAACAAAAAACTTTCATGTATAATTAGCAAATACATTCTTACTTTTCACTACATATGTATGTTAGGCATAGATCATCTGATATAACAAGTTTAGTGCCTGTCTGATGTCATCTGCTTTAAGCTTCTAAACCACTAACCGCTGGGATTAAAAGTTAACTTGGTATATTAATTCAAAAAGGGAAGAGTTTATCTAAACACAAGATATTGAAGTCTAATAATGTCATGACTTTTAAGGATTCTTAAAGACTGTGGGCACCCCTGTTCACAGCTCTAAATTTAATGTGAAGAATATTGGACAAGTACTTGGATACCTTTTTAAGTTATAATTTTTAAGTTTTTAGATAACAATTTATCTAAATGAATTAAATAAATTTTGTTCCACAACAGTCTTTTCTAAGTAGACAAATGGCTGTTTAGTGGCCAATAATTTTAGATTTTACATCACTTTGAAAAACAGACTAGTATTTTGACTTTTATCTGGAGAAAAATATTTAAGTGAAAATAATAACTTACATGCATTGCCTTGTATGACAAGACACCTAGTTGCAAAAGAGGAAAGACAGCCCATTTGGGAAAGCTGGAAAAGAAAAATTATTTCAAGTAATGACAGTAAAACAGAGATTAACATCATAACATCGAATAAATTGAATTAAGAAATTTTAAAATATACACAAATATAAAAATAGAACCACATTATTTTAGTCCCTAGAGTACAAAAATTTCTCAGAATGATTCATTAAAATTTCAAGTCCACAGAAAACAACAAATGAGGATAGTCTCGCATAGTATATTTAAATCTTCATTTATTCATGGATGCTGAGTTTAATCAGGCAAAGCAAGACACAAAGAAACAAATTCCTTCATCTTTACATGAATATGGCCAACAGCAAAATACACTTTAAAATGGGTGATATACTAACACATTCTGACACCAGAAACTTAAGAATATTTATAGCCATACATTAAATTGCGTGGCTAGGCAGTTAGCAAGAGGGAACTACATATACAGGGTTATCAGGAAAGAATAATCCGATTACAAAATTTAATATTTCCCATAATTACAAACAGAAAATTATAATTAATATGTCATTGTAAAGGAAAAATGTTAAATTTTATTCACAGGTGTTTGATATGACTTCCTTTAGTCACCTGTATAATATTATTGCGATATACCATTTCTTGCCAAACACGTTGTAATGTTTCACTATTAAATCACGTGGGGTTAAGCCGATTGGTCGCAGTGCAGCTGATGATTTGGTCCTACACAACTACCCTCCTAGGTCACCAGACTTAACCCCATGTGAATTCTTCCTTTGGGGATATGTCAAAGATCTTGTGTGCCTGAACTTAAACAACTCATTTGTGATGCTTTACAAACAGTAAATAGTGAAACATTACAACGTGTTTGGCAAGAAATGGCATATCGCAATGATATTATACAGGTAACTAAAGGAAGTCCTATTGAACACTAATGAAAAAAAAATTTAACATTTTCCCTTTACAATGACATATTAACCCTCAAACCGGCCCACCGGTCATTATGACCGGCAGCGGTGGAACTAAGGGGTGGGGCAGGAGTGGGGAGAGGCATGAACGCTTGGCTGGCTTTGACATTTTCAGTCAGTTCCTGGACATCAGGGAGAGCACATCAGGGTTTCCCAAATGCTCGCCATTTGCCAGTAAGTTGCAATTTTGTAAAAGTATGGCGGTCAAAATGACCGGTAGGCCTGTTATTGCCACTGAGCAATAACATCAGGCCTATTGGTCCTGATGAGGATTTCAGTGTTCTGTGCGATTTTTAAAGTATCCTGTGAAGCCTTGATATCACTCTTCTCTACCTCAATCCCTGGCAGGCTAATTTTTCGAGCAATTAAGTCTGAGAAACATTGTGCAATTCTTTTAAGAGCCCTACAATTTGATGATGTAGATACCAGATCAAAATAAATTAAATAAATTGAATAAATAAGTGTAGATAGTTTTTTCCCTCACTATTCATCTATATATATAAAACAGTTCCGTAACTGACTCACTGACTGACATACAACGCACAGACCAAACCGCTGGACCTAAGGGGCTGAAATTTTGCATGGCGATTCTTCTTATGGTGCAGGGGTGCACTAAGAGAGATTTTTGAAAAATTCTTCTTAGATTTTTTTAAAATTAAATTTTTAAGCTGTTTTAGCAACTTTTTTTAAGTTTGAATTTAAAATAATAATTTGAGGGTTATAAAATTTATATCGCGAGAAAGAGCGCAAAAATTCCTTTAAAATGAAATCTTTTTCAAATCTTTACCTCTATTTTCTGATTTTTGGTGAATTTTTAAAGATTAATTTTTAGAATTTAATTTATTAAATGCCGATCACGTGATTTCTTTTATGGTACTTTAAATAAATTTATCATCACGTGTACAACAACTAAATAGACAAAAAAATACGTTTTTTTCTTGCTAATGCGGCAGACGATTGGACATTATTTTGTCTATAAAAATATCCCTTACGATTTTTTTTATAAATATATATATTTTTTTCTACATCAATTGTATATATTGATCATTGCATTTATTATAAATATATATATATATATATATATATATATATATATATATATATTTTGGCATTAATTGCATACACTCACCGTTGTATTTAATTTGTATGTACTCTGTAGCGAAGTGCGGGTTTTCAGCTAGTCACTAATATAAATCAAATAACCCTATGCACAATATCAACATGCAGTTCCATGGTAATAACACAAAAATAACAGCTTTTTAGGCTTGGGGGTCAATTTGACCGATAGTCCCGATAGTGGTAACAAATTCATGGGCCAGTTAGAGGGTTAATTACAATTTTATGTTTGTAATTATGGAAAATATTAAATTTTGTAATTGGATGATTCTTTCCAGATAAACCTGTATATTTACACAAAACTACTAGTGATAACCCTTTTTTAGTACCACAGTTTGAGAGTTCTGCAATAGAATTTTTTGGAAGTGCATAGTAAAAAGAGAAAATATAACAATTTAAAGTAATAACTTACAGAAAAAAATATACAGTAGTTTGAAAAAATTATATTTTTGGCTCAATGAGTATATTTATCAATATATAAAATCTATAAGGCAAGGAACTTCAAAAATTAAAGAAAATTCTAATGCTGGACAAAGTTATAAATTTCCCTAATTAAAGATTAATATAATTAATCAGAATTAATAAAAGGAGGAATAAAGTTATAAATCCCCCATTTATTAATTCTGAATATATTTCATTTTTGATAAGAAATTATACATACATTTTTTCAGCTGTCACAGCAAATTGAGAAATTGTTTTTTCAGCTTCAATAACTTTTTCTGAAGATAACAACAGTTGAGAGAGGATCTAAAAAGAGAAATATTTGATATGAACAATTCCAAGAAATAATGTTCATAATCAAAAGGGATCTGTAAATCAAAACATCTGACTATAACTTCGGGAAAAAAATATTCATTTAAAAAAAAAGTTTTACATAAAGTAAAATGCTACACATTACAGTATATTGCTACAATATTTTACAAATAGTCATAGATCTAGAAAGTTAAGAAGTAAACAAATGAGAACTATATTTTCTAGTAAGATTATGTGAATTATGGAAGCTGAAAAAATACACAAGCATCATTAAAATAACATTTAAAATTTAACCTATTCAAAAGCATTGAGCAAAATAAACAAAATATTTTTAGTTTTAATCAGTTATATGTTTAATAATGCTTTTTATTTCTTCTTTTAAATTCTTAATCAAATCAAACAATGTTCCTAATTCTCAACTCTTCTCTCTCCTATTCAGTATCTCAGCTTTAAATGTTTAGTTAATTAGAATGCAAGTAAATTGAATGTAAACTGTTTTGATCTTGTTCTATTTATGAAGTTAACTTCAAAACTGATTTCTTTTTATAAGTTATTTTGAGTAAATAAATTCCATAGTGCCTTCAAGGCTGTGAATAAAAAAATTTAGACATTCAATGTATATATTTTTGAGACAATGACTTTGAAAGGGAGAAGTAAAAATTATTCAGGCATGCTTATTGAGTTTAGTAATAATGAAAGGTTTAAATTTGTGAAAGTGCTATTAGATTCCACTCCTCTGAATTTTATGTATAGAATGTACTCATAACCTTCCATCAGTGAAAAAACAAATTTTAAAAGAAAATTAAATAAAATTATGATAAAAAACCAATATGCTAAAAGGAAAAAACAGAATGAAATACTTACGTGCCATCCCAGGAACAGTTTTGGACTATTCTTTATAGCTATGACCAGAGGCTCAAGATTTCCATTATTTGTAAACACTTTTACTACAGCATCCAACACTTTCAGGGCAGACTGAGTTTCAGTACTGAATGAAGGTATGGACATAGCCTGCACAAGTCAACAATGTATCATAATCATACACTATATTTCATGGAATTGACAATTTTATAAGATTACAAATTTTAACTGGAGTATATCTGAAGAAAATATAGAAGGCTAACAAAACCATGCATAATATATTCAAGTATAGAAAGACTACATAATCCTTCCTATACATAATAAAAACGTGTATTTGAGCCTATAGGAGGATTCTGTATATTAACAATACACTTATTAACCTATGTCTGTAAAGGATCAAGTACATTCATGTAGTTTAAAGATATAGTACACCCTTAGACAAAAAAAATCGACGCACCAAGGAGTGATGGTCTGGGGTGCCATTTCATTTCATATCAGGGCCCCTTTGGTTGTCATCCGCAGCACCCTTACAGCACAGCAGTACGTCGAGGATATTCTACGCCCTGTTGTGTTGCCCTTCATATCACGCCACCATGGGCTTACATTTCAGCAAGATAATGCCCGCCTACACACGGCGAGAATTTCGACTGCTTGTCTTCGTGCTTGCCCAACATTACCTTTGCCAGCAAGGTCGCTGGATCTCCCTCCCACTGAGCCCGTTTGGAGCATTATTGGCAGGGCTCAGGATTTTGATGATCTAATGCCCCAATTGGACAGAATTTGGCATGATATCCTGCAGGAGGACATCTGCCACCTCTATCAATCAATGCCAAGACGAATAACTGCTTGCATAAGGACCGGAGGTAGACCAAAGCGTTATTGACTTTTTCACTTTGTGAAGCTCTTTCTTTTGAATAAATCATCCAATTTTTCTCAAATTGTAATCACTTGTTTTTCTGTACATGTACATCACATCTACCGATTTTTGTCCCATTCGGATAACTCCTTCTTGGTGCATAATTTTATTTGTCTAAGAGTGTATATAAATGTTCATATAATAAATTATGTTTTCATCTCCTTTAAACATGCTTGTAAACAAACTTAGTATAATCAAAATTGGCCTCCTAGAAAGGGACAACTAAAAACAAGCTTCTATAGCATACAGAACAGAAATCTTGAGACTTCACTATGGACTCCCCAGTATGACATACTTGATGAATAGGCTGAAGATGGCCAAATTATGTGTATGAGGAATTGTTCTAAAATTTTAACTCTGATTGTATTGTATTGTCAGTCTAGAACAGGGATTCCCAATGGGGTCCAGGTGTACCCCTTGGGGGTTAATGGAAGTTTAAAAAGGGTCTAGTATTCCAGGGGTCTATTGGGGGGTCTATGATAAATTTTTCTGCTTTAAAATTTAATTTAATTTTTTAGGAATGTAATTATTAGAAAATAATATCCGTTTTAATATGTATAAATAGAGATTTGCATAAGGCAGATCCATGTATCTAAAGTCGAATATCATGACGCTTTTGTATATGCCTCAAATGCCACCATCAGCTTTTATTTGTGCACCAACACTAGGCAAAACTGGGGAAATCCACTGGACCTTAAACAGCACATGGGCCCTCCTGATGCAACCAGTCAAAAGCAGTTTCATTTTTTTTCCCTCTTGGCAATGTTTGTGCGATTACAATCTGTGTTTCTGAAATCTTGTTTATATTTGTGAAATTAAAAATGAAATTAGTACAAAAATAATAAAACAAAAACCTAATGAACCACCTTTTCTAATTTTTTGTTCATATTCTTTGTCAAATTGTTATCTTTAAGTATTTTATTTGCAATTATTAGTATTATAATTATGTTGTACACTGCATATTATAGAGAAAAATGTGAAGGGGTCGATGAAGAAAATCATTCTTTTAAAAAAGGTCTAAGTAGGAAAAAGGTTGGGAACCTTTGGTCTACAACAATATAAAAAATTAAATCATTAAACATTTGTGGTGCAAAATTTAGAGATTGAAGGGATGGCAAAAGATACCTAAATCATACCTTCCTTGGAAGGGGTCACAGAATGCAAATTCTTTTTTCGGTAAGTCTAATGCATTTCAATTAATAGTTTCAAAGCTCAAAATCATAAGTGGCTGATTTTTCAAAGAATCCCTCATACCATAATAATAATAATTTTTTCAATAGCCTGAAAACTTAAAATTTAGTGTCAAATAATGGTTTACAATAAATCTTCCATTACGATTATTTTTCTTTTCCAGACACGAATGAAGCAAACCTGATTAAAAGAGAAACATTTTGCCAGTCTCTTGAAATTTCTCAAGTTTCCACTTTACAATATACTTTGTCCACAAAACAAATTTTAACTGCTTAATATTCGAGTAAGTCTCATTTTGCATAGATCTACTACTGTGGATTGCAGTTATAAATATAAATTACAAAACATGTTTCAATAAATTTCATAATTATCAAATAATAGTAATTAAATGTTATTAGATTTCCTTATCCTATATTTCCCTGGAAGTGCTAAGACAGTCTAATTGTTGTTAGATAACAGAAATGTATTTAAATTCACATATCAAGCAACGACTATAACATCAATTAGAGCTAATACTAATACAAGGTGGATATCATAGTAATGATGTACATATGACTTTCTCCTCAATTTATAATAAAACACTGCCCACACCAAATATCACATTCTTATCCAAATTTTTCCTTAATAAAATGTATGATAATAAATCAAAATTTAATTCAAAGAACAAATTTTAAACAATAATAAAAAATCAGAAAAATGAACCATACCTTACTTATTAAAACTTCAGCTTGAGACATTTTTTCTGAGGCAATGTAATGAAAAGCTTCCAAAATAACCAAAGCCCCAAGTAAATGTGGTTTGATTCCACCTTGTTCTTTAGCTGAAAGTGGAGCCAACAGAAACAGAGTAATTAGTACTTATAAAAAGCTTGTGGACACATATGACCATTCAGTAAAAGCTTTCGAATCCACAAAGTAAAAAAGTTTGTAAAACCAGTTTCAGACAATAGGCAATAATACATTGAAGAAAGATTACGCAAATGAATGTAAGAGAGGATAAACCATATTATTGAGGTTTTTAGATGAATTAATTGAACACAGTTATAATAAGATGCTGTTATTATATTTCAAATATCTAAATATTTACAAAGCAGGGGTTCAAAATTTATTGATTCAAATTAATATCTTCAAGGTAAATTTTTTGAATTGACATAAGAGGGGTGTACGATGGGATTTTTAGCATGTATACAATGTCATAACTAGGCAGGTGCAACAGGAGCACCCACCCAGGGCCCACTTGGAAAGGGGGGAGGTAAAAATGCTGTATTTGTTTTATTATTTTCCCAAGCCTAATTAATAAAGGGGGCCCAAATGCAAATTCTTGCCCAGGGCACAGGAATGGCTAGTTACGGCACTGCATGTACATATGGTGTTATAAAAATTATAGCCTCTGCTGATCTCATATCTATGTTACACTACACTATTAATTTGGCACTACCTCATGGCTAATTGATAATTATGTTCCTGAGAAACTATATCTAGCCTTTAAAACATATCCACAACATCAAATATATATAATGCATGAAACGATTGAGCTGTACATAAATTTAAAAAAATTCAAAACATTTTTATTACTTTCTGGAAATATTTTGCCATCTTTCAAAAATAGTGTCTTACCCAGCTGCAAATTTTACCTATCTTAGAATGATGTATTCACTTGGGAAAATGTGAAAAAATACTCAAGTAAGCAGCTTATGCAATACTAGCTGAATACCCGTACTTTGCTACCGAGTACATTCAAATTAAATACAATGATCAATGTATGCAATTAATGCAAAAAAAATTTAAATATATATTTATAATAAATACAACGTTCAATGTATACAATTGATGTAAAAAACAAAAAATATATTTATAAAAAAATCGTAAGGGACATTTTTATGGACAAAATAATGTAGAAGAAAATATTCAAATTAAATCTAATAGAACATACAAAAGAATATAGTACAGTTAATATAGTATAGTTTGAGGAACATATTTTTTTGGATAATGTCCAATTGTCTGCCGCATTAGCAAGAAAAAACAATTTTTTTGCCTATTTCATTGTTATGCATGTGACGCAAAATTAGTTTAAAGTATCACAAAAAGAAAAGAAACCACATGATCAGCATTTAATAAATTAAATTCTAAAAATTAATCTTTAAAAATTCACCAAAAATCAGAAAATGGAAGTAAAGATTCGAAAAAGATTTCATTTTAAAGGAATTTTTATGATCTTTCTCGTGATATAAATTTCATAACCCTTGGATTATTATTTTAAACACAAACTTTAAAAAATGTTACAAAAACAGCTTAAAAATTTAATTAAAAAAAATCTAAGAAGAATTTTTCAAAAATATCTCTTAGTGAACCCCTACACTATAAGAAGAATCGCCATGCAAAATTTCAGTCGTTTGGGTCCAGCGGTTTGGTCTGTGTGTTATATGTCAGTCAGTCAGCCAGTCAGTTATGGAATTGTTTTATATATATACATTAAATAAACCACTACAAACAATAATTTTTGAAAACCACCAAAGAGCAAGACTGCTGATACTTTTTCAAATATAAAATAATGAAAACATTAAAACATTTACAGAAATTGAGCTGACTGTACATACCTAACTTTTTAACAAAACTAAATATCCACCCAGTATCTTTTCTGTCCTTTTCAGCTACATGACAAGTTGCAGCCAAAGTAATCCAATTTGACAAATTTCCTATGAAGGTAAAAATGACAACATAAATTCAAAATATTCAGTTAGCAGTGAAGGCTTAAAATGTAGACAAACACAGACACACAATGAACATAAGGATTAGTACCTGGATTAATATGTACAGCTTTCTGAGCAGCAGATAATGCTTTTTTCTTATATCCTATCGATATCTGGCACAGAGCAAATATTTGTGAGGCCTCCTCCTTGCTTCCATCATGAAAATAACCAATTTTTGTACAAACTGTTGCATTGGATGCATATTGCTTGTCCCAAAGTAACAAGAGAGAAGCCATTTGGAGCCACATTGCACCATTATTTGGTAGAGAATGTATAGATTTTTGTAATTCAGTACGACCGGCAGCAGGACCTTTCTAGATGAAAAAATATATTCATATGCAACAATTAAACTAATTAAAATGAAGATGAACTCTAATAAGCAATTTATTCATCCAAACAATTTCAAAAGAGAGTTGAAAAAATATACAGCGAAAGCTCACATTAAGTATTGTTAAAAACAAAATGATACATTTCTTAGTGTTAAAAGTTTTCTCTCTTCGATAAGATGTTTCTAAACTATGTTTATAGGGCTATAAATATATTTGGGGGTAGAGGGATAAAATAAAAATGAGAATTTATTACATAGGAATGGAATTTGAATAGAAAAAAATTATGCAGATACACTAAAAAAGGAATTAGATTTTGCTAAGCAACTTATATTTTCCAAACCTGGTGTGGAATAAATAACAGGTTGTATCTTTACACGAATGAATTACTAAATTTAAACATGGGAGAAAAATTTTCTAATATATATATATGTATATATATATATATATACTAGCATTATTGCCTGGC
This sequence comes from Dolomedes plantarius, assembly GCA_907164885.2. Lineage (NCBI taxonomy): Eukaryota > Metazoa > Arthropoda > Arachnida > Araneae > Dolomedidae > Dolomedes > Dolomedes plantarius. The sequence goes on from OU015497.1 coordinate 33,649,840, forward strand.
GTTGCCCGGGTAGATAAATAGATATAAAAGTTTTCATGCATTCCATCAAAAAAATACTGGGCTGCACCCCCTGCTCTTCATGTTCATATGGCCAGACAGAATGCGCTTAGCGCGTTTCTACTGAAATGATATACCCAGTATTTTTTTGATAGAAAGCATGAAAAATTTTATATCTATATATCTACCCAGGCAATCATTCTTTAAAAATAATTTCATTAATTTTCTTATGCCTTAATATAACTAATGGACTAATAGTTCGGTATGAAAGTTATGTGTCGTTATGTTTCTCTGTTTAAAGAGCTTTTCCTCCCACTGCTTAAAAAACCCCAAAACTCTAAAAGATTTATCTTATATGATTTCACGGAATAAGTAATTCAATATGGAATAAGTATTTCACGGAATAAGTAATTCCTTTTTTTCCCAAATTTTATTAAGTTCTATTAGTTTGAACGCCATTGTCTAAAATTGTCTAAAGCAGCCGTTCTCAACCTTTTTAGACTCATGACTCCACTAAATGTAAGAAAAATAAAATAAATACTTTGCCCCCCCCCCCCCGGTCACCCCCAGACCAACTCTCAAACCACCCTAGATCACTCCTCAGAACAAACCTCTTTTCCCCTGCGTATCTAATTTGACTGGTTGTGGTGAAGGGGCTGTATCCACATTTAAGAGGTACGCTTAGGGGCACAAAAATAAATAAAAAATTAATTTTAAAAAACTAATTGAGCCCCAAATTTGGTTTTTCCTGATTTAAGTTTCTCGGGTCCTAAACATTAACTGTGCCGAATTTGGTCCCGGTGGGTGAAATAGTCTATGATTCTATAGCGGACAAACAAACAGACAAGCTATTTTATATATATATAGATATAAAATAGCTTGTCACCCTAGATCACTCCTCAGAACAAACCTCTTTTCCCCTGCGTATCTAATTTGACTGGTTGTGGTGAAGGGGCTGTATCCACATTTAAGAGGTACGCTTAGGGGCACAAAAATAAATAAAAAATTAATTTTAAAAAACTAATTGAGCCCCAAATTTGGTTTTTCCTGATTTAAGTTTCTCGGGTCCTAAACATTAACTGTGCCGAATTTGGTCCCGGTGGGTGAAATAGTCTATGATTCTATAGCGGACAAACAAACAGACAAGCTATTTTATATATATATAGATATATTTGTAAGTTTTAAAGTGACTTACTTGCATGAATGCTTGAGCAGCATACAGGAAAGCTATAGAGGAACAGTATTCTTTACTATATCGATATGGATCTAATTCTTTCTGAGCAGCTAATGTCAAATTATGGTCCTCTTTCAATATACCACTAGCACATAATGCCAGTAATCCAGGAACTGAAGCAGGCTTGATTTGGGAACTATAGTAAAAATCAAAACAAACGTGAATATAATTACACATTAAAGGTTTCTTTTTAATTGAGTATTTCCATTGATTATTTTAAATTGGTTTAAGAATTCACATCTCATTTTTCAAATTAAAATATTACTTTTACATAGATATGATATAAAAGGCATTTTAACATTTATATAAAAGTATAGAGAGATTAAGCCAGTTCTCCATAGATACTAACTTATTAAAGTCAGGTCTCAATAACTCAAACGCATTCAACAATTATTATTTTTTTCATTTTGGATTAAAATAGAACTATATTACAGATCTATAATACTAAAACATGTTTCAACCTTATTGAACACATTTATAAAATAAAAAACTGAATAATACTCATAATTAAATTTTAAACTGAAATTTCCATTAAAAAAAATTTCCATTTAAATAATACAGAATGCTAAAATGTTTATCTTGTATAACTTAGCCAACTTTAGTCCTGAAATAAAAAAAATTCATAGAGTTAACTCTAACTCAAATGATAGAAATGTCTACAATGAAGTTAATAACACTTTTCACAAGAAAGAAAAAAAAAACTGTTGGAAAATAAATTAATTCTTGTGCTACTTCTATTAACCCTATCCAGAAACAAATCTTTTTCCCTAGAAATGGAAACTATCCAAAGAGATGGATTCTCATTGTTCCACTGACAGACATAATAAAAAATCAGTGGTAACCATAAGATATTTTAATATAACTATGAAATTACTAGCTGAATACCCGTGTTTCACTACAGAGTACATTCAAATTAAATACAACAGTCAATGTATACAGTTAATGCCAAAAAACAAAAAAATATATTTAAATAAATACAATGGTCAATGTATGCAATTAATGCCAAAGAAAACAAAAATATATATTTATAAAAAATCGTAATGGATATTTTTATAGACAAAAAAATGTAGAAGAAATTATTGAAATTAAATCTAATACAACATACTAAAGAATATAGTACAGTTAATGTAATACAATTTGAGGAACATTTCTTTTACTGTATTTTAATTTTATTTTGGATAATGTCCAATCATCTGCTGCATTAGAAAAAAAAAATTAATTAAGTCAATTTATTTTGTTGTTATGCACGTAACACAAAATTAATTTAAAGTATCACAAAAAGAAAAGAAACCACGTGATCAGCATTTAATAAATTAAATTCTAAAAATTAATCTTTAAAAATTCACCAAAAATCAGAAAATGGAGGTAGATTCGAAAAAGATTTCATTTTAAAGGAATTTTTATGATCTTTCTCATGATATAAATTTTATAACCCCCGGATTATTATTTTAAATGCAAACTTTAAAAAATTTACAAAAACAGCTTAAAAATTTAATTTAAAAAAATCTAAGAATTTTTCAAAAATATCTCTTAGTGTACCCCTACACTATAAAAAGAATCGCCATGCAAAATTTCAACCCTTCAGCTCCAGTGGTTTGGTCTGTGCATTATCTGTCAGTCAGTTACAGAACTGTTTTATATATATGGATTAAATGCAAAAGCATACAGCACTTTTAAAGTTCACAATTTCTTTTTAAAAATCAGACTGATAGTTTGTGAAGAGGTCGAACTTGTTACAGATCCTTTTTTTGAAAAATTGTGCAATTTCTTCAGTAAAAGCCTTTTGTGAGTTTATCGGTAGAAAAAAGAAGTAAGTTAATATGCAGAAATTTTAATAAGTATTCTTTAACTATGATATCATATATATCAATATAAAACATATAAAAATTAGATAAACATATTAAGCATTTTTATAAAGATCCCCTGTAAGCAAAAAATATGTTTGGCAGTTCTAAGTAATATCAAATATATAGATTATATATATGTCTAATATATAGCAGAAAAAAGGAACATTAGCTGCAATTTTTGCACAGTTAAAAACTTTATAGCATAACCATGTTTATGATATATTTACCTTTCATATAACAATGTTAATGGATTAGGACCACCACTTTCTAAATTCTTCGCTATCACAGCCATTGCAACCAAAAGATGAGATTTTTCAGCAGTCTCCTTTGATATTTTAAAAGCTTGCTTCAACACTAAAATGAAAAATATAATAGTAGCCTCATAAAATAAGGGCTACTTTTATGAAACACCAGAAAAATTTTTAATATGTAAAATTAAAACTATTTGTTGGATTAAAAAGCTTAAAACTTGTGAATACTTGTCATAAACTAATGCTTTCCATGGTTTATCTATGACCTACTTTTTGCATGTGTTAGATATTTATTATGGTTTAGATCTTTCCCTCTTTGTCTCATAGTAATATCAATTTTACCAAATTAAAGAGCATTTTAAGGAGAGCTCCAAAAAGACTATATAAATGGTCTATCGAAATTTTAAATATTTAGCAATGAAGGCTGTCTGTTTAAGAATATTCTTTAAGATGAAATATATAACGTACTTATTGATAAATTATGGCTTTTATTTTCATTTGTTTTTCATTTATTAATTCAGACAATTATATATATATATATATATCATTCACATTGTCAAATGCACAACTTCCATTAAAATAAAAGAATAATGTTATAAAGATGAAATGCAAAAGAATCACAATTAATAAAATTTAGAAAAAATTACTGAGGATAATTATTTACCATCATGACATTTTTTACTTAACCACTACTTTCACTTTGTCCAACTAAAACCACACAGATCCCATGGTCTGTTTTTCCTTATTGCAAATGAAATTTTTAAAAATGTCAATCATTCTGATTTAAATTTAGTTTTTCTGTAATTAAATTCAGGGAGCTATTCATAGACAACTAATTATACAAAATAATAACCACTTCATTTATTTCAAATGGAATAAAACTCTATAGTAACAAAAATAGAATATACTGAGAATTATTTTCAAGCAAAATCCTGCTATATCTTACAAATTATTAAAGTTCTAAGAATAATATAAATAAAAATAACATATAAAAATTATTTAATATATAAATAAATAATAAATAAAAAAAAAGTTCTTACACTTTAGAGCCTGATCAAACTGCTTCGCTTTGTAGAATGCAAGGGCAAAATTACATAGTATACTTACATCAATGGTCTTCAAAAGCATAAATTCTTTTATAGCTTCATTCACAAGGCCTAAAGTGCTACACACAATGCATGAATTTAATTAGCTTTTACACATAACTTACATAAAAAGTATATAAGTATCTAAGATTCAATGGCAAAAATATAAGAAAACAATTATTAATTTAAACTAACAGAAACAAAGCAGAAAATAATTGCATAGATTTCACATGAAGCACTGTGGCAAAATCGTATTTTGAAAGTTTAAGCATAAAAGCAAACTAATAAGTATTTGACACAGATTCTTTAATTTTTTATAAGCAGGTAGCCATTCAAAATTAAAAAAAAAAAAAGAAAAAAAAATACTTTATAATAGTTTTAAATGATAAAATTTCCTCTACTGAGATAAGACGGAAATCCTTTCAATCTTATGGCTTGTTACTTTAACAGGATGAATACAATATAATAAATTATACTAATGATAATGACTATTTTATAATAAAACTAGCTGAATACCTGTGCTTCGCTACGGAGTACATTCATATTAAATACGATGGCCAATGTATGCAATTAATGTCAAAAAAAGAAATACACTTATAAAAAAAATCATAACTGATATTTTTATAGACAAAATAATGCAGAAGAAAATATTCAAATTAAATACAGCAGTCAATGTATGCAATTAATTTCTATGTTTAACATCCATAAAACATACTAATTTGAATTAAATTCTTAAAAGACTTCCATCTCAATTGGTCTAGTGGTTAAATTTTATCTTTAACTGTATTTTAATATTTTTTTTGGCAATTGATTTCGTTGTTATGCACGTGATGCAAAATTAATTTAAACTATCAAAAAAAGAAAAGAAATCTAATGATCAGCATTTAATAAATTAAATTCTAAAAAATAATCTTTAAAAATTCACTAAAAATCAGAAAATGGAGGTACAGATTCGAAAAAGATTTCATTTTAAAGGAATTTCAATGATCTTTCTCTTGACATAAATTTAAAAACCCTCAGTTTATTATTTAAATGCAAACTTAAAAAAAAGTTACAACAACAGCTTAAAAATTTAATTTGAAAAAAATCTAAGAAGAATTTTTCAAAAATCTTTCTTAGTGCATCCCTACACTATAAGAAAAATCGCCATACAAAATTTCAGCCCTTTAGGTCCAGTAGTTTGGTCTGTGCGTTATCTGTCAGTCAGGTATGGAACTGTTTTATATATATAGATTAGATAGTACACATAGAATCAGTAAAAATGACATTAATTTTTCTATGTGGTCTGATGCATACTACGCCAGCACAGTTTCACAACTAAATTAATTTGGGGGAAAAAATTTTGTGAGCTCAGTGTGAGAAGTATAAATCAACATTATACCCAATATCATAAACAACATTTTGTTTTAAAAATTCAAAATATATAGGTTTTTAAATAAAATTACTTTACAACTGAATGAAATGTTTAGTTACCATAATATTCTGGCATAATTTGCCCGCACAATTTCAGCTTGACTTGCTTGATTTGATTCTTGGAACAAATCAATAGCCCTATAAATATAATTATTTAAATTAGCAATAATTTCTCTTGAAAAGATTAAGCACATTTATGTATGTTAATACTTAATGTATCTGTTGTTAATCAACAAAATTTGCATACAATGTATATTCATTATCAGATAATTCAACAACATAAGACATTTCCTACATACCACAATTAACAATCAATATATATGTCAGATATTATACAGTGGACGCCTGTTAATTCGAACTCAAAGGTGCTCAGAAAAAAGTTCGAATTATCCGATGTTAAGAGAAAATATATAACTTTAAAAGTGCATCACTGAAGAAGAAATATCTCCTAATATGTATAACCCCAGAAAATATATTATACTATGTTATCTAAAATTTAACATATTAAAAGCCAATACAGACTTACCTTAATCATAAAATGAAGCAGAAGATATGCAGTAGAAAGTAAACTTTAATTAAAAATATGAATTATACTTTTGGGAAAAACTGTAAAATGGATGCTTGGTTTTGTTTATGATGCCTACATTGTTCAGCCAGCTTCTCTTGCAAATGTTGACTTTTCCCACGAATCTAAAATTGACTCCTTGTTTTTCAAATAAGTTGACAAGGTATATTTTTTAATTCCATAGTCAGCTGCTAACTTTGTTTTACATTCGCCATTCTCTACTTTCTTTAAAATTTCTACCTTTGTCTCCAAAGTTAGGGTTTTGTACTTTCCACGTGTAGACATCCTGTATTTTTACATGTTTACACCACACACTGAGGAAGAAAAACTAAATCACATTAACTTGTCGGCACTGCAGGCATAACTGCCGCAGCTCCCTAGAATCTGTAGAAAAGACTGGTTTTTCTAAAATTCTAAGAAAATCGATACAAATAACAGAAAATCACTTTGTCCGTTAAGTACTGATAAGAAGGACAATAGCCACTAACATTTAGCGGAAATGCAATAGTCTAGGAATGCAGACATGTGCCTCTTTACACAGAAAAGAAATACAGATGATTTTGACATACAAAAATAATAAATACAGTGTGTATTTTCTCTGTTAAACGAGGAAAAAGAAATTTTTTTGTCAAATTTTAGTTCGAATTAACCGAAGTGATAAAAATTTTGTTTGAATTATGAGATATTTTTAACATTAATTCCAATACAAATTTTTGGAGGCCTTTGGATTAGTTCGAATTAACCGAAAGTTTGATTTAACTGAGTTCGAATTAACGAGCGTCCACTGTATAAGAGATTCAATGCAAGCTCAGTAAAATATGGCACAAAGATGATTTGGATACAACCTTCTGTAAGCTCTTGCAGAAGCAGTATAGATTCCTTGGCGTTCTAAAAGTAGGCCTAAAATGTTAAATGCTTCAGGAGATCCAGTGTGATTAGCTGAACAAATACATAATAAAAAGGAACCTTGTCAATTTTAAGAAAAAAGCATAAACATTTAATGATTTTATTAAAACAAAAGAAAATATTTAATACAATACACAACAGCAATTTAAATAGGAGCTAAATGAATGAAATGCCTGTATTTTAAGAATATGGCTATTAAACATTGTAATTTTTTTAAAAAATCAAACATTTTATGCTATTACAACTCATTCAACATATCTAATGCTTAAAATAATTTATAAATTCGCAATAGAAAGATTAGTATTTAAAAATCTGCTAATAATTGTTCATTTGCAATCACATTTGACTGAAAGATAACACACAAAACAAAAGTTATTTAGTTAATAGTAACTAAATACTTTCTCTATTAAATAACATTTTAAAAATTATCTTTGAAAAAGCAAAAATTAAATTCAATTATAAAGTTGCACAAGCAATCTCAGTCAAATCACTGTGAGCAAAGAATTCCAAATTTTTGTTTAGAAAATAATATTTACTTGGCTTATATCTGATTTAAACATTCTGTGGTTATACAGAGAGTTAATGAGGAAACAAGTTATTTTTAAACAACATGTAAATTTTATTCATTATTAATCAATTTTTAAATTAAATTTTATTGATTTTTTTTATTTGTAAAAACCAAAGTGAACAAACAATAACTTAACCAGCCATTTAACAGCACATATTAACATTAATATTCATCCCACATACATTATTAGTTATCAAATTATAATTTGGTATTAGTATTGTGCATATTTCATTTCACCGTTATAATATTGACACCAAAATAATAAAATAACCTGATAGCATTGGCCACAATAAGATAATACAATCAAATCAGGTTAATTGGACCACCGGTTAATCGGACTAGTCACTTATTCGGACTGAATCCTAAAGAACCGAAAGAAATCCAATTGTATAAGCCTAATAGGGCATGTTTGTGTAATTGGACCAGTCGGTTATTAGGACCAAAATGACAGTGTCCTGATGTCCGATTAACTGGAATCGACTGTATTTTTAAAACTATGTTATTCCTGAAAATATTAAAGTTAATTTTTACTAATAATGCTATGAAGTACAAAAGAAAGTTTAAAAAATATTTTTTAGTGAAAGATAGTATTTTGTAGCAAATATAAGAAATAAAATGAAAATCATGCAAAAAAAGTAAAGAAAAAAATTATATTATTACCAACAAACTTCACAGAACAATCAACAGCAGTGACAACAGCATTCATCAATTCAATGTTGTACTTAAAGAATTCAGATTCTTTGTTTGAAATATTAAGCAAAGTTTGACAAACAACTCTTGAATAGCCTAGAATAGCTTCAGTCTGAAAAGCAAAAAGAAATTGAGATATAATAAAGAAGAAATAAACAAAATAAAATACTTTTTTACTGCATTCAATGATTTATAAATATGGCAAAAAAAGTATTTTATTATCACTAAATTCTTAATAAGCGGAGAGAATTATATTATGCATTTCACACCTATTCTATATATATAGAGTGAATAACATTAACCTTTTCCTTATGGGGTGGGATAGCATGTATCCCAAGAATACAGGCCCATTAATCAATCAATCAATACATACATACATACATACATGCATACATACATATATATATATATATACATACATATATATATACAACATATATATACATATATATACATATATACAGTTGGCTATCTGTTTAACGACTTTCAAGGGACCGTGAAAAATTGTCCTTAAGTAGAGACCATCCTTAAACAGAATTTGTGAAAACATAACATTTCCCATAACGTCGGAGGGGCCGGGACTGGGAAATGTTGTCATTAAATAGAGCGTCTTTAAACAGAGAGCCAACTGTATATACATATATATATACACACATATACATATATACACACACACACACGCACATATATATATATATATATATATAACCCCCTTAGTGGCCGCTCTTTCAAAGGGGGTATGAAATTTAAAGTTCTAAAGAGGGAATCAGAAAAATGGGTGCCGTAAGCTAAAGGTTAACACATTTCAGAGTAGAAAGCTGTTTCTTTGCAAACTATGTATTTCCACTCTAGGAACTTTTTCTAAACCAACAACTGATACATTTACACAAGAATAGAGGGTGGGGATAAATCAGCCCCTTATCAAGGGATGACTTTACTGTACGTCACTGCCTTTCACATATTTCTATTCAAACAATACAGTTTTTAAAACTTCTTGTTGTACATTTTAAACCTTAGAAAACACAAATCTGATTTTAAAATCTCTAAAATGTCAGTATTTTTTGGCAGAAAAGAAATCACTGAAGCTTTTTTAAAATTTCTGCCACGAAAATTTGAAATTTATTTTTGAACACTTTAAAAAATTCATTGGTCACTTATAATAGAATAAATTCAAACTAAGATCAATACAACTTTATGTTTAAACAAACTTAAAAATGTTGCATAGAACCATTAAAGAAATTACTATTCCCACAGTATAATAATTAGGTTCCAGTAATAATTGTCATTAATTTCTTACAAGAACACAACATATAAACAAGTAATTAAGGTTGAAACCTAAAAAGCCATAGAAAGTACAAAACCTACAACTCATTAATAAACAAATAAATCATACATACATGAGACCCCAAAGTGGTAGCATGCCTGAACAGATCTACTGTTTCATTATGTTTTACTTTATCAGCAATAATAGCTTGACCAATCCAACTAAGAGGATAAGTTGGCTCAGTAGACTGGGCTTTTCTAAATACACCATTGGCTAGCTATGAAAAAATATACATATCTTTTTTAGAAAGAGAAATAGGAAAAGATCAGTATTTTTCTCATGTGAGCAAATCTTTAAATGCATATATAGAATACAGAGGTAGTTAGCATACTATTGATACATGGATGCGAGCATGAATTTTTACCTAACGTACAAGTAAGGTTAAAAAATCCTTATCTCTTTATGTTAGCTGATTTTTAATCTGACTACAAAATAACGTGATTTTATTCACCACTTGCTCAAACCACTTGCTTAAGGGGAACATGGACCTTTATTTAAGCAAATCTTTTTTACTGTAATATTGATTGTGTTATTGTAAAAAAATATATATAATGTAGGATAATAGTACCAAAATAGATTTTTCTTCAAGTAAAAATCATTTATGACGCTTCTACAAAGTAAGTAATAAAGATAAGTGTAGTAATAAACTTTAAATCTGTTTTGAGAAAAACAGATTGTTCAAGGTTTTTAGATATTTTAAATGTGCCATACGACTTAATTTTTGTTCAAAATTCACGAAATTTATAAAGAAGAATCCTGATACTGTTTAGAAAAAAATTGGGTATGCACTTTACAATTCAACTTTATTAAGACAATTAAATTTGATTTATAACTTATTAAAAGGCAAAATTTTGATGAAAATCAGGATGAAATTCAGAAAAAAAATCTCTCAAAAATGAACTATTCAAGGGATTAAATAACCGATACCCAGATTTGTTTGTAATACAATTTTAAGATATTAAAATGCAAAATTGAGGAAATATCTCAAAAATTAAGTCGCAAGGAGAATTTTAAAATTTTGTTTATAGATTTTAAATTTTTTTAAAAATCTTAAAATTATTATAAGATTGGAAATTTCTATTACGGTATTTTATATACTTATGGTGAAATGTTTATATGTGCAAAATTTCATATCTCTGTGATAAAAAGTAAAAAAGATAAATATTAACACCCACTGTTCCCTTAAACATTCTAAATTACATTTCTTCATGGGGAATATTACACCTAATCCAATACTGATGTTACAAACTGATATTCTCAGCATTTATATATCCCTCCTACTACTTACCAGAAAGTCCTGATCTTGGATAGTAAAAATTTTTAATGCTTTACCATCCAGTTTGTTTAAAGTTGTCACTAGTTTGCACTCAGTGTAGTAGTAAATACATCCAAGATAAAAGCTTGGTAATTATATATTTTGACCTACCATGTACTGCAAAATTACAGGATATGTATAATTTTTTAGCCTTTGTATTTCATTTTAGTCAAGCTAGATGTCTTTTGTAAAATAATTTTTACAAAATGATACAATTTTCAGAGAGTATAATTTTCCTGCACTACTATACACACTGTAGGATCAAAAGTTTCAAGACACCTATGCAAATAAGTTAATTCCTGTGTATATCACAACACAGAGAGGCATAAAATATTTCAGGTAGTCTCCTCTAACAAAACTACTGCGGGTTATTAACATAGGATTACTTTTCATTTGCTTACTTTTTTTTTTTGACGCATTTTGCTACTTTTCTGTTTAACTGTTTACTGCTACTGAGTTTGGCATACTGTTAAAATTATAACTCGCAATGCATGACAATTTTTTCCTCTGTGAAGGACCATTATTGAGGAACGTAACCCTACATTAAAAGTAGAGCTCAAAAACCTCGTACTAAGGCAATAATCATATGGAGGAGAGCTACGTCATTTTAGAAAAAACATACAAGTGACTCGATACCACTTTGTAACAAATTTGTTTATGAGATTTTAAACTTGTTCCAGTTTGCCATATCAACTCAATATGAAGTATCATGAAGTATGAACGACAAGTTCATATGACTATATAGCAAACTTGCTGACTGCACTAACACAAGCAGCTTAAATATTAGGGGGAAATACATAATAATTAATTCTTAATACCCAATAGACTTTTCAGATAAGAGATTTACAAATTATAAATAATTTAATCTTAGAGTTCAGCAAATACATAAAGAAATCTATTAATTATCTAAAAATTTATAATAATCATAAAAGATCAAGCCATTTGTTTCAACTTTCCTATAAAATAAGTATTTTGCATAGTAAAATAAAAGTTGAATATAAAATAAAAATTGCTCAAATGAAAGTAGATAAGACAACAGGAGGAAGGAAAAGACAATTGTGTCATTAAAAATAACTAAACATTTATTAAAAAAAAACATTGAAACTTTCAACAAACAAAAACAAATGAACTCTAATAACAAGGCAGTGAACTTCTATCAAAAGCTAAAAGCTAAACGCTAACAGCTAACTAGCTATTTAGCAACCCCCAATCCTCACTCCTATCTCACTGTCTGAACATAGATTCATCCTACCTTATATATACACTAGCTAAATACCTGTGCTTTGCTATGGAGTACATTAAAATTAAATACAGCGGTCAATGTATGCAATTAATGCCAAAAGAAATAAAAATTTATATTTATAAAAAATATCGTAACGGATATTTTTATAGAAAAAATAATGTAGAAGAAAATATTCAAATTAAATCTAAGAGAACATATAAAGAATATAGTACAGTTAATATAGTACAGTTTGAAGAACATTTCTTTTACTGTATTTTAATATCTTTTTGGATAATGTCCAATTGTCTGCCGCATTAGAAAGAAAAAAAAAAATTTTTTTTTTGGTAAATTTATGTCATTGTTATGCACATGATGCAAAATTAATTTAAAGTATCACAAAAGAAAAGAAACCACGTGATCAGCACTTCATAAATTAAATTCTAAAAATTAATCTTTAAAAGTTCACCCAAAATCAGAAAATGGAGGTAGATTCGTAAAAGATTTCATTTTAAAGGAATTCTTATGATCTTTCTAGTGATATAAATTTTATAACCCTCAGAATTTTTATTATTTTAAGTGTAAACTTTAAAGAATGTTACAAAAACAGCTTAAAAATTTAATTTAAAAAAGTCTAAGAAGAATTTTTCTTAGTGCACCCCTACACTATAAGACGAATCGCCATGCAAAATTTCAACCCTTTAGGTCCAGCAGTTTGGTCTGTGCGTTATCTGTCAGTCAGTCAGTCAGTTGTGGAACTGTTTTATATATATAGACTTGCGGAACTGTTTTATATATATAGACTAACTTCTGAAGGGATGAGTCTGCATACTGCAAAAGTTATCTTAGAAAATAAACTATATTTAAATTATAATGAAGCTAGAGGGTAGCATAGCCATCCCTTCTTAAATCTCATGCGACTAATGCAAATTCAGGTTCAAACTGAAATACGGCAAATTTTAAATGCCGTAAAGCAATAGATAGATCAAGTAGATCGAGTGAAGTTGACAGGATAAAAAAAAAAAAAACTGGTCTATTCAATTCCATAGTTTTCCCTAAAACCATTAACAAAACTTGCCTCAAAAACTAGTAAAACCTGGATATTAAAATTTTTTATAATGGTCAAGATACTAATTCAACCAAAATTTAATAAAAAGAAAGCAGAAAGAATGGAAAAATACTACCTCTATGTTGTCATGGAGAAGATACAAAATACCTAAATTGGTCCATGTTTCAGCATTCTGTTAAATAACAGATTACACATTTAGAATCATATCAAAAGACAAAGCACAAACATAGAAGTAAAGAAACATAAATATATTTAAATATTTCTTACATTCTTGTTTATTTGAAGAGATTTGATAAGCGCATGTTGTCCAAAGGCATAGTCTTTAAGCTCTAAACATAAATTACAACAAAATTAAAGCAAGAAAAGAAAAAAAATAAATTGTACTTTATTATGTGTAAATTGCATATGACCCCCTTAATTTTTTTATTCTTAAATATATAAATACTATTTTCAGAGACCGAAAATAATGAGCTAAACTTGTTATGTCTTTGTCATAAAGTAACTTAAGACATTCCAATACTATTTATAGTTAAGAGATATCTAAATTTTGGTAATTTTTTTTTCAAACCTGGAGAACTGGGTAGACCTCCCAGATAAAAATTTTCTATCAATATCAGAATATGATAACTTAGGTTTAATAAATAAGAACTACTCTTTGTGAATGTCAAATTCACAAGTATTTAAAATTTTCCAAAAATATAAAATTCCTTCAGTTCACTATTATATGATTTATATATTTATTTTCGTAATACATTTTCAATAGTAATCTTTTACTCTAATAACTAAAAAACAATCAATAACCTTAGAAACAAAAATCTCGGAATCTCAACAGATAATGACTAATTTTTCTGTTATGCAAGAAGACATGCAGTTACTTTAGTTGTTATGGATTTACATACACATTACAATTTTAAACATAAAATTAACTATAAAAACATGCACACATACATTTCCTATCACATGTAGATACAGAAACTTTAATGGTTAAATAAATATTAATTGTAGATTTTTTTTCGCTAATTGGACAATTCTAAAGTCCCTGGAGTTTTGATATACAAAATTTCCATACTATCCATTAGATAGATACTCAGTTGTTTCATTTTCTTGAAAATCATTTGCAGAAGCAAAAAAAATTGATAAAAACTACATTAAGCTTATTCAAAGACAAGAAAACCCATCCAGGAATAAGAAAATAAATTCTATAAATAAATTTTTAAAAAAATGCTTTAAAATTGCTAAAATTACTTATTAAAAGATACTAACTTTTTTAATTTGAAATAAACCATTACAAACTTTTCAAATCTTAATGTGGCAAAAAAATATGTATCAACTCAAAGAATTTTTTTTTCAGTTAAAAGTAACGGGAAAATAAAATAAAATATTCATAATTATTTAACCAATTACCATTTTTCAATGCTATAACACCCAAAGCAGTCCAATGTTGTTCATAGTTTGGTGAAATACTAATTGCTTTTTGGAAGCAGATGAATGCTTTCTTGGAAAAATCTAATCTCTCAGAATCACAGACTGATGATTTGGACTGGAAATAATAGTTGGTGCCTAGATCATGCCACAATGAACTCACATTCTTCTTAATAGTAATTGCATGACCATAAAATCTGGAGAAGAAAAAATTAGAAAAAGGATAAATTTTACTTAATCTATATATATAAAACAGTTCCATAACTGACTCACTGACATACAACGCACAGACCAAACTGCTGGACCTAAATGGCTGAAATTTTGCATGGCGATTCTTCTTATGGTGCAGGGGTGCACTAAGAAAGATTTTTGAAAAATTCTTCTTAGATTTAAAAAAATTAAATTTCTAAGCTGTTTTTGTAACCTTTTTTTAAGTTTGCATTTAAAATAATAATTTGAGGGTTATAAAATTTATATCACGAGAAAGCTCAGAAAAATTCCTTTAAAATGAAATATTTTTCGAATCTTTACTTCCATTTTCTGATTTTTGGTGAATTTTTAAAGATTAATTTTCAGAATTTAATTTATTAAATGCTGATCACATGATTTCTTTTTCTGGTACTTTAAACAAATTTATCGTCACATGCATAACAACTAAATAGACAAAAAAAAATATTTTTTTTTTTCTAATGCAACAGACGATTGGATATTATCCAAAAAAATAAATATCCCTTACGATTTTTTTATAAATATAAATATATATATATATTTTTTACATCAATTGTATACATTGATCGTCACATTTATTATAAATATATATATATTTTTGGGCATTAATTGCATACATTGACTGTTGCATTTAATTTGAATGTACTCCGTAGCAAAGCTCGGGTTTTCAGCTAGTGCTGTATAAATTTTTCATAAAATGATACAATAAAAAGATGCATATGTAACAATACTGAATTATTAGTATTATTATTTTCTTTCAAAATTTCATCAGCCTGCTTAAGTATTTAGATTAGGGGTTCCCAACCTTTTTCCTACATTGACCCCTTTTAAAAGAATGATTTTCTTCATCAACCCCCTCACATTTTCTCTATAATATACAGCATACAACATAATTATAATACTAATAATTGCACACAAAATGCTTAAAGTTAACAATTTGACTAAGAATATGAACAAAAAATTAGAAAAAGTGGTTCATTAGGTTTATGTTTTATTATTTTTGTACTATTTTCATTTTTAATTTCACAAAAGTTCGATTTCAATTAATGTGGTGGTTTTTCTTGCATTGATACAATTTTTTTAATGTTTGGCCTGAAATTTCTTATCATTGTATAGTCACAATAACTAACATAACGAATATAAATATATATTTATACATATTAAAATGGATATTATCTAATAATTACATTCCTAAAAAATTAAATTAAATTTTAAAACAGAAAAATTTATCATCAACCCCTAATAGATCCCTGGAATACTATAGACCCTTTTTAAACTTCCATCGACTCTCAAGGGCTCCACCTGGACCCTGTAGGGAATCCCTGATTTAGATCAATAGCATTGTCAAGGTGACTGAACACAAAGATGATTAAAAAATAAAAATCTCTGTAGCACAAATTCTTCAATTTTTCTGTGTTATCTCATATCCGTAACAGTTTATAGATTATGTATTGCATATTAGATTCATGATAATATAATTAAATACACATTAAAGCAATGAACTTGATATCAATTTTTAAAGCAAGCTTTTTTATTCAATCTCAATTTATCATGCTCATAAATCAACATGATATAATTTTAAATAAAAGCAAGTATCAGCAAGATTTAAATATAGTTTAAATTTTACCTTAAAAAAAAAAAAAAATTAAAAAAAAAATTTAAATGAATATACTTAAATACTGAGAATACTTAGAAATAATTAGATGCTTGTGATATTGGCTGTGGTATTGCCAAATCGATGATCTCTGATTTGAAGTACAGCACACAATTTTATTCTTCTTAGACAGGACAAACCACACACTACAAACATTACATTTACATTTAAACATAAAACACTTATAATTTCATCAGCTTCCAACTCGTACTTCTACGAAAGTCCTACTAGACCAAAAATCAACCTACTCGAACGCTGCCTGCCGCTCTACTCACTGCATTCAAAATAAATAATCTATCCTTTCTTCACTTCACTTCAAATGCAAAAAGGCTGGGAGAGGGTTGGTTACATGACACTGGCACTGATGCAAATAATATGAACAGCTTCTAAAGGGGATAGATCTTCCACAGAGAATACTTTTTTTTTTTTGCACGTAATACACACTACACTCTAAATTATCCATAGACAGATTAATCATTTTCTGGAATATCCATATAACACAAAAGATTAAAAACAGAATACAAATAGCCTGAATAAAACAAAGAATCAAACAGATCTTCTACACTGAAACCACTAAACAGTTTTATTTTTTGGTATGGTAAACAGGGCAATTAAAAAAATTATCTGTATTTTCTTTAACATAAAACCCATGTATTAATTAACATAGATAATCATGATGTCAAAGTTAAATTTTTCTAATAAAAAATCTCCCCCCCCCCCCCACACACATAGAAGAAGACATCCCTCCAAAAGATCGTTCTAAATTTATTGCCATATTCAAAGCCTCATCATGTAAGGTAAATGCACCTATAATAGGCCGCCCTTTATAGGGACATGGCCCATTATAGGTGCATTTACCTTAATACAGCAAATTCAAAAGTCCATACAGCCTATGCTATACTCAGGTAACTTCTATCCCTCCGAAAGATCACCCAGTGTATAGCCATATTCAAAGCTTGACTACCTACATACAAAACAGCCTATTCAAAAGGCATAGAGCCTACACTATACTCAAATAACAAGTTAAAAGAATTTAACTTTACAATTTTTACAATTTGTTTATTTAAAATATTTTTTGGGCTGATTTAAAATGGGCAAAAACATGACAGGTCACTCTTTATTTAACTGGTTTCCAATGAATATAATTATATTCAGTGTTTGTTGTTGTTGTTGCTTATGCCCCTTGACTGATAGCAACATCAGATCAAGTCCTATATAGGATATGGGGCTGAAGGGGGTGGATCCATTTTTAATTAGCACGACAAGGGTCAGAGTGCGACTTGGCTATGAACCGGTCTTGAAACTTTGAACCAAGTCAAGTGATGAGACCAAAATTACAAGTACAATTGACCCTGCACCTCCAGAGGTAAATTTGAGAACTTGGAGGACATTGCAGCCACAGCAGATTTTTCGTGCATCAGCCACCATTAATGTACACGGCGGTGGATTTGTCAGCGATGGGACTTGAACCAGTGACATTCAGATCACTGACCCGCTGCCTTTGCCAACTGGGCCACTGCACCCTATATTGAGTGTTTAAATATACTTAGTATATTGAACAATTAAAATAAATGTGTGGATAACTGCAAGGAAACAGGTTAGTTTTTCAAAAAGTTTAATTAAAGGACATTCATACGAGGGTCATTCTAAAAGCAAAGAACGTTTGTTTCTCTAGCCATTTTTATTCAAGATAATGAAAGAAAACTTATTGTACAACACATTTTGATATCTTACCTACTTTTCTACGTAGTCGCCGTTCAAATTGAACCATTTGTCAAAGCGCTGTACCAGCTTTTCTATGCCTTCTGCATACTCACTTGCCGCCACATTTTTGAACCAGTCACTAACTTCCTCTTTCAGTTCGTCATCATTTCCATAGTGGTTTATGCCGAAATAATCCTTCAATTTGAAAAAAAAGAAAGTAATCACTGGGGGCCAAGTCCGGGCTATAAGGTGGGATGTTCAAAAACTTCCCAGTTAAATTGCTGATGCAAATTCCTTCGTCAACGCAGCAGCATGCGGACGAGCGAAGAAACACAATGCCGCTTGACAACAATCCGCGGCGTTTGTTTTGAATGGCACGGTGTAGTCGGTGAAGGCAGTAGGCATTTAAAAATAATGCACCATTTTTGAACTGAGGCTTCATTCATAACATTTTCCATAAACTTCAGTTATCTGTCTGTAAATTTCAATAGGACGAACGTGTTTTTGCATTCAGGAAGCGTATTACGCTACGAACCTCACACTTGGTGGGATCCTTAATTTTTTCACACATTTTAAAATCGCATAAATAAACAGTAAATGACCACAGCTGCTCGCTGTTAGCGTCAAACTGGCGGGAAAGATTTGGTAAGTAAATTTCATGGCAGCGGGTGGTGGTGGGAGAATTACGCGTCTGGTCAGATCAAAACGTTCTTTACTTTTAGAATGACCCTCAATATGTATCATTTGACACTGTTGAGAGAAATAATAGTTTTGAAGCATATCTGAACAAATAATTTGTATTAAAAGCAGAACATCAAAGTAAAAAATCTTACTTAGACCCGAAAGCAAGGGCTTCACACTTTCCACAAGATATCTCTCCTTTATCTGGCTCTTGGTGTAACTCAGATGGCACAATGATGGGAAACCATAAATTATCAAAATAAAATGGTAGGGTACAAGCATCACCAGCAAGCTTCCACATGCATGAAAGAGTATTGTTTGAAGATACAACTCTAGAAATAAGAAAATCACATTACTCTGAAGGAATGAGACTGCTGTAAATTCCATACAAAAATTAAAACACTAGTGCCTTAATTTGATTTATTAATCACATTAAAAATATACTAACTTCATAAAAAATTATCACACGATAGAACCATGCAACTTAGTAGCCATCTGCTATCAGTATGAGATGATTTTATAAAAAGGAAAAATGTCATATTTATATGACAAGCAATATAAGGTAAGTTGGTGTAACTGGGCCCATGGGGTAACTGGGCCATCCCCTCCTAGATTTTTCCTTTACATATTAGGTAGGAATTCCACTCTGTTGTAGCAACACTGGTCTATCTTACAACATTGATAATTGCTTTGAAAAATTATTTTTATATGGGGGTAGAATTTTTTTTTCTTTTCCTAGATATACAAGCATTGGACCCAATTACCCAGTCACAAATTTTGTTGTTCCTTATGAGAAATAGACCTGGGTGGACCACTTACCCCATTTATCAAGGGAACTGGACCTACCTGTATTTAAAAATATATACAATATTTATATATAATATACAGTGGAATCTCGATCGATCATTCCCCGAATCATCGTTTTCCCATATGTGTTGTTTATTTCACCCAGTCCCGACGATCATATTTCTTTGTTATGCTCCCGCATCTATCGTTTTCCCGCATTTATCGTTCATTTCAGTCGGTCCTTTGAAAAACAACAGATCAAGATTCCACTGTATATATAATAAAAATCAATATCATAGCTCAAACAAACTCCCTAAGACTTACTAAAATGCATGTAATACAAAGATTTTTGAAAACTATACATGTTAGTATAATTTTAATATGTTAAAAGTATAGTATATAAAAACGTTGAAAATCTATGGCCCAGTTACCCCAACATACTCTGTACCCTAAACTTTGTTAAGGACTTCAGGACACATATGCAAGACGGAAGATAAATACTCGAAAAAATTTAAAACAATTTATTTTTTATTAAGAAGCTTTCATTAACCAATTTAGTATGCAATCATCAATTAATAAAATTAATATGTTTTGCAAAATGTTGTTTTATTAACAAAAGAAGATACAGACATATTTCACTCTTCAAATTATAAGTATTTAGAACAGTGAAAAGGCAAGGACACTTTATAACTGCACTAAATAAAACATTTTTTGAAATGAAATTGTATTTTAATAGAGTTTGAAATTTATGTTTACCAAATGAATTTTTTTAATCAGTGAAAACCTAAAAAGTGCAACATTTAAAAGAACAATTATTTAAAATAAAAATATTAAATATTTCATTTCATGACTGCTGTCTTTTATAGGTTTTTTAGGTATTTTAACACTGGATTTTTATCTTAACCTTTTAACTGCTGTGCCAGAGATAGTCTCGGGCACGGCACTTGCATTCCAAAAAGTCGAGCCGAGATAGTCTCGGGGTAGATTTATTTTCTTGCATCTTATTGTCAAACCCGAATCTATCTCGGGACAAGTTGATTTGGGCTTTATTCAACAGATGGCAGCACTAGTATTCTATACCAGGGGTTCTCAACCTTTCAGGCTCTGTGCCCCCCTTTGAACACTGATATGAGGTCACACCTCCCCCCCCCACCACCATCACCACCATAGGTGGTCAATACAAGTAGTACAACCAGAATTTGAAACTCAAGCTGGTTATTAAATGGAAATATAGAATAGATAATTTCATAAACAAAATTTAATATTACTACACATATCTTAATTTGGAACATATTATTATTAGAACATATGAAATCAAAGAATTAAATACAGATCAAATATACTTGAGGTAATCAAGGATATAGGTGAGGTTGGCATGTAATACCAGTCACTTTCACAACATTAATGAGAGGGCTTGACAAATTTTTGAATATTAGGTTGTAACTGCGACAAAGCACACTTCAGGTCACTTTCAACGTCCAACTTTGCTCGATATTTTTATTTTATGTATGCTAATGCTGAAAATCAAGATTCACAGAGATATGTAGATGAAAACTGCCCTAAAAACCTCAAAGCTTCCAAAACAACTGCTGGGTAAAGAGGAAAATAACGTAACCAAAAATTTTCAACATCCATGTTTTAAAATTCCGCGTTTGCTTGAGAATCACATTTTAGGTCGATTGCCTGTTCCTGAATATGTCGAAAAAACATTACGGTTACATTGTGACCGCAAAACTGAATACAGTAAATTACAGTTAGTTTTACTTTTTATTTTACTTTTTTTTTAAAACTCACGTCTCCCTTGAAATCCTTCTATGCCCCCCCCCCCCCAGGTTGAGAACCGCTGTTCTATACCATATCTTGGGAGGTGAATTTTTGTGTTATTCATTAGATAGATGGCAGTTTATGTATGCTATTTTGTACTAAACATTTGATTTTTGCAATAAAAAAATGACATTTTCCATACCAAAATCATCAAAATGACAATTAAAACGTTAGAAAAAGAAAAAGGGAATTTTGAAACATCATGACTTGTTTAGTACAGAATAATGGAAACTAACCTGGCTAGTGTATACAATGTTTCTTGACAATAATCTCTGGAAAGGCCATATAAGCATTCAGAAAAGTATTTTTTAGCTAAAAGTATATAAGTTTCTGACAAGCCTAAAAAAAAAAAGGTTTATATTTATAAACACACATGCATATATATTGCTATGAACATTTATAACTGTAATAATTCTGGTAATTTACAACAGAAAAATAAGTTTACATATAGTAAATCCAAATGAGCAAAAATTATTCTCAGTGCAGATTTTGACTAAGCATAAAACTAAAGAAAGAAAATAAAAATAAATAAATAAAACTTACCAATAAGTGCAGGGATGTAGGTTGATACAATGTTTAGAAGATTTTTATATTTTTCAACAGCTTCAATTAAGAATCCTCTCATTTTTTGAATTGTTGCCACTCTAAAGGGATCATAGAAAAAAATTCATACATTTACAACTAAATTCAGAGTAAAACTATTTTCTATGATTTATTTACTTTGCCAAGATCAATCTTATTAAATCTTTCCAAACTTTGCACTTTGCTCTATTACTATAACATTCCTGATAACTATACAGCTTCTCGCCTCTGCATTATCTATATACCGGGTGGTTATAATTAAACTTCCCCAATAAACGGCATCCTACAGCGCAAACAGGTAAATGGAATGCAATGAAATTTCGTATATGGGCTTTACATGAGATGCACTTATGGATTTTCGAAAAAAAAAAAATTTAGTTCAAAAATGTCCCTGAAGGGCGCTTTTCATGGAAAAACATCACATTTAACAAAATAAACGACCAAAATGGGATACATAAACAATTTGAACGTTTATTGAATAGTTTTTGATCACCTTGTCATCGAACCACATTAAATAAAGGTAAGGAAATAAATAACAGTACGCCTTTGGTGTTTGAGAAAAAAGACAGTTGAGTTTGCAGAGTAGAGACCTGGAGGACCCTAAAGTGCTACAGCACACCAGTTAGGAATCACTGAGCTAAGGAGTCAAAAATAAAACAGAATTCAGTAAATTAGCCCTGACCAAGCTTTTAGCTAGAACTTGAGCAAAATCTTTTTTTTTTTCCAAAATAGAAGGCCAAGATTTCGTACACACTAACAGCTCATGAAGCAAAGAATCAATGCAGTGGTGTTTAGGAAAAAGAAAAAAGGAAAATAGTCACAAACTCTACTGAAACAGAGAGGATGAGATGAAATTAAATTAATAGAAAAACAGTGAATAAATGGATCATACTTAAATTACTAGAATATGTAAACCAAACTAACAGTTGAATAATAAAATGTAAAATTAATTGCTTTTAACAAAACTATTGTTATTACTAGAAATATCAGATGATAGGCAGATGTTTTGAATAAGTTCTAGAATTATTTAGAAATAAAACTTATTAATAAACAATGAGTTTGAAGATTCCCTCTACATATCAAAAATTTATTTCATTTTCTGGTATTTTCTTGAAATTAGACAAATAAAATAATAAAATTAACAATAAAGTTATACATGTAACACTCATACAAACATTACAGTTAAATTATATAAACATTCAAAATATGAATAAAGTCATATGGAAATTTTAAATTTGTTAAATACAAAAATTGGATATCCTCAAAAAGATCACTGTTTTGCATAAATAAAAAGAAATATGTATAGTCTTGTTTCTAAGAATATTTTTCATAATATGTAACTTACTGATAAAGAGGGTACATAGCTTTGGGGTTTATTTCTGAAGCTTTCTCAAATGCTTTCAATGCAGATTCATAACTACCTCTCTTTAAATATGCATCAGCAAGACATTCCCAACTATAGCTATTAGGGAGAAAAAGTTTTATAATTCATATTAAAATAATTACTTCATAATACACAGAGAACTGGAATGCATCTCATGTATAAGAAATTCTTAAGAATAAAGATAAATAAAAATGCACTAAAGGACATAATTTTAAAACAGAAGTAGATAGAATTAATCATCCCTGAATTGTTATTCGCTGAAATTTCAGAGATATGCTGAAATGATTATGTTGCTAAAATTTCATTATGCATAGAACTAAAATTAATCAAAACCATGGTATTAGAAACAACCAACTTTTACCACCAATTTTAGTAAAAAAGTTATACACCCATACCTCGCTTTATGGCCTAGATACATTCCGGAAAAGTTGGCGTAAAGTGAAAAGTCGTATAACGAATCAATTATTTTGATACAAACCCATACAAATTTAATTGGATCTGTTCTAATTTTTTATAAATAATATAGTTTTTAGTTCATAAAGCCTTTTATTCTTTTTATTTCCTATAAAAATGCTTACATAAAAATAAAAGTACAAAACAATGCAATAATAAACTCAAGAAATTAAAAAAATAAACATATAAATAAAAAACATAAAATAAAATGTTTAAAAACTGTTTTAATCTGATGACGAACATTAACATGAAGAATCACTAAGCAATAATATGTTGCCATCATCACTTTCCGCTGTTGTGGCCATATAACGAAATATTGTGGGCCGTAAATCGAAAAAGTGCCATAATTAAAAAAGGCCGTTATAGCGAAATGCTGTATAAAGAGTGGTCATATAGCGAGATATAGGTGTACTATGATAGTAAATTAATATAATTATTCATCTGTTATGCTATTGTACAGTTATGAGAATAAATTCTATGGCCTGTAAAATTAAAAAGAAATCAGACAATGGAATTGCATCCTCTTATGCACGCAGTGGCTATGCTATGCAAAGGAGAGGGATACATAGTCCTTAACTTCTTTTGTATACACTTATGAATGATGGAGTAAAATCCCTCACAAGTAAAATTGTATAGAAATTAATTCTGCATAGAAATCTATACATTGATACCAGTGCATACATTAACTATATCATGCTGGGGATTTTATGAAGAGAGAAAAAATGAGTCCATGATTACTGATAATTACTTAAGAGATGCATAGAATTTTCAAATTTAAATGTTATCTTATTTAATTTTTCTAATGCAGAGTTATGCTTGCCTTAAGCAATGCTATGCTTGCCCTAAGGCAGTGGTCGGCAAACTCATTTGTCAACAGAGCCAAATGTCAAAAGTACAAAGACTGAAATATCTTTTGAGAGCCAAATTTTTTAAACTTAAACTATATAGGTAGGTGAATTGTTATTAATTTAATTAGGATACTCCAAAGCTGGCCTTTGCTAAAAAGTCCTCAATCTGAATAAGGTACGTTCGCTGAAGTCGACCCCTTCCAACTCTTCCATCTACACTCGTCTTGTATACTTATTTCGTCTACCTCCTTTCGTTCATCCTCTCTGTATGTCCAAACCATCTCAACACACCTTTCTCAATTCTCGACACTACATCTTCTATCACTCCACAACGCTCCCTAACATTAACTTAATAAACTGTACTTAAAGTTTTTTTAAGTCTTAGTTAAACTATAGGTACGTTGAATAAAACTTGAAATCATACTTAATATCGATATCATTTATTGATAAAATTAAATTGTAAAGTATCCATAAAATTAAATTATGACAAACACTAATATGAACAATGGCTTCGCATCTCCTTGGAAAGTTTGGGTAAGTCAAGTTTGTATGTTGTTATTTTAGGCACGATTCGTGGTTCTCATTAATAAGATGAATTCTTAATTTACTCTTGATAAGATTCATTCTTGAAAATGATTGTTCGTATGAATATGTAGACCCGACTAAGAAATAACAGCAAACACTAGTTTTTCCAGCTGATTATATGAGTCAGCAATACTATTCTAGGTGTTAAAAATCATATCTTACTTCTCCAGATCTTTCAAAGCAGACCACTTGTGCTGTGAACTAAGTTCACATTTGTTTATCTCCAATATTTCTATATCAGCACAAAGACGTTCAAATTTCGAACTCCACATTTCTTTGTTTTTTAAATCCAGTAACTGCATTTCAAAGTTTCTAATGTCAATATTAAAGGGTTTGGTTTGGTCTGGGAGCGCTACGTCACTTTTTGCTACATGAGGGCTAATTAGACCGGGACCTACTGCTTAAAGCTGATTCCGAACGGCTACAAGCATCCATGACGTTTGTGGGACTCGAACCCACAGACTCTGGTACTGAAGGCCAACGCCCTAGCCATTCGGCCATCACCCGGCTTAATATTAAAGGGAGAAAAATTTAATTCTGTTACAGTAGCATTAAGCGGTTTTTTAACAGAAGCTAACGTCGCTTTGCTGTTTCTGACTTTCTGAAACCTGTCGAAAAAAGCTTCCCTAATATTTAAAAGTGTTGTTTTGAAATAGAAAATGTCAATATCAGAATTATTTTCTTGGCGATGTTTCAACAGGCTTGGAAAGTGAATCTAAGTTTCTCTATCAAAATCTTGAGTAAAAAGAGATAATTTGTTTTTGAATGAAATAACTTCTAACATCGAAAAAATTGTGTGTTAGAAGATTGTTTCCCCTCTGGTTTACAATTAAGCTGATTTAGATGTGACGTAACGTCTCCCATGAAATAAAATTTCTGTATCCACTGATCGTTCGTTAGTTCTAGATAGTGAACACCCTTCTCAAGGAGAAATGCTTAATTTCTGTTTTTTTAGAAAGCGAAACGTTTCAAAACGTTTTGCTCTTGAAAACCAACGTACTTTGTTATGCAGCAGAAGATCTGCGTACTCACTCTCCATTTCAACTAAAAATTCTTTAAATTGGAGATGATTAAGAGCTTCAGTTATAATGGAGTTTATAATCTTAATCACCAATTTCATAACTTCACAAATTTCTTCTGAAAACGTCTGCGAACAAATCGCATCTAGATGAATGATGCAATGGTAATGGACTCATTGTAAGTACCTCGTGATTTTTCTCTCAAAATAGCAACTAACCCGTATCTTACGACGGTCATAATTTTCGCCCCATCTGTTGAGACAGAGACAATTTTATCGAGTAGAATATGAAATTTTTGAATGCACTCAATTACAGCATTTGCTATATCCTCTCCACGTATTTGACCTTTGAGTGACAATAATTCTAAATGTTCTTCTTTAGAACCGGTAGATGAAATAAATCGTACAAAAAGTGAAACTAGCGCTGTATCATTTATGTCACAAGACTCGTCAACTGCTATTTATAAAGCTAAAACCAATTTAAGATCTTCGACTTGCTGGTTGGTTATATTCGAAGACCATATTGTCTAGTCTAGTGTTTTCTACCGGGAGACGCTCTCGGAAGTAATACATTGTAAAACACGATGCAAAGATACGACTTGACGATATGCGTTCACGAAGTTTCAATCGCACTGGACTTGCGCACCCGCACGTGGTATTTTGTGGAAGAGCCACACTCAGGGGGCCAAAGAGCCACATGTGGCTCGCGAGCCACGGTTTGCCGACCACTGCCCTAAGGCATTCGCACTGCATACTTCAGAAATTGTTGACAATTTTTTTCCTGGGAGCACCACACAGGTAATCCTACATTATTCCCTTGGTGTCACCTCAATTTTGATCAAGCACTCTCAAGGGCAACATCTGGAGGGTTTGTACCTTCCCTCACCCACTGACTACGTGGAAGAACTTTCTAATCTACAGATTTAAAGTTTCCATATTCAGCTTAGACAAAAAGGTATTTAAATGGTGCTTGTCGAGATTTAAACTGAGCACCCTCCTTCCAAAGTCTTACCTCTCCCCCCTACCCCTGTCAGGATATGAAAATACAGTCGAACCCCATTATAGCGAACCCGGTATATAACAAACTCAAGGCTATAATGAATGAAACTTTGGTCCCTCTGTTTTCTTATTGTATGCTTTTTAATTAGTATTGTATCAGTTTAATGTAATCAATTTTAGTTGATTTAAATCCTTAATAATCATTTTTAATAGATTTTACCATTTTTTAATACATCATTACTGAATACACATTGTAACTAATGAGTTATACATTTTGTGAACACTAGCATTTTTCTTAACGGTTTAGATATAGAGAACAGAACCTTTGGACCCTTGAAGTTTGCTATAACGGGGTTCGACCATAGTATATAATAACTATTTAAATGTTATAGTTTTTAGCATATACTATTCTCATAGCCTGTCTGAGGCAGGGTTGAAAGGGTAAGATTCTCAAGGCCCATGAGATTTAGGGACCTGGCACAAGATCTAGGAGGCTAATAATAACTTTTTCTTAGGGCCTGGTATAAACTTTGATGCCTCAGGATCCTGAAAATTTAGTAACTTGAATCATAAGAATTGAAAGTACGCAATACAGTAATAATACAACAGTTTCTCAAAAAGTTTCTGATCATTATTGATTAAAAAATGATATTTTTAATCAATAAACATATTGACTGAAAAGAATTGAGAGGAAATAAACTATATTTGAAAAAAAGTAAGCTATATACTTTGGCAAATCCTATCTAAACTGTCTTGAGCGAGGTAATGGTACAATACCCCTGTCTCCTGCCTTTCAATTACTTGCTGAAACTACCTTACTTAGTAACAGAAATTCAATAGTTCAGAACTGAATCATATAAACACTGTCTTCACAATTAAATGAATAAAATTATATTTGAATGCTAGTCATATTCAGCTCTATATGGTATGTACAACACTGCAGCTATAAAATTCTCTTCCTATCAGAACCACAAGATTTGACGTCCAAGCTTACTAGACACTACATTTCAAGGTGGAAAAAAGGTAACTTATTTGATTAAAACAGTACTGAATAAATCAAAATGAAGAACAATTATTGCATAAAAAGATGGACACATTTTTAAGAAGCCTTATTTTTCTATTTATCTCCTAAAAGAGAGAAAATTATTGTTATTTAACTTCATCTTGCTTACTAAAACTAATCATTAAAGTTTGCTTATGTTTGGACACTACACCCCATATTTCTGTTATAAATTATACTTCAAAAGAATAAAATATGTAGCATGTTCTAAATCTACAAACTTTATGTAACCAAAAATACACACCTGCTCATTGGATCAGCTCTAACAGCATTCTGTAATGAAAATATGGCTTCAGATGGCAGATTGTTTTGTAACTGACTTAACCCTAGCTGAGTCCATGCCCATTTGCACCTGCTAAAGGGCAAAAAGATTACAACTTATTTACACATATTATGAACGGTTCTATTTAGAATATTATTCATATAGCTAATTTTAACAAATATATTAACAAATTTCACATATTTAACCCTTCAGCGGGTGTGCTAGTATACAAAGTGCAACCTTTTCCTAATTTTGAATGGCTTGTTTTTACATGTAAGGTTTGAATGTTCTAAGCAGTTTCTATTTATAGCTACACCCTTTCTAATGCAAGTCTAATTTTCTGACACTTGCATTTCTTTCCATTAATTTTCAGCCATAATTTAACTGCAATAAACCAGCGATTATACTGGATTACAATACAACAAAAGCAGGAGTTGATGTAGTCAATCAAATGTGCAGCTATTACATAGTATCCCGCATATCACGAAGATGGACAATCTCATTATTTTTTTAGGTTTTTGGGCATAATAGGAATCAATTCATAAGTTGTCCTTAGATCCAATAAACCTTACAGTTTTGAAATAAGGCTATTGTATCTGCATTCTTTGGCCTTTAATTAAAAATAAATCTCATTGTTGGGATACTCCCAACTTTCCGCCTGTCCAATTTGGAAATGAAACATTATGTTTATTTTCCCGTACAGCGTATGAGGAAAACGCTTCAGGAATGACGCAATGTAACCATTTCATTACGATCGCAAATTGCGATGTTCAGTTGCTATTGCTAATTGCAATGTTTAAATTTAACATTTATTTTCGGTGTTTATATATTTTTGTAATATTTGTTATTTATTGTAAGTGTAGTGATTTCTTATTTATTGTAAGTGAAGTATTACATTTTTATGACAATTTATTGATGTTTATTTGGTGTAAACTTTTTCTGCATATGTAATTACGTTTATGCAAATCAGCGAGATGCATACGTGGTTTGTCAGTCGGAGCATTGTGTTAGGCAGAAAGCTATTGTCGGTGCTCCATGTTATTTCAAGTTTATTTTGTGGTGGCTTATGTTTTAAAGAGAAAATAAACTTTTTTTTTTTTGTTTTTAAGAACGACTGCTTCTTTTACTTGTTGCTGCTTCAGCCCACTGCTACATTCTGCTATAATGCTTTTAAAATATCTACTATATCTTATTTATTGTTTTAAATCAAGACCAACACTCATTACTATCAACATTGTATATCCTGTCATAAAACACAGAATTATAATTTTCAATTTGAGAAGAAAAAGTTTATTACAAAAGGAATAATCAAGGTTGAAAGAGATGTTGCAATTTGTGCCACACACGCCTGTTGGTGTTATAAAAATTGGTACGCCTGCTGAGAGGTTAAATAAGAAAAACCACTAAAATTTTCTCAAAATAAGTATACAAAGAAAACAAATATTATGTTAAGCAAAAGATTGAGATAGTTTTATTTTGTGCTCAAAGCATAATTTTTCCAAAATGCGATTTTGAAACTTCAAAAGTTAGGCTGATGATGAATATTATACATGTTAATAATGTCTATTCTGGTTCATGAGTTTAATAAAAATTGAGTAAAATATATGACTACATCTTGTATAATAAAGAATATTTTTAAAATGCATAAGGCAGCAAAAGGATAAAATAATACCAGTTAAAGATTGAGAGCTTTAATATTTTGAATAATTTATTTTATTAATTTAAGCTTTTTATTGTCATTGGAAGATCCTGCTAAATAATAAAAACTCATAAGAATAATGTCATAAGATAAATTTAATTTTAACCTTTTCAGGGGCAACAACCTTTGCATGGTTCAGATTTTTCCCCTGATTTTTTTTAACCTAAAAAATCTTGAAAATTTTTCCAGTTAAATGTTCTAAAATGTTTTTACTTCTTTAAACTGATAACAGATGGCAGCACTAGCAATTTTCTGCTTATTTAACTGGAATACATTGAATGCAAGTGAAAAGAAGACTAGATTTAGGCATTTGCACTGTGCAAACAGCACCCTTGTAAGGATTAAAATTAATCAACTTTTCAAGATTCTCCTTGACTTGTAGAATCTGTGCACAAAATTTTAAAAATATTTTTGCCTGACTTTTTGTAGAAAAATTTCCAAACAATTTGTTAAATGTAAGAATTTCAGAGGAAGGTAGCTTTGAGCTTAGTTATGAATATATAATTTAGAATATATTTGAATAATTGTGCTTTAAATAAGAAACAAACAAAAATTAAGTTTTCCCCTTTTAAGTTAAACATTATGACTGAACAAAGTTTAAAAGACAATCTATCAGGTGGTTACCAACACTGGAGCCCTTGTTTATGAGAGACAACCAATAATAAGAAACCAACCACAAATCATTGAACTTACTAGGGGAAAGAAGGAACTGTTGCTACAGCTATGTGCTCTTATAAAGTACTTTAACTTAGGTCTACAGGCTGAAACATACGTTTCAGAGATCCGATAATATTGCTCGGTCAACAACCTGAAAGGGTATTTTGTACACTGTTTTTTCATTTCTATGAAATTTTAAAGACGTCCCCATCTAATGCTAAATGCAAAAATTGTTCAATGAACCTGGAACCTGGATTACACTTTAACAAAAATTCTACACATTTTAAGTAAATTAGCATGACAATAATGTTTATAAAACATTAACTGCTTGAAAAAGTCTATAAAAATTAAATACCTTTCTATGCTCATCTGTTCAGTTATTACTTTCAAAACCTTCATGTTTTCCACCTGGGGGAAAAAAAAATGAAAAGTGACTGCACATACAAACTATTTCGATCAATTGAATCACACAATAAAAGTATGTACAAAGCAGCTCTAATGACAAAGAGTTTATGTGATGTAATAATATAAAGTAATGAAGATATCAACTTTTATGTGTACAAATATTTACTATATTCAAGTGACTAATAGTTTGGAAGTAATATCAATCAGAGCTTACATCTGAAATTCTACTCTCCTGGAACTTAAAAACAAAATATGAAAAGATGACAACACCATTTTGTGTAAATTAAATCACTAAAGTCATATATAGTATACTGATCTACTCAAAATTTAATTTTTCCGAAACAATTAATAATAAACTTAAAATGCTAGAACATACCAGATAACAAAATTAATATGATATATGCCATTTAAAATAATTCACCATTGATATTAAGCTTTCAAGTTTCTAAAACACAGATTAATTAAGTTTAAGAATATATGCTTTCACACATAGTACGGCTCTAAATCTCTGCATAATGCAAATATAATTGTATAATCTATATATATAAAACAGTTCCGTAACTGACTGACAGATAACGCAAGACCAAACTGCTGGACCTAAGGGCTGAAATTTTACATGGCAATTCCTCTTATAGTGTAGGGGTGCACTAAGAAAGATTTTTGAAAAATTCTTCTTAGATTTTTTAAAAATAAAATTTTTAAGCTGTTTTTGAAGCATTTTTTAAAGTTTGCATTTAAAATAATAATTTGAGGGTTATAAAATTTATATCACAAGAAAGATAAAAAAAAATTCTTTTAAAATAAAATCTTTTTCAAATTTTTACCACCATTTTCTGATTTTTGGTAAATTTTTAAAGATTCATTTTTAAAATTTAATTTATTAAATGCTGATCATGTGGTTTCTTTTCTTTTTGTGATACTTTAAATTAATTTTGCGTCACATGCATAACAACGAAATAAATTGACCCCCCAACGAAATAAATTGAAAATAATAATCCCCCCCCCCAAAAAAAAAATTTTAAATATGGTGAAAGATAAAATTTAATCACTAGACTCATTGAGATGGAAGTTTTTTAAGAATTTAATTCAAATTAGTATGTTTTATGGATATTAAACATATAAATTACTTGCATACATTGACCGTTATATTTGATTTGAATATTTTCTTCTACATAATTTTGTCTCTCTCTACATATTTTTTGGCATTAATTGCATACATTAACCGTTGAATATATTATAAATACAGTCGAACCTCCATATATCGAACTTCCACATATCGAAATTTTCTATATATCGAACTCTTAGCAAATCTTCATGACAATTACATAGAAAAATTGTTTCTATATATCGAAAATATCTCTATATATCGAAATTTTTTTCCAGACAAATTGGGAGATTTTATTCCACTTTAGAATAAAATCTCCCAATTTTTGGCATTTGAAACACTACGTCGTGGACTTCAATTCGTGGAAAATGTCCCGGATTAAGTTTTTAGTGGACTGAATAAATACGACCATTTCTTTGAACTTTCCGCAAAACTAGCTGTTCAGCAAGATCATCGTAGTTTTTTTTTTTAAGAATGTAACTGTGATCATTGTAACCACTGTCTGGATTATTGTTTTTTTTAAAGGTATGAAGTACTCAAATCTTTCATATTAATTCATTTTTAGTTATTAACTTTCATTTAATGGGATTCGAATATAAATTACAAATGGAGTTTTGTATACGAAAATTAGCTTTAATTTTAGAATTATTATAAAACTACGCTCAATTCTATATATCGAAATTTCTATATATCGAATTTTTTTCCGGCAATTTGCTACTTCAATATATGGAGGTTCGACTGTATATATATATATATATTTTGGCATTAATTGCATACATTGACCGTTGTATTTAATTTGAATGTACTCTGTAGCGAAGCACAGGTATTCAGCTAGTCATAACATATATAAATTTATTTATATCTTGTGGGATTAAGGTTTTAAGAATAGAAGTTGGTATCTAACAGCAAAAGCAAGGACAAATTAAAAATAGTGTTAAAGACAATAAAAATAACATTAAAGACAAGAATATTTATTGAATAAGTGCTTTCAGAAAAATTAATGGATTTGCAACATTAAAACATGTTAAAATCAAAATAGCTGGTATTTCAGTCAAAATACCAAGGCAATGTATGATGATAATGTGAGGAGGTGAGTAACTCTGTTCTATGTAAATATTATTAATGGATAATTAATCCCAATAATTAAGAACCATAATAATAGTTACCTCTTGACCTAGATCTTTAAGAACTTGGGTATAAGACATACCAATTTCCATATCAATGCTGTCCAAACTGAAGGCTATTTCATAACACTTAGAAGCTTTACTGAAATAAAATATTAAAATATGATTAAAAAATAAATAAATGTTGAGTTTGTGAGTAAATACTATTTACATGATTTATATATTGAGATCAAGGTTTTCACACATTTTTGAAAATTACTTCACTATTTTGCAAAATATGAAAACTTTGTCAGAAATAGCTTTAAATTTCTGTTTTTGCTGAACTACACTCTGTAATTGCCTTTCAAATTTCTGGAAAGACTCTATGAAAACACATGCTATTTTTTTCTTGCTTTATGATAAAGACCTGACTAAATAATGATGTATTAATAACCCTTCAGTGGGAGCGCCTATGTACAAAGTGCAACATTTTCGTAATTTTGAATCGTTTGTTTTTACATGTAAGGTTTGAATGTTTTAAGCAGTTTCTATTTATAGCTACACCCTTTCTAATGCAGGTTGAATTTTCTGATCCTTGTATTCCTTTCCATACATTGGTAGTCGTGATTTAACTGTGGTAAACCAGCAATTATACTGGATCACAATACGACAAAAGCAGGAGTTGATGTAGTCGATTAAATGTGCAGCTATTACACGGTATCCCGCATATCACAAAGATGGAAAATCTCATTCTTTTTTAGATTTTTGAACAGAATAGGAATCTATTTGCAAGTTGCCCTTAGATCCAATAAACCAGGCAGTTTTGAAATAAGGCGATTGTATCTGCATTCTTTGGCCTTTAATTATAACTATATCTCGATATTATCAGTGTAAAATATAAACAAATCAAATAAACAAAAATTAAAAGCAAGCATAAACTGCTAAATCTCTTTCACTTAAAACCTACCCTAGCAAAGAAAACATAACACTTTATCAATAAAGGATAGCGCAGAAGCTTCATATCCTCATTATGAAAATATACAAATATAACGAAAATAAATAAACCAACAGAGTTATATAAATATAATAAGAATATAGACAGAAAACAAACAGAAATCAAGCACTCAGGGCATCCACGCACCAGAGGCAAGATTCTGTATAAGTGCCGGAACTGAACCATAAAACGACATAGAGGAAACCGACAGGTCTCTTCATCAGGGAGCCTAACCAAATCAGTTACCTCAAGGGGAACTTTCTGAATAGGATGCAGGTAAAATGAAAAGACATCCCAAGGCCCCGAGGTCCCCATGGAAACATTTAATCTAAAGAAATGAAAAGACAAGCACAACTTACAGTAAGGGCTCAATGCACCGTACATGCAAGCACACAAATAATCCTAATGTAAAGCCACTTGGCTTTATTATTATTGCAGAATTATTATTTTCAATTTGAAAAAAAAGTTTATTTTAAAAGGAATAATCAAGGTTGAAAGAGTTGTTGCACTTTGTGACACGCACGCCCACTGAAGGGTTAAAAAAGAATATTTGATCACCTATTAGCTTTTATTTATTAAAAATGATAATGTTAAAAAAAAGAACTGACTACATTCATATTGTTTTAACTGCTTAGAAGCAAAGCCAACAGATTAAAATGGTGAGTTTCTAGAAGGTAAATGTAATATATAGTACTTAATAAAGGAACAATATTACCTTTTGTCCAGTAGCACAAATTGATAATAATGCCCAACATATAAGTAATTTTGAGCCAGGTAAGGATCTAATTTTGCAGCCTAAAAAGGGAACAATTGACATGAAAATGCATTTGCATTAGATATTGCAAAAAAGAGAAAAGAAATTACTCTTTAATAAAATACTTACTTTAGTAAAAACTTTAAAAGCTTTTTCTTTTTGATCACTTTCCCATAAAACAAGACCAATCAAGTGCAAAGTGTAGGGTGATTCATCAAGTGCAAGAGACTGTCGCAGTCTGAAAAGATTTTCGAAAGAAAAACAGCTCACAATTTACAGTGCATATGAAAGTTTAATGATTTCAACTTATTATTTAGCTAGCAAATATCAGCAAGTGTAATTTTCAAACAGATAACCGCATAAAGGAATGACCCTCTTTTTTATCTGGAAAGAAAAAAAATCTAGAACCATTTTGGAACCTCATGTTTCAAATTTCTTGATCATTAAATGAGCAAAGTTTACTAGACAAACCCAATTTATTTTCTTAATGGTGGCAATTTTGTACATAAAGAAGCACCTATTTATTATTAAGCTGATGCTGAAAAAAAAGTAAAATTTTGAGTTACTATAAGATGTGTATGTCAAACTATGTTATAACGAAATAATTGTTGTAACTATTTATTCTCTCTGTATATATCTTTGCGCGCTGAAGTCGTAAACAACGTCCCCTTTTTCGCAGAATTTTTCCTTGGTGGTCTTTTAACTGGGGAGGCCTGGGATTGTAAGAAACATTAAAATTCCGAGGTTCTGGTGTCTTCGCTTCTTATTCCTCGAGATCATGAGAGAGTTCAAAGTTTCAAAGCAAAATGGTACAGCTGGACGTATTGTATTACCGAGAGATAAAAAATACAGGGTTGGACAAGAAAGGAGGAGAAACTTTTGAGTATTTAATTTTATATTATTTGGAACAAAGGTTCACCAGCCAATAAAAAAAATCTAACAGCCACTTATATCATAATAATAATTTATATCATATAATACTATTAGAATTTTTATATTTTTACACCACACTTATCTATAATTTGCCAAAATATGTTATGTTGCAAATGTATTTTTAAAAACTTTAAATATCAGCACAACGACTAGCTGAATACCTGAGCTTTGCTATCGAGTACATTCAAATTAAATACAACGATCAATTCATGCAAAATAAATAAATAAATAAATAAAAATAAATAAATAACAAATAAAAAATGACATATTTTTTTACACAAAATAATGTAGAAGAAAATATTCAAATTAAACACAACAGTCAATGTACGCAAATAATTTGTACGTTTAATTGCATACATTGCATATATCCGTAAAACATACTAATTTGAATTAAATTCTTAAAAAACTCCCATCTCAATTAGTCTAGTAAAATTTTATCTTTTACTGTATTTTAATATTTTTTGTCAATTTATTTTGTTGTTATCCATGTAACACAAAATTAATTTAAAGTATCACAAAAAGAAAAGAAACCACATGATCAGCATTTAGAACATTAA
Organism: Dolomedes plantarius; assembly: GCA_907164885.2. Lineage (NCBI taxonomy): Eukaryota > Metazoa > Arthropoda > Arachnida > Araneae > Dolomedidae > Dolomedes > Dolomedes plantarius. Next base: position 33,687,020 of record OU015497.1, read on the forward strand.
ATTCTAAAAATTAATCTTTAAAAATTCACCAAAAATCAGAAAATGAAGATAAAGATTCGAAAAAGATTTCATTTTAAAGGAATTTTTATGATCTTTTGTGTGATATAAATTTTATAACCCTCAGATTATTATTTTAAAAGCAAACTTTAAAGAATGTTACAAAAACAGCTTAAAAATTTAATTTAAAAAAAATCTAAGAAGAATTTTTCAAAAATCTTTCTTAGTGCACCCCTACACTATAAGAATTGCCATGCAAAATTTCCGCCCTTTAGGTACAGCAGTTTGGTCTGTGCATTGTCAGTCAGTCAGTTACAGAACTGTTTTATATATATAGATGAATAAAGGCATACATCTCTACTTGGGGCATATATAACACTTTTTAAACATTTAGTTTTAACGTTACTGACTCCTTTTTTAAAAAGTTGTGCATTCTATGCAAATAAAAATAACTAAAGGAGATCATTTGATCTTTTAAGAAAATTAAACAAAACTATCAATACCTCTATTTTACACTGAGCAAAAAAGGAGAACCAAACTTAATTTCTACCTTCTTAAATTTATTTAAAATACAATTTAGACAAATAAACTAGGAAAACTGTGTAGATCTATAACCAAAACAGTTAATAAACTAGATTAACTAACTAACACACACACACTCACTCACAGGTTGAAAAAAATGACGACTAGTTAAGTTCATAAGAGATATATACATTTTAAATTCCCAGGAGAAAATGATAACAGTATTTAAATAAACCACAGAAAAAAAGCAATATAATGAATATAAAGAAAAGATATGTTTTTTTATAAATCCTATGAATCTAATATTAAAAATAATTTAGATACAACAAATTTTTAAGGGAATCAAAATTGATAGAAGCAATATTTTTTCAGCAAATATTTAATTAAAATGTAACAAAATAAAAATATCATACAATCCTAAAGCATTTGTGAAATCCTTCTTTAATAAGCAAAGATGGCCATCAAGTCGTAGAACTTCAGAATCCTCTTCAAGTTTATCTCTGAGACTTTGATACATCTGATCAACAAAAGGATATAAGAAAGTTTGCCAAAAAATTATAGAACAATTACAAACAGCTTACAAACAGCTTAAAGTTAGAAAAATAAGAATTACTGGAAATTATAAAAAAATTAGAGGTATGAATGTGAACTAAATACAGGTAAATGGGATAAATTATCATAGTATTATGACTCAATAGTCTCATAAAAGGTGCAAACCTTAAGGCTGCTGTGTACTAACCCTATTGGATTCGCTCACCTTCATGTTAACCTATGGAGAAAATTTGTCTTTGGCAATGGTTCCCAACCGATGGTCTGCTAGAGCCTTGGGAGTGGTCTGGCACCACATACAGAAAGGTTGCTAAATAAATGGGGATTTTGAAAGCAACGTTCATTGAACGAGATTGGCCGAATATGTCCAATGACTGTCAGGTGTTGAATTAACATTTCTTAAAAGTTTAATATAATTATTTTATTATTAGAATATAATACGTTGATCCTGTATCCCTTTTGCCTGAGGGATATTCTATATCCTCATACCCCTGGAGGGTCCCCACCACTCAAGTCGATAGGGGAGGGTGATGGTCCATACATGGGTCAATTACTGGCTTAGTGGTCCTCAGAATTTTACAGGTTCGGAACCACTAGTCTAAGGATTGCCAACTTGGATTTAAAGATTTTTTTTAAAAAGTGTACTCCTTAATACAGACAGAAATTTTACACATTGGGGCATTTTCCGCTTTAAAAAAAAATGCAAATATTTTTTAATTTAAATTATTCCGGGGGAAAAATCTGTTACAGTGTGTTTTATATGCTCATCAATTCCTTTGGTGGACAAAATTTATAAAAGGAATCCTGTTGCAAGGTGCAGAAAAGTTCAGGCTGTCTGAAAATACCATTTTTATTGGATTATCAGAATTTATATAGCTGTAAATAGTAGGCACATTTTCTCCATAGGTTAACATTGAGGTGGACGAATCCAATAGGGTTAGTACACAGCAACCTTAAGTTATACATAAGTTATACATACTAGTTATATGCAATAAACCTTTACCGCAGTTATATCTTTAAGTTATACATACTAGTTATATGCAATAAAAGAGTGGGTTTTACAATGCTTTAGTTAAATACAATGCAAAAGTATTTTCCTTGATTTATTAATGAAATTTTAAAAAAATTACCTTTTCAGCTTTTTCATCTAATCCTATCTTCAAAAGTGTTGAGCAAAATATAAGGAGCGTTTCTTTATTCAACCCCAAATATCCAATACTCTACAAAACCAATCATAAATAATTATAAAATATGTAAAAAAAATCAAGATGATATGAATTCAACATTAGAGATACTTTAAAACTTCAAACAGATATTTATAATATTTCTACATTCTGAGCATGTAAAAAAAACAAAAAAACTACTGTTCAAAAGTCATAGATGCTTATCAAGCTTATTTTCAGTAGTAATGGTTTAACAATGAGAAATATTAGTATAAAGTCATACAAAATTGTAATCTAAGCAATACTTAGTTTATATTTCTTTTAATATCAAATCAAGAGTAATATAAGAAACAGTCAAGCAATATTTAAAATATTGTGTATCTAAATACAGACAAATTAGATGAATAATGTGAAACATCTAGTACATGGGTGGGCAACCCTTGGTACACGTGCCAAATGTGGCACATTGATGACTTATTTCTGGCACACGAAACAAGTCCTTGCCTGAAGTATTAAGGACTTGGAATACTAGTCCGGAAAATTATGCCTGTTTAAAATAACCTTGCAGCAGCATTTCTATTCATATTTTTGTATACATATGCTTGTGAATCTTTGTTCTCATGGATGAACTTCATTAAGTTTCATAACAGAGTAGTCTCAAGGATGAAACTAGTAGTGCATACATATCTCTCAAGGTTACTAAATATAAAACCCAATGTAAAATTTCTGCCATCAGTTCTGCAGTAGCAGAAGTCCCATTGATAATATATAAGAAGTGTCAACAAGTTTTCTGTCACTAGTATTATCTGATGTTTTCTTTTGAAAGTTTAAAAGGTTCTGGGTTTTTTAAATATAGTTTTGAAGCTAAATAAATATATTTTCTTTTTTATACATCATTTATAAGGAATTTAAAATCAGCAAAAGATTACATGTAATAACCTTTTACTGTGTTTTATTCATACAATTGCATAACTGGAAAATTTTAATGGCTGCTTAGTTGAAAAAATAACAGTTAGTGTTAAATTTTTGTTTTGATGCTAATAATGTATTTAAATTATGTGAATATGTATGGTAGTTAAAGTTAAACTTACAAGCCAATAAAAAATATCCACAGAAAAACTTTTTCATAAAAACCTGTCATAATTTTTTTCATTCAATCAGTTTTACATGATTTACATAATCACTTACAAATCAAATACTAAGATATCAAATATGTTCTCAAGAAATTTCGATTGGCACGTATAAAAAAATTTTTTGTTAGAGATTTGGGCGATTTTGGCACACACTTTCAAAAAGGTTACCCACCCCTGATCTAGTACAAACTGTACTATCATATTATAAGCACAGATGCTCAGAAACTCAACTTAGGCAAGATCTTTTTATTTTCAGGGAAATAATAAAGGAAAGTTTAGAACATTCACTTAATTAATTATATGAAACAACGATAAAAAAATAACTACTGCTTTAATTTTTAAACTCACAAATTAACTTTGTGCAACACAGTCTCTCTGTGAGTCTCTCTGTCTCTTACCACATATAAACTAATAAACAGTTATCATAAAGCCAGACACCTATTTAATGTCTGGCATTTTTTTCAGCTCACTAGTGTTAAATTTGAATAAAGTTGAGGAACAGTTACATACGATCGGCTAATCAAATGTAATTGATATACTTTAAGTCAGACAATTTTTAATTTAAAAGAAAAATATAAACAACACACAGAAAAAACAAAAACTAGTGATTAAAACTACTTTTTCTATGGCATTAATAGCGGTATCATAGTTCTGCCTTCCACAAAGACCTTGTCCAAGAAGTAAATAAAATTTTCCTAGCAGAATATCAGAAGCTTTTGATTTAATACAGATGTCAATACCTAAAAAGATAAATTATTTAAACAAGTTAGAAGACATTGAATTTCATGAACTGAATATCATTAAAAAAATGTATGAAATTTTAGTGTCTCAAAGTTACCCCCCCCCCCCAAAAAAAAATAATAATAATAATAATAATAATAATAACAAATAAATAAATAAATGTCATACAATAAACTAAAAACTGTCAAACTGAGATTCAAGGTTAAATTCCTGAGGAAAACAATAACTTAATAGGATATAACAATATGATAATAACAAATAATAAAAAGAGTCATTAACTATAAATGTTTTTAAAGACTGGTCAAATTATATCAACTTTAAATGGTTTTATATTCTTTAATTTAGGCATAATATAACATGAATAATTAAACAAGCAAGTATAATTTTGATTATCTTACTGAAGGATCACATCTAGGAAATTGTAAAAATTGAAATAACCAAGAAATTTTAACAGATTTCCAATTCTATAGAAACTGCCTTTTTTAAAAACCTTACATATTACCATGAAAGATATATTAAAGTTAAAGTAATTTTCTTTTTTACCATATCCAAATATTTTACCTGTAATCCTTCATAAACATCCTCATTTCATAACGTTTTTACATTATAATTTAATTGAATCTTTGTGGGTGAAATAAAGTGACAATTTATATTTATATCCAGAATGAAATTGCCTTAAATTAAATTGTCTGCGAGTGAGTATGAGAAAAAGAAAGAATTGTTTAAAAGTTATCCTAGAACTTATATGCATAAATATATATTTGTCAATTTGATTTTCTAATAACAAAAATTTCTACTGTAACCCTCTCCAATTTTAACGTAGGATTACGTTCCTCCATAATGGTCCTTCAGAAAGCAAAATGTCAGACACTAAAACCATCCGTCCATCCATCCTCATGAGTTATAATTCTGGGAGCGTGCTAAACCCAGTCTGTATTGCTTCGACAAGCAGGAAACAATTAAACAGAAAAGTACCAAAATGCATCAAAATTTTGACGTACATATATAATATACAGGGTGTCCATAATTAAAGTCCCACTTTCAAAAGGCTGCAAAAAAAGAACCACTGGTCAGAATGACTTCAAATTTGAACTGAATATACTGGAAGGGGGAAACGATTTGGCATAATAAAAAAAAAAAGTTCCAAAATGTTACAGCGCCATCTATTGATACATTTTGGAACTTTTTTTATTATGCCAAATCGTTTCCCCCTTCTTCCAGTATATTCAGTTCAAATTTGATGTCATTCTGACCAGTGGTTCTTTTTTTTGCAGCCTTTTGAAAGTGGGACTTTAATTATCGACACCCTGTATATATACACATATATATATATATATATATATATATATATATATATATATATATACACACACATATATATATATATAAATATATACACACATATATATATATATATAAAACACAGATACATATACACAAACAAAAGAGGTAAGCAACAATAAGTAATCCTCCATTAATAAACCACGGTAGTTTCGTTAGAAGAGACTACCTGAAATTTTTTATTGTGTTTCCATAGTTTAATACAGCTTCATTTCTACAGGAAGTACTATAACTCTATCCTTAGTTTTTCTTTTCAAATTTTTCAAGGAGAAACATTTCATACAGAATTTTACATCACATAACATATATTCATGTATTTCTAAATATTCTTTTCATATTTTACATTGAAACTCACCAGATTTACAGCTTCTTATGCAGTCTTTGTACTGATGAAGATGCAATTGTGATAGAGAGAGAAAATACCAGCCTTGTACACAACACTCCATAGTTTTAAGACCTAAAAATTCAATACTTTAACCAAAAGTTTTTCTTTTTACTCGAAAGAAAATACACTTAAAGGTTTTGCCAAAATTAGAACAATCTAGATATGATAATACTGCTCTTTTCTAATCTTTCCTGTTAATACAATTATATGAAAAAAATATAATCTCCAAATCATGTTTTTAAGAGTTTTTCAGGAAAGTAGAGGATTTTGAACACGTACATATCTGCACAAAACTTTAGCTAATATATATATTTACATAACATGATACTAAAAAAAAAAAAAAAAAAAAAAATTTTGATTGTGTGAATATATATCTCACCTTCATTACACATTTGAATGGCATCAACATAATTTTTTGAGAGGAAAAGAACAAATCCTAGAAAAATAGCATTTAATCCTTTAGCATCATTTGGTTCCATCTTTCCAGATATTTCATCTAAATTTTCCACCACAGATCCATTTTCTGTAAAGATAAATTGGTTGCAAATTAATATCATTCACAAATGAAACAGAAAATTGCTAATATACATGGGATTGCTTTCCTGTAGGAGTGAAATTACGGTAGGGGAAAGAGTAGAGAAGTGGCAATAAGTGCATAAAAGCAGTAGTTCTACCCATGAAAACTGAAGCCAAAGCATCCACATTGGACCATCTTGGTTTAACTTCTATTAAATTTGGGATACCTTAATTGAATTTGGGATACAGTCGAACCCTGTAATAGCGAAGCCAGTACATAACGAACGAAAATTTTGGTATCGCCATTTTCCTATTGTACGTAATTTAATTAGTATTGTGTCAGTTTATCGCAATTGATTTCAGTTGATTTAATTCATAAGCAATCATTTTTAATAGATTTTATCATTCTTTTAATGCATCATTATTGAATATACATTGCAAATAATGAGCTATACATTTTGTGAACTCTAGCATTTTTCTTAACAGTTTGGATATAGCAAACCACCAGATAAAGCGAACAAAACCTTTGGTCCATTAAAGTTCATTATAACAGGTGCGACTGTAGTTCCAAAATTAAACTTTTACATTTTGTTCATTAAAAAGAGGAAGGGGAAGACTCCTATGTGGATCATGGGGGCTGATCTTATAGTAGTAATCTTAAGAACACAGAATAAGATTTATTTAACAAATTTTGAGTGAGATAAAGAACTTTCTTGCAGCTTCAATGGACTAAAGCGAACAAAACCTTTGGTCCATTAAAGTTCGTTATAACAGGTTTGACTGTAGTTCCAAAATTAAACTTTTACATTTTGTTCATTAAAAAGAGGAAGGGGAAAACTCCTATGTGGATCATGGGGGCTGATCTTATAGTAGTAATCTTAAGAACACAGAATAAGATTTATTTAACAAATTTTGAGTGAGATAAAGAACTTTCTTGCAGCTTCAAAATTTAACTGTCAGAGAGCTTGAATTTTGTAACTGGCTCAGAGAAAAAGAGGAAGAGGGATGAAAATATCTGTTATGGACAATAATAGCTCTTATGATAAAAAGGAGAGAGATATCAATTTTGCTGAAGTAGGAACTTTCTATTCACGAGAGAGTTGCAATGTTTATCTGAGCATGAAAAAAGGAATGACTTTTTTATAAATAGCAGGATGCTTTAGTGCAAAAGTTAAGTCACGATGGAAAAAAAACTGAAAGAATGATTTATATATAACTGACAGGCAGGATCTTTAATTATTTGGATGAGCAGACAGTCGTGGTCAATGATTAAAAAAAGAGTCCAATTATCCATGAAAAACATCTTTGTTAATCCTCTATCGATCCAGGGCTAAATCTAGTTAGCGAGACCGTTCTGCCCAAGTCCCTACTGTGAGCCATAGCTCCTTTCCCCATCGAATATAACTGCTAACTAGCTAATCCCTTTGTTTCAAGGAACCACCAAAAAGACCTTAGTCATTGTTTAGAACATGCTGGAACTTTCTTTTCTTAGCTTGCAAGAAGACCTGGTCCAAGCCCTGGAAGTCCTAAAAAATAGCTTCTATGTTATCTGTCTGATAAAGATCATCGTTCCTCCCATACTTCACAGTTAAGTGGAGTCACCTGTTGATTACCTTAAGAATTAAAACCCTCTTCTTGTATTTTATCAGCTAATGCCCCGCTAATTTCTTTTAATTTTTATCAATTAACCTAATTAATCCTATTTCGTACTATTAATTCCTTGACCATATATATATATATATAAAAATTTTAAAGATTTTAGTTACCTTAAAATAAAGAAAATCAGGAATCAACAATGCATTTAATAGATTTAAAACAATTATACAACACTTTTTAAGGGTGAGGAAGTAATCAGATAATCAGAATATCCAAACTCATAAATACTCATTTTTATGCATGTGAACAGAAACACTTGCAATGGGCGCGGTGGCCCAGTTGGCAAAAGCAGCGGGACAGTGATCTGAACGTCTCTGGTTGGATGCTCATCGCTGCAAATCCATCGCCATGTACACTAACAGTGACTGGTGCATGTAAAATCTGTCATGGCTGCAATGTCCTCCAAGTTCTCAAATTACCTCTGGAGGTGCTGGGTCAAGTGCATTGGTCTCGTCACTTGCCTCAGTTCTAAATTACGGGACTGGCCCTTTAGCCAAGTTAGACTCCAACCTTCACAGTGCTATTAAAAACCGGAGCCGTACCACTCTGCCCAATAGCCTTAATTAGACTTGAACTGATAGATACCATCAGTCAAGGGGCATCAGAAACAACGGATTTTAAATGTATTGATAAGAGTTTATTAGCATCAACATACTTTTATGAACATTCTGCTCAAAGAAAAATGTAAAAGCTTTAACTTAATAACTTTTCTGATGAATTCCTCAAACATTTACATATGAAACAAAAAAATTATTAATTAAATCTGATTATACATTAAAGCTTGAGTGAATGAACACAAGTCATTTAAAATCATATAGATGTCAGAATATTAAAAAAAAAACTTGTAAAATATGTGTAAGACATAATTAACAGTGCAGACGCATACATAAATTAGTTTATGTTGAAGTAAATACTAAGATTTTACCAAGATAAGAGTTCATTGCAGTTCTACATAAAAACTCCACACATGAAGTATTATTCGGGTACTTCTGATAAATAATCAATGCAAGGCTCAGAGAATATTTTTGGTCACCATTCTAGAAAAAACAGGTATATAAATATTATGTATGCTTACACATTTATATCATTACATGCCTGTAAGACAAAAATAAAATAAAATAAAAAATAACCTTGTTTAAAAAAACCTTTTCAGTAGCTTAAATAATAATTTAATAAATCCCTGCACTATTGGGGAATGTAATACCCTCCTTTTTCAGAAAAGTTGGTCCAGTTCAAAAGATTTCTAGTTGAACAATAGAAATTTTGAGTTGTATGCAGTTTAAAATAATGTATAAAAAATTAGATGGATGCATATAAAAATTTAGGTTGAAATAAAAACAATATTAACAATTGGAACTTAAAGACAAAATATTTGACTTAAGTTCAATCAGAATATTCCGTATTTGACTTAAGTTCAATCAGAATATTCCGTATTTTATAAAAGGATATAGAAGTGAAATTAAACATAAGATGAAAACTTTTAATTTAGTTTAGAAAATTAGGAGTTTAAGAATTTTATACACAATTGGAAAATATCTGGCTTAATTAATAATAATAGAAAATAAATTTCTTTAAAAGTAGTTGGAAATTTGCTGTGTCAGTAAGAAATATAATACTTTTCAAGCTATTTAATTATTTAAAAATTAAAAATATAAGCTATTTAAAAATTAGACAGCAAAAGAGGAAAATGTACATTTAATATTTATATGAAAAGCAGTAGCAGCTAATTCAATTTTTCAGAGAAACATATTTTTCTAGAAGTGTCAAGCTATGAAAGAAAAGTATATCTGATGATACTTTTCAAGCTAAAGAGTGTTAACTTTTAAATTCTTCTATTAATGAAAATATACTCCTTATCTCAAACCTTCCATTTCATGAAAGATGGAAATTATTTTCTTTCCTAATTAGATGGTGATGAAGAGGGGAATTGCAAATGACTACAAAGATATAAGTTATATTCATCCAATGATTTAACAGAAAATTTACTCTTATTGTATACAATATCAGAATTTACAAACTAAGCATCATAACATCGGAATCAGAATTCACCCAGAAGATATAATTTAAAATTGGCTTTGCCCAAACATTAGAAATGAAGTGACATTATCTAAAAATTAAATATACAACAGCTTTTCAAGGGAGTCTTACTAGTAAAGTTTCAACCATATAGAATTATAATAAACACACACAGACATTTTCCCATTTTACAGACTATCTATATATATAAAACACGTAGGTATGTGGCCCCAAAATCAATGATATTTCTGCACTCCGAATGGCAATGGCTGCAACTACCAGATGAAAACGTTAGCAGCCATCCGCAATTTGCAACTGCGCATGTGTAGTGGCTCAACGATAGCACATAATTTGGTACAATTTAACTGCTGTATTTTACTCTTGTATAATTTTAATTTATTAACGAGATAATTTTAATTTATTCATTTGTTCCATCAGTTTGTCTAAATCAGGGGAGGACAATTGTTTTGACCCGGGGACATTTTTGTGTAAGCAGAGGTTAGTGGAGGGCCGCACCTTTTAAAATTGTTGCATTTATTAGTTAACTTTGCATTTTAGAAAAGGTATAAATTTTATCATAAAAATCAATAAATATAAATTAAATAAAATATTGGCAGTTTTTCTGGGTGTCTCGGCGGGCCACAAAAAAAATCCGTAGCAGGCTGCATGTGGCCTGAAGGCTGCTATTTGCCTACTCCTGGTTTAAATGTATGTAAGTTGAAATAAAGGATGTTGACAGGTAATGGTAACATGCCTTACATATGTTACTTTCAGCTGAGTTGTTTTGCAAAAGAAAATATAAAACTAAAATCAACCATGCTGGTCACACAGCGGCTAGTTTCGCATAAAACATTTCTTTAAAAGTTTCAGTAAAAGCCATAAACAATTATAATTTTTTCAAACACTGAAATATCAGAAGACAAAAATAAAATATAAAAAAAAATGAAAGCTTACTTTCTGCAGAACTTCTATACAGGTAGAGAATATTCTATTGCAATCACCTTCAGAAAATGATTCATGTAGAACCATGGTTTTTAGAGCATCTGTAAGCTGAAGACATACAATTATGATATGAGAATAATAAAATTCACAGTAGCTTAATTTTGCTAACAAAAAAAAATTGAAACTTTATAAAATAAAAACCAAGCACAGTAAATATAAAATAAAAGGTAATATATCACCACAAATTCCAAAACAATTTATGACATGATTCTACTTTCAAGATTTAGATGCAGATTCTAACATTATCCACAAGCAAAAGAAACAGTAAGGCCAAAATACTTTTAAATAAAAATCTTATTTCTTTAAAGTAATAATGTTGACAGAAAGACAATGAAGAAATAAATAAAAAACATGAATAAAAGAGAAGCCAACCCTGAAGTCACACCTTTATAATAAGTTAGAATATCTAAATATGAATATGACCTTACTGGTGAAGTTTCAACCATACAGCATTATATCAAACACACACAGACTATATATATATATATACACAGTAAAGCCCCGATTATCCATGGTATTGGGTGACAAGGGCACCGCGGATAACCCGAAAATGTCTAAAAATGAGGTGCAAACACGAAAAAAAAATACTTCAACATAAAAACTATGTTTTATTGTACAAAAAACATAAAATTTTTAAAATACATACATATGTACAGTACAGCAGAAACATTTTCTCTATGTCTAAATCACTAAAATAAAGAACGGTAAACAAAAAACAATACATACCAACTGTATGTACAAAAAGTGTTCAGTTGCAACTTTTTAAAAAAATCAGTAACTTGGTTTTGCTTCTTGCATTGAAAACACCTTTTCTTTATTTCAAGTTGTACTTCCCCTAACATGATTTTTTCTGCCAGATGTGCATTCTCGTCTTGTTCCTCTAAATATTGAAGCAATCCGTCTACGTGCTGCAAAGCAGTTTCGTGTGTCATCCACGTAGGCGCCTCGTCTTCACTTTCATTTTGTTCTCCATTCTTGTTCACTCCCATTGCTTTGTTTGTTATCTCTATGTCAGTCAGTCGTTCAAACCCCGACTCACTTGCGTCGCATTCCAGCCACTCTTCTATGTTCTCTTCGTTGACATTCTCACCCCCTGGAATGGATGTGATTAGGTTAACAAGTGTAGCAGTCGGCATGACTTCATTCTCTTCTTCACAAATGTTTTGGTTGACATTTGTTTCGATACTCTGAAAGAGTTTTCTCCATGATTTAACAAGGGTTGAGGGTTTGATGTAATCCCCTGCAGGCACAATATCGTAAATGCTATCCAAAATTGTATAATTCAGCCAAAATTCTTTGAGATTGCAGCCTTCCTCGATTTTTGACAGTAACAACTTTTTCCTGTATGTTGCAATGACTCCCTGGTCCATAGGTTGTATCAGTGCAGTAACATTTGGGGGCAAAAACTTTGCGAATATTTGCCCGTCAGAAGATTTAAGCACACTTTTAGCTGGATGTGAAGGCGCGTTGTCAATTAACAAAACAGCCTTCTTTGGCAAATATTTTTAGTCAAGATGTTTACATACTTGAGGTACAAAAATCTTTTCAAACCAGTCTTGAAAAATCTGCTGGTTCATCCAACCTCTTTTTGGGTTGAAATAATCAACTGGTGAATTTTCTAATTTTGGCCCCTTAAAAGACCTCGGTTTCTTAGATTTACCGATTACAAGAAGCCTAAGTTTGTGACTACCCACAGCGTTGCTGCATGGCAATATTGTAATTCTTTCCTTGGTACTTTTGTGACCTGCCGCTTGATGTTCACTTTCACATGCTAAATTACGAGTGGGAAGACTCTTCCAAAAAAGTCCTGATTCATCAGTGTTATAAATTTTCTCATATGACAGATCCTCAGATAACACACAATCTTCAAAATCACGTTGAAAATCCTCTGCTGCTTGTCGATCACCACTCAGCTTCTCTCCGTGTAAACCAATCTCTCTAATTCCATGACGTTTCTTAAAGCGATGTAACCAACCAGACGAAGCATCAAAATTTCCTTCCAGGCCTAACAAATCAAAAAAGATTTTCGCTTTAGCGGCAATTGTAGGACCAGACACGGGGGTGCCCTCACTTCACCTGAGCTAACCACTCCACTAATGCCGAGTCAAGTTCATTATAGGTGGATTTCTTCATTGTTTTTCGTTTTTTCATCCCAGAAGCGCTTTCAGACACTGATGCAAAGGCCAACAATTTGTCTTTTTGCTTTAAAACATCTCGCACGGTTGTTTCCCCCATCCCGTAATCCAAACACATCTGCTTCCTTGAAGCGCCATTTTCTATTTTAGAAATAATTTCAAGTTTTTGTGCAATCGTTAACACAACCTTCTTTCGTTTTTCAGACATTATGTATTACATAATTCCAGGAACTAACTAAACACTAAACTTGAGCACTGACAAAGAAACATAAAACACGACTGATCAATAAGCAAGCTTACTGACGACTGAGACCACTGGCAGGCCGAGAAAATACGTAGAGGGGGAGGGGAAGGATAATGAACTTCACAGAGTAGACTCACCCGTTCAGGTTGTCAACGTCAGTGATAAGAGAATGTACAGCATAATTTTCGACGTTCGCACTGTAGGGTCTTGTTAGGGAAAATCCCGATTAGCTTTCCTCTTCTTCCCCTAACCTTCCAGCCACGTAGCAGGAGCGATGTATTTACATCATTTCCCACCTCCACAGCAATGTGTAAGCATCGTCAGACGCCAGTTGCGTCATGACCAGCGATATGCCAGCCGAACGACGTCATTCATCCAACGATGATGCCATACCATCAGTTAAGAATGACGTCAACGCACATCACGTAAAATTAGCATAATTAACTTTGCTATTCTCCTGCCACGAGGGAGCGCGGCGGTCGACGCCGGTATAAATACCCAGCCCGTTCACTTAGACGGTGTATTCGATGTAGTATTCGCTGTGGTATTAGACGGTGTGGTTGAGTGATAGTTGCTGAGAAGCGATTTTTACCGAGCCAGGCTCTACCGAGGACCCGTATTAGGAAGCGGCGACCAACTTGCCAGCAGTGCACTGATGCTCTAGTCGTCTCGACCTTGCATGCCCGCAGGTAGCCACGGGATAGTTTTTGTGCCAGGAAGGCGCTATCTACCTTAAGTGTTTTCTTACCACGATAGCAAAGCTTTGCCTCGACCACCTGTGAGTTATTTTTCTTTTATTTTTCTACACCTCGGTAAGAACACGACAAAGCCAACTTTTTAGGATAACACTACGAGCTGTGTAGTGCGTCTGTAAACAAGACACTTTAATGTCGTTTTACTAAATAAATGTATTTGTTATTTTACCTAAACCTTCGTACGTCTTTTTAACATCTTGCATATCACACAACAAAGCTAGCTAGCGTTGCTCTGACTATATCTAAAGATTAAGAGTCCAACCTTCCCTGCTAGCCAGTACGACTCTGCACTATTAGCTATCAGTAAAGTTTGGGGCATTCCTGCCCCCAAATCTTAACTAACTTTGGTTGGAAGAGCCGCCAGGTTCTAGCGGCTCAATTCCGTAACATTTTGGTTATGGGCCTCAGGTCCTAAAGTTAAGTTGTAAACAACTACTTTTTACTTAAGGGTGACTTTGATCTAAAATAGCAGAGCACAACGCGAAAGCCTTGTGATATGTGAGAAGCTAAGCGTCGAAGGTATAAACAAATGGTAAAGGCCCTGAATTTATGAAATTCTATATTTGGGGGGGGCCTATTTGTATATATATATAATATTTAGTGTTTTAAATACTGTCTTGCATTTTTTTATATGCTTATATATATATATAGATTTACATACTGTACTTGTAACTTAAAACATGGCCTCTTTACAACCCCATATGGCTATAGATAAATTGACCGAGGAAAATTTCCATACCTGGGTAGCAGATATTAAATTTGTACTAATATCCCTTAATGCGTGGGACATTGTGAATAACCGCGAAACTAAACCGATAGCAAGTGCGGAAAATTTAGCTGAGGTAAGGGACTTTGAAAGAAGAACCCGACTCGCTTTATCTACAATCTTTTTAAACCTATCCCCTGCGTTTAAGTCGGTCGTGGAACATTGTACCACCCCCCAGGACACATGGTCAACCCTAAATAGGCATTTTCAGCCTGACAGTCGTAGCCGGCACATGCAGTTATTTACCGAACTGGTTAATTGTAAGCCCTACGCTAGCGAGAAAATTAACATGTTTGCGGCACGAATCCGCAAGTTAAACGAAAGCCTAAAGGGAATAAATCAAGAAATAAATGAGACTTACCTCTGTTTCCAGCTAATCCGGTACTTACCATCGGAGTTTGATCACTTAGTGCAAACTATACTTCGTTGGAAAGATGCGGAATTTAAATTTGAAGCCATTCTAACTGAACTAGTCGCCGAAGAAACCCGAATTAGCGTGCAGAGACAGGATAAGCGTGAAAACGCTACTTGCGAAACGCAGAACACCTTTTCGGGTCGGCATAATTCTCGAAGTTGGAATAAAGACAATTTCCGACCGAAAACTCCATCGAGAAGCCCTTCTCCCAACAAACAAGTCCATTTTGGGAAATACCCAAGTGGGAAATCACCGGGGCGTAGAAAATCTAAACGCTCGTTCCGGCGAAACTCACCAAATAATGAAAAACCCCAGAGCCATTATACTGTAGAAGCCCTATTTACATCTCACAGTAATCCAGGTGACTGGGTCGTCGACTCAGCGGCAACCCATCATTTTTGTAAGGATAAATTCCTATTTGATGGACCCCTTGAGGATGTAAATGACAGGAGCCTAGCAGTTGCTACTAGGGGAAACCCTATCCCTATCAAGCAAAGAGGGCCAGTCGACCTACTCTGTAAGGGCGAGAAACGCGCCATTACGCTTATGCGTGCATTGTATGTACCATCTCTAAGGCGCAACATAGTTTCATTACCTTTACTTGACGAAGATGGATTTACTTTTGAAGGGGGAAATGGACAACTCCATGTTTACGATAAAGATGGAAAAGGTTATTTCACAGCTCGCAAACAGGGGGGAATTTTTTATGCAAAACAGCAGCTAACCCCAGAACAAGCTGCGAGAAAGAAAGCTTACCAACACGAGAAAGAAACTCGATCGAAGAAAGGTAAGGCTTATGAAACTACAGCTAGAAAGAAACGAAATACCCTAAGCAAAAGTAATCAAAAACCTGCCAGTGCATTGAGCAGATGGCACCGCAGAATGGGCCATATGAACCCTGAACTAATCAGCCAGTCTTTTACAAATAAAAGTGTCAGGGGTGCTCAGGAGGTAAAATCATCCAAACTTTTTTGCGAGGATTGCAGGTTAAATAAAGCTAAACGGGTGACATTTAAACCAATCGGCCAAACTAGGTCAACAAAACCACTAGAACTTTTACATCTAGATTTGTGGGGACCTGCTTCAACGACGGGATATGCAGGAGAGAGGTATTTTTTGAGTATCACCGATGATCACTCAAGGAAAATCGCCCTGTATCCGATTAAAGATAAGACAGCTACTTTTCCCACCTTTTTAAATCATGTGAAACGCGCCGAAAGATTCCTTTCAACTAAGCTCAAAGCTATCAGAACTGACAATGGTAAGGAGTTTGACAACTCACAATTCCAAGAGTATTGCCGTACGAATGGTGTGGCCCACGAATTTACCGATATTTATTCGCCTGAAATGAATGGAGTAGCAGAGAGGTTGAACCAGACAATAGGGAATACCCTCCGCACGATCCTAAATTCAAGTAAGGTTCCAGTAAAATTTTGGCCAGAAGCCGTCCGCTATGCGGCCTACAATTGGAATAGAGTGTGCCGTAGAAACCAGACGAAAACACCGTTTGAGAAATACGGAAAGTTCAAACCCTCCATTAGTCACCTTAAACCATTCGGGTCAGTTTGTTTTGTGGGTGTGCCGAAGCAACACCGAACCAAATTTGATCCCAGAGCTAATAAGGGAGTTCTTGTAGGCTACGCATGTAGGATTAAAGGGTACAGAGTGTTGTTCCCAGAAACTGGGCGAATAGTCGAAACCCGGAATGTTAGCTTTGCTGAAGATGAACTAAATTTTTATCAATTGAAAGCTAAGCAGACTAACAATGGAGCAGTGCTGGGCGACCATCCAGAAACTACCATATACTCACTTCACAACCCGGAGCTTGAGACGGTGGTAATCCCACATATGGATTCGCGCCGAGTACATACCCGGAGTTACCAGCAGGATCCCAGACCAGGCCCTAGTGATGCAGTTCAAACTGATGAAGCAAGTGAAGACGAATCAGACAGAGAACTATACGTCCAAACACCTAGACTCCGAGTCGCTAAGTGGACAAGGGAAGCCGTTCCGAGACCAGATGGAAAGCGGACCGATATATATTATCGAGAAGTTAAAAGGCAAGGGGGCAAGAGCCACATTTTGCGAAGCCTCAAAGAACTCAAGCAATACTGTAAAAAGCATAAAATTGAGTACCAGCCTGAATACTTCAACTTTAGCGGTAAGAATGGTAGGACGGGCCCTGTTCCAACCCCTCAGCGACAGGTGATTGACGATGATAGCGATCTGGAATCTGAAAGTCAGACGGAAAATGAAGAAATCAACTACTTTTCCGCCTATGACACTTCCGAAAGTGAGATTGACACAGCATGACTAGAAACTGTAGTCATCCCGAAAACCTTTAAACAAGCATTCAAAAGTAAAGAATCTAAGCTATGGAAGAAAGCGATGGAAGAAGAATTAAAAGTGTTAAGTGAAAGGGGTGCATGGAGCCTAGTGCCGCCACACTCAAAGTACAAGCCTCTCGGTTGTCGGTGGGTTTTTACAACCAAAACTGATGAGCATGGAAATGTGGTAAGATACAAAGCGAGGCTCGTAGCACAAGGCTACAAACAGGTAAAGGGAGAATCCTATGATGAAACCTTTTCACCTGTAGTCAATTTCACCCTTATACGCCTATTTTTCTCCATGCTAGTTTCCAACCTAAAGTGGTATCACCTCCAGTTAGACATCAAATGCGCGTATTTATACGCACCCTTATCTGAAACCATTACGATTACCCAACCACCCGGTTTCGTAGAAAAAGGAAAAGAAAGCTACCTCTGTCTACTAAAGAAAGCCCTTTATGGCTTACACCAGAGCGGAAGGGTATGGTTTTATGAAATCGAGAATATATTACTTGAAAATAATTTTAAGAAAATTAACTGGGCTAACTGTGTTTACCATTTATCAAATAATCTAATTTTACTCCTATACGTAGACGATATAGTTCTTTTTGGAAAAACTAAAACCCATATTGAAGCAGCAGTTAAAATTCTGCAGAAGTGTTTCGACATTAAAATACTTGGCCAAACTTCTAAGTTATTGGGGGTTGAATTTGAATTCAATCGAAAACAAGTTTTCATTCATCAAACCCAATACATAGATCAAGTTGCTAAACGCTTCAAAACCTTCAATATCCCAATTGTATCCTTACCCATAGCTAAAGGAACAATATATACCAAATTACAAAGCCCTACATCTGAACCTGAATTAACGGAAATATCAAAACTACCGTATCGAAATATCCTAGGGTGTTTAGCATTTATCGCAAGTCGAACTAGACCCGACATTGCGTATGCTGTAAATATCTTCAGTCAGTTTCAGTCTAACCCAGGATTTGCTCACTGGTACGGTCTATTGAAGCTATTAGGGTATGTAATAGGTACAAAAGATTTAAAGCTAAATATTTCCTCTACCACTAATGAATTAACAGCTTACAGTGATAGCGATTTTGCCGCCAATCGAGACGACCGAGTTTCAATTTCCGGTCAACTCATTTTACTAGATAAATCGCCTATATTCTGGCGAACTGGCAAGCAAAAGGCCATAGCGCTGTCAACTATGGAAGCTGAATTCATGGCTATAACAGAAACCAGCAAGGAAATACTGTGGATCAACCGTATAATGCAAGAATGCGAAAAATTGAAGATAATCAAGCTAACTAGATCCAAACCCCTTATCAGAACGGATAACTTATCTGCAATAGACTTCTTAAAATCGCCGATTGAAAATAGTCGCACTAAGCATATTCATATAAAGCTTCTATTTGTGCGTGATCTCCTTCTAAAAGAAGTTTTCGAGATAAAATTCGTGCCTAGCAAAAAGAATCTAGCAGATCCGTTCACAAAGCCAAAAACAAAAACAGACTTTTCAGCCTTTAAACAAATAATTTTTAAATCAGAAACTTGAAAGCTATAAACTTAAAGTAAATTCCTAACTCTAATAAACCGAATTTCCTTAAAATAAACCTTATCCTTGAGACTAGGACGGTTATTAATTTATGAGTTATATTACTTTCCATTATTTTCTGTTTACGGAACTAACGGCCATTGTTTCGGGTTAGTTCTATGAGAACCTTCTTTCTCCCACATAATTTGGGAGGGGTTCGCTTAAGTGTTTTACCGTTGCAATGTGTTTATACATTCTGCATTTTGTCGCATGTGTATTTAATACTAACGTTACCCTTGCATATATTCTGTACTGTGTTTATATATGCACGTTTATGTCTCTATCTAGCATTGTGTTTATATCTACATACTAGCAATAACTGTTTCTATTTTTCCGTACTGTGTCTATACTTTAATATATTTACTAGTACGTTGTTTTGACAAGCAAATTGTAATCAATTTTAACATATTCTTAAAGTTTTATGCTATTTAAACATCGGAGGGTATGTTATACGCAAATGTTTTTTTTTGCATGATTGTGTGTATGAAAGTGGGCCCACGAATGTTTTGAATTTTTGTCTGAAAAAAATACTGCGTGTATATACTTTGCCCTACCTGTTGATGAATTGTATTGCATATTATTTGCCTATTGAATATTGCATTTTTGAATTGTATTGCATAATTGTTCAGGATTATAAGCTATTTTTATAGAAACATGTCAACAGAATATTTATTGTATGTTTATACAAGCGACTTACCCTTATTGTTTTGCAAAACATGTAACTTAACCACGTGCATGTGTTGGTGCTCATTTCTGTAAAGGGGGGGGCAGTTGTTAGGGAAAATCCCGATTAGCTTTCCTCTTCTTCCCCTAACCTTCCAGCCACGTAGCAGGAGCGATGTATTTACATCATTTCCCACCTCCACAGCAATGTGTAAGCATCGTCAGACGCCAGTTGCGTCATGACCAGCGATATGCCAGCCGAACGACGTCATTCATCCAACGATGACGCCATACCATCAGTTAAGAATGACGTCAACGCACATCACGTAAAATTAGCATAATTAACTTTGCTATTCTCCTGCCACGAGGGAGCGCGGCGGTCGACGCCGGTATAAATACCCAGCCCGTTCACTTAGACGGTGTATTCGATGTAGTATTCGCTGTGGTATTAGACGGTGTGGTTGAGTGATAGTTGCTGAGAAGCGATTTTTACCGAGCCAGGCTCTACCGAGGACCCGTATTAGGAAGCGGCGACCAACTTGCCAGCAGTGCACTGATGCTCTAGTCGTCTCGACCTTGCATGCCCGCAGGTAGCCACGGGATAGTTTTTGTGCCAGGAAGGCGCTATCTACCTTAAGTGTTTTCTTACCACGATAGCAAAGCTTTGCCTCGACCACCTGTGAGTTATTTTTCTTTTATTTTTCTACACCTCGGTAAGAACACGACAAAGCCAACTTTTTAGGATAACACTACGAGCTGTGTAGTGCGTCTGTAAACAAGACACTTTAATGTCGTTTTACTAAATAAATGTATTTGTTATTTTACCTAAACCTTCGTACGTCTTTTTAACATCTTGCATATCACACAACAAAGCTAGCTAGCGTTGCTCTGACTATATCTAAAGATTAAGAGTCCAACCTTCCCTGCTAGCCAGTACGACTCTGCACTATTAGCTATCAGTAAAGTTTGGGGCATTCCTGCCCCCAAATCTTAACTAACTTTGGTTGGAAGAGCCGCCAGGTTCTAGCGGCTCAATTCCGTAACAGGTCTGTTACATAATGTATGTTGTAATGCCTCCACCCATTTGTCTATGTATGCCCTCTAGCGGCAAGAATGCATCAGAACGAACTTTGTATCGGTCTAGCACGGAGCTCCTGCAACAAGCAGAGTTTACTATGGCAAACAATGCCTCGCTATTAAATTTATGTTATATTATTTACACTGTGCTTATTTTCTTAAACATCGTACACCTCCGTACAGGGTCTATTGTATTTCCCTTGTAAGTTGGCTTGGATTAAAAATTAAAATTAGTTTTTTTGAGGTTCGTAATTAAAATTTATTTTGCAGCACTCACACTCGTGGATAATCTGCACCGCGGATAATCCGCTCGTGGATAATCGGGGCTCTGCTGTATATATATACTTGTGTATATGCATACAATATATATTCTATGGAATTGTACAGACAACCACAATTTATATAACTAAAAACAATATCTTAGGATAGCTTTTTAGATAACTCAAGTGAGTGTACTTTCAAAATGGTCCTGGACAGACAAAAAAAAATAATAAAGGATTTTTTCTTAAAAAGTTAAAATTCTATGTAGCAATGCAGGTGATTATAGGGCTAAACAAGGCATAAAGGTTTTATAAGAAATATACATTTTGAACTTCACTTCACAGCTCCTACCAGTAACATGGCAAATTACTGAGATGAAGTATTTAGCTAATAACTCAAGTTTCAAAAATGTGACTGAAGATATTAGAAATATTTTAAATAAAATTATATTGGATTATATGTTAGGTTTCTCAGACAAAAGTAAAAGAAATTTATGGCTAAAAGCACATACTAACATAAGTTATGATTAAAAGATACATGCAAGTTTCAACAGTATAAAGGAGCTATATTAACAAACATGCAAATAAACATAAATATCTGGAGCTTAAATTTAAATAAATATAGAAAATCATACCCCCAAATCTGCTTACCCAATATTCATGTTACACCATATCCAAAGAGAAAAGATTAGAACATATAAGATATAACTATTTATAAGTTTCAAAACACATTCAATGAAAGAATGGGCTGTAACAAAAAATCAAGATCCTAAAAGTCCTCAGTAAAGTCTGTCAACAATAGTTATGCCAATAAACTCATGACCACATACTAAACTGAACTAGCCCAGAACTAAATTTAAAATAGGGGTGATGGTTATGAAGTTAGGCAGGAATGTTTAAAATTTATAGACTAAAGCTAATGTTTTGTCTAACTAATAGTAATGCTTAATAATCCATTACCAGATCTTTTTCAAAGTTGGTCAAGCTTGGCTGTCCAGAGAGCTCTTGGAAAATTTGCTTCTGTACTTGAAATTCTTGATCACAGTCATCTTTAACTAGTTCTAATTTTGACTTCAATACTTTGAGCGTCTGAAAAACAGTAATGCCACGTATTATTCAAATGTGATGTCAAACGAGTATGTATGCTCGTACATACACCTATATATATATACAATCAGCTGGGGGAAAAACAACCTGTGTAATACAAATTATTAGGTACTATAACCATAAAAAAATACTATACAGACAGCTTTCTGGGCACCATGCGTAAGTTAACTTACTCAAACTAGAGACCATTTAAAAGATATCAAATTTATATCTCAAGAGGAAAATATGCTGAATAAGCTATGTGGGCAAACAAATTAAAGTGTTCCTAAAAATTTAGTTCAATTACCAATAGCAACACTATAAGTCACTTAAAAATCAATCAACCATTTTTATACCTTTTTGACCAGTGATTTTATTAAATTCACACACTTTTACATGAATGGCATGCAGAATAATCATACAGATCCATAGTTAATCAAATACAGTCGAACCCCATTATAGCGAACCTGGTATATAACGAACTCCCGGATATAACAAACGAAAATTTTGGTCCCGCCATTTTCCTATTGTATTTAATGCTAATTTATCCTTTTATAGCGAACCTCCAAAATCTTAAGATTCGGCTATAACAAACATTTTTTTTTCAGTCGACAACTGAATTTTTTTTAATTTTTAAACTTTTTAAGAATGTTGAAGAAGATGATGCTGAAGATTTATCTATTGCGATGTGGATAGAAAAGCACAAAATTTCAGCCTTCTCAGATTGTGCCATGCAGTTGTTCGAAACATGTGATGATGAAGTCATTACATGCGAAAATCCGACCAATGAAGATATTGTGGAAGAAATTAAAATGAATCATTCTGAAATCAAAGATTCTGCTTCTGATGCTGATGAAGAAGATCATATAAATGACAAAATCTCCATCATCTCAGATGCTACAGCAGCGATGAGTGTAATTAATAAGTTTTTGTCTACACAAACAGTGGAAGAAAGAGTGTTGGGGTAATTTGATGTATTGGACAAAGAAATTCATAGAATGTTTTTGAAATCGGCATTACATCAGCAGAAGATTACGGATTATTTTTGTATCAAAACAGTGAGCAACAATTAAAGATAAAATCAATTTATTTCCATTTGTCTTCATTTTTAGTTAATTTAATTAGTATTGCACCAGTTTAATGTAATCAATTTTAGTCAATTTAATTCATTAATGATCATTTTTAATAGATTTTATCATTCTTTCAATACATCATTATTGAATATACATAGCAACTAATGAGTTAAACATTTTGTGAACTTTAACATTTTTCTTAATGGTTTGGATATAGTGAACCACCGGTTATAGCGAACAAAACCTTTGGTCCCTTGCAGTTTGTTATAATGGGGTTCGACTGTACTCTTTGTCAGCTCTATCATGGAGGAGCAGAGATCTGATCAAGTTGAAAGTTGCAATGCATTTTTAGATTAAATTTTTTCTCCTATGTTGGGGCAAAGTCTAGTGACCATAATTGCTCATGGGCAGCCCAGTGGAGGTGAGCTATATTATAAACATTTGCGACTGATTACCGTAAAATCTTGACTAGAATACGCCCACATGTATAATACACATTGATTATTGCTTGATTTTGCATGAAATTTTTGGAAAAAAATTTTAATTTGACTATAATATGCAACCATAACTTTTCACTATTTTATTTAAAAATTGTACAAATATTTATTAACATAAATTTGTAATAAAATAAACTAAAACATCAAATTTGGTAGCAAAAAAAAATTAATTTTTTAATTCAAAACAAACACAATTGTTATGTCATCAGTCTTAATCACTTTCACTAGAATACAGCCCATCTATTGTTTGTTGTTTATTCAATGTTTAAAACTACATTTTTTTTGTAAACGAGTATAATACACACCCTCATTTTGGCGGACTAAAATGTGAAAAAAAAGTGCATATTATTCTCAAGATTTTATGGTAAATTTGTCAGATTAAAAATTAAGGACTTTAAAAGGGAAGTAATATCAAAGCTTTTTAAACCTGCTAACACACACCTATAAAAATATAATATAGTAAATCCAAAAAAAAATACTTGTTAAGGCAATGACTGGGAAGAATTAAACAACTTTTAAGCATATTAATCTTATTTAAAAATTTTTTTAACTTACTATATAAATAAACTAGAATTATTTTTAATATAGAAAGTATCCCACTGCATTACTATTAACAAGTTTTTACAATATTTAAATGGAACTTTCATTATTTTTCAAATTTAATTTGAAAAATAAAAGTTTAAAATGACTTAATACATATTATTCAACAATCATATAAATATTTTATAATTAAAAAAATTTCAGGGTAATCCAGACATGATCTCTCCAAACCATATGCTAAATGTTAAATTAATTTAACTAAATTGAAAACTGTGAAATAAGAACATCTGTTTAATACCATTCTTGGTACAAATAAAAATGTTTCCCTTTAAATTAAGATTTTTAAAACTAAAACATTTGTTTTAAATGCAAACTACCCATATGAATAAAAAAAATAAAAAATAGTATAATTAATATATATATATATATATATATATATATATATATATATATATATATATATATATATAAATGTAATGTCTTTCAAATTCACATAAAAATAATACAACTAATTCAATGAGACTTAAGTCATAATACTCCACCGGTTCCCCAAGCCTCTTGGGCTTATCAACCATGAATCACCTGAAAGTCGGTCACTACGTAGCAAGAGCCTGAATACGCAGTAGAGGGTTAATTTCCCAAGTTCGGTGACATTTTTCATTGCTGTGGGGCTCGAGGATGCCGGACAAACAGTACAGATCTGTCATCCACTCAAGGCACCCCAAGCCCCCTCAATGAGACTTAAAATGAATTTTAAGCTATTTGAAGCATTTTTAGTAATACTAACTTTGCTAACAAAATAATCAGTTTAATCATAACAAGTTGTTTGGGCAATCAGGTTATTCTGGTAAGAATATATTTATTTTAATTGCTTTCAGAAGAACAGGTATATCCTTTGCCATGTTCCTTGTCCTATTAAATGATAAGATATTAATATGAGTGCAAGGGGATTTGTAGTGTATTTTCTTGAATTTTTATCTACACCATCATGTGCTTCACATGCAAACGACTATATTTGTAGGCTGAATATACAACTATAAATGTTTCACTAGCTTAATCTTAAAATCTTTCCCTCATTACACAATTACATACTTTTAAATGATGTGGCATACAACATGTGGTGTAGTATTTAAAAGTTTGTTACACATAAATAAATAATCACACATAATTACACATAAATAAATACATATAAATAATTACACATAAATAAATATTCAATAATCTATATTTTAATCAAAATACGGCTTTTTTCTGATATAATTTTCATTTTAAAAACTATCTGAATAGTAAATTACTAAATTCTGAATGTGTTCTACATGATCTTTAATTTTTCCTATCATTTAAATATAGAAAAATTAAATACAGTGTTTCTCAGACTATGGTATGCATATCCCTTGGGATACATTAGCTTCCAAAGGAATATCATCAAAATGAGAAAAAAAAAAAAAAGAAAAAAAAAAGATAGAGGTAAACAAATTAGTAATTTGATCGTGAGGGTATATAAGACTTTAATCATGACCATTAAAAAAGAGCTTTAAAACCACTGGTATAGATCATTTTTGTCTATGTACAACTTTTGAAATCAATATTCAAAGTAAACATAAATTAAGAGATATCATTCTCACCTTTTCTTTATCACATAAGCTTTGAATACAAGAAATCAATTTATCATATATTTCTAATTTTTTCTCTTTATCTCTAGAGAGAGAAAAAAATTGTTTATTATTAATACAGGGCAAACAAATAACAATAATGACAATAATAATAACTATACATATGCACATACACACATATGTATATATATATTATATATACAGTCAGTCATACCTTGGTATTCGGTGAATTTCAACGCAAAAAAAATTGCCTAGGTACTTGTCGCATTTCAATGCGGGAAAAATGTATCGGTACTACTTGACATTTGCTCAGTACTCATCACACTTGTTAAAACATGCAAGAGACAAGACAATGTCCCGCATCCTATCTCTCCATATGAAAAGAAAGTCCAAAATAGGTTCAATTACAAAATTTTGTTCAAAAGTATCACCCTGACAAAGCTTTAGCAAGCCAAAATGTGGAATTGTTTAATAATCAAACATCTTCCATCAGAAACATTTTGAAAGGTATGCAAAAGTAAGTTTCTCTTGATAGGTTTGTAGTGAAAGTCCCTAAATCTGAGTCTACAATAGGGATCAGTGGTGTTAAAAGACAGAAAAGAGAAATAAGCCTTGTGCAAGAGCCTATATTTTATTGGAAAGAGACAACCCTTCAAAGCAATAACTCCTCTCCTCCACTACTTTGCACTGTCCTATTACGCCCTAAACTCCTTTCAGTACAGGTTGATTAAAGATAAATAGTATTTTATTTTATCTAATTATTTTTTGAAATTATGTGTCTAAATTAAAGATTTTGTATTTAAAAAAAACAACCCCATCAATTTATAAATTGCCCATTAAAATGTAAAATTTCTAGAAATTAATTCAATTTACATCACTTCTTATGGAAATGTTTGTTTGGTACTCGTTAAACCTTCTGGAACCAATTAATGACGAGTACCAAGGTACCACTATATATATATATATATATATATATATATATATATATATATTAATTAATATTAAAAATTGCTTATGATATGTATAAATACAGCAAGGTTAAATTCAGTAGCAGAGAGAGATTATTTTTTAATGAAGGTCATACATGTTTTAATTATGAAATAGTTTATATAATTTTACTCAACATAAACAAATACAACTAACTTGTGAACTAATAGCATAAATATAAAACTTCTTTTGTGCCAAATAATGCAGTTAAAACCTGCAATTATTTTTACAGTAAGTCCTCAACTTACGACATGCCTTAGAAAGTTAAATTATCTGCTTAAAAGCCCAAACATTGGAGTGGTGTAACAGAGAAACCTCAAAAAAGAAAAACTGAATTTCCAAGTTAAATTGGCTACTTTCACTTCCCATATTCAACAAAGTAAAGATATAGGGAATGTAATTATGCTAGAAAAGTAAAAAAAGAGAGAAGGTTGGTTGGTTGGTTGACAGATAAAGAGTGCTACGGTCATTTTTTGTTACATGAGGGCTAATTAGACTGGAACCTACTGTTTAAAGCTGATTCTGAACAGCTACAAACACTCACACCAATAGTGGGACTCAAAACCACAGGCTCTGATACCAACAGCCATATGAGAGAAAGATTGCTATTAAATGATAACAGTGATAAAACAGGATATAATAAAAACATTTAAAACATAATATATTCCATATATGTAAAACCAAACCTAATAGGTTTAACTCAGTTTATAATTCCTGACAGAACTGTTTTGAGAAAACTATTATGGTTCATCATCAGGTAAGGGAGGATAAGGTGTGAATGTCTCTATGATCATTTCACAACTCAGCAATTATTAATTTGATACTTGTTGCCAATTTATATTTTTATTGCAGGTTTTAATATACTGCATGTTTTTTGTTTAGCCTCTTTAATAAACTTCATGTAAGTGATAATTAGAAAGAATTAACATTTTTTTCACAGCTGCTATTCAGCTTAACATGAGAAAATATTTACACCGTGAAATAATTATTAAGTGCAATCTTACGAATTATGAAGATCAAGCAACTTTTTATAAGCAGATAAAAGTCCTGGTATATATTCCTCCTTTTTGTGCTTTTCATAGAAGCTACAGAGACCCTAGAATTCAGGACAATGAAATATTATGACTAATGATCTTACATTTATATTATCATATATACATATACATATCAAATAATCATGTCATATAATACAAATTTTATACAAAACTTCTTTTTCAAAGAAAATTACTTAACTGGAGTTTAAAACTATGTAATTGAAGTGATTTCTTCCAAGTATTTTGCAGAAGTATGTACAATTGGGTAATATTGAAATATGTTCTTCAGAAAACTAAGTTGACTATCATTTGCTAGGAAAATACCATAAAACTTATCAAAGTCCTTAGCCCAATGAAATATCATTGATATTTAAAGCAATATTTTAAATGCCACATCAAAAATAATATGAAAAGTTATGATTTCAATCTCAAGATATCTTGAGATAATATTTGAATACACAGTTTCTTAAAATTCATAATAAAAATACAAACTGACAATAAATTTTGAATAAATAATTATAGTTCTTTATATGTCTGTGGAGCAATAGATGTGATTGTCTTTATCAATAATTCACAATGCAACAATTGTGAACTGTGAAGAACTACAATGAATAATTCAAAAATAGATGCTAATTTACACTTTTATTATCAATTTTTAAGATGCCATGTTTTTTTGTTCAGCATCCTCAGCAAGTTCCATGTAAATGATAATGGTGGTGATTCATTATATACTTTTTGTAGTAGTGATGACAAAGTTGCTCAAACTAAACATGACATCATTATACAAATTTTCAAGTGTAAAATTTACTAAAAATTCTGAACTAAAGTAATTTATAATGCAAATTTTTTTAAATAAATGATCACCGGCAAAATTTACAAATTATTTTAAAAATTTTCTCTACACTTGAGAAATATTTGAGCACAATTTCACATACAACTCTTTTTTATTTTGGGAAAAATCAAGAACACTAAAAAAATCTCAATACTGCTAAAGAGGTTTTTGATGTGATATGAGCCCATTAATGAGATTTCAGACAAATGATTGGTTACTTAGGAGCACTAAAGTCATCTTTCGCAACACATGAGATAAACTGAACAGAACCTATTGTTATAAGTGGAATCAAAATGGCTATTGAGACCCATGACTAATGGGGAATTCAAACTAACAGACTCTGATTTCAAAGACTAGCACCCTACCCATTCAATAATAGATCAGCCTGGTACAAGACTACAAACTTCCACGACAGTAAAAGGCACGTTTCTTAAAAGCACCCTCCATTTGATATAAAACTTTTCCCAGTAGTAAATCATTATACATCTATTCATATACTGAATTTTATGAAATTTCCATTTGACATGTTTGAAATAAATAAAGATATCAAAAATTTCTACTGTCTGTACAAAGATTTTAATAATATATATATGGTTTCTATAGATTAAAATGTTCTGTTATTATGCAGTAAATTAATATTTAAGTCACATTTCCAGCTCATAAATTGAACAGGAGAACAGAGTAAGAATACCTAAATATATAATCAAACATTACCTGCCAAGCTAAAATTTGGTCTGGCGAGATTTCAATAGCACGTTTAAAAGCTGCTTCAGATTGATCAAGTTGCTCTATTTCTTGAGCAGCAGCACCAACAAACACCCAGGCATTATAATTACTTTTATCTACTTTCAGAACTGCCTGTAAAAAAAAGAAATAATGGTAATTAGCACCTATAATACAGAAAGTTACACACTGAATAACGATGTATTCAGATACATTCAGATATAACAAACTGAAAAACATTACTGCTTCATTTGAAAAAGGACATATGAGTTTACTTCTAAGAAAAGCAACATTTTTATTACCTCTCAGTTAATGAGATAATACCTTACTTTTCTTTATACACTATCACTCTTAGGTTAAAATCTTTATAAATTAAACATAGCTTAAATCCTCTACTATGTTCCTGACTTTAAGGGACTTTACATTTGTTTCATAAATGTTTTGACATAAAAATAAATTATAAGCCACTTAAAAATTAGCATGTTTATCATGCAGCTATGAACAAATTTTACACAGTACAACCATTGGAAAAACATAGAGATAAAATCTGTAAATACAATTATTTTACTTTTTAGAGATGAAATAATATATTTATAGTTATCAATTTTATCAATCATTAAAAGAGAAAATTTATATAATTTATAACATTTGATATAAAAAAATTACATTTGTACTGCTTAAAAAAAATATATTAAGTGTAATTGAAAATATGGATAGGAATCCCTGCTGTGGAATTTCTCTAAATTTTTAGTGGTGACTGGCATAAATCTAATTTCTCAATTTAAATTTTTGCTTCTTTGTAGATTCATATTTTGAATAGGGAAATAAAAGTTTCAGTTTGTTCAATTTCAGTGGATTGATGGCTTCTCATTAAACTTTAACAAATCAATTAGACCTTTAACAATCAAGTCAATATAAACACTAAAAGTACTTAATTAACTAGAATTCAACACATTTTTTTTTCTTAAAATATTGATATAATATCCAGATGTACACTGGAACTGTGTATGGATGACGTGTTTGAGGAAATGAGTTAAGGCAAAGATCTTGAAACTTGAGGTTGGGGAGCATAAGTTACCTTAGATCTGAATAAATAAAGTACTTCAGACCAAGTAAAAGACTATGTTTTCAAATTTCTCTTCTCTCGATCGATTCTTTCCTTACTTAAATTATAATAGCTTAACAAAAATTTAATAGAAAAAGTATATAGAATAGATTCTATATTAGCATACAAAATGTTACGAATCATTTATAGAATCAGTAGGAAAGAAAATTTAAATACTAGACAAAAATGTACAAATAAGTAATTTCATAAGGACTATTTTCTAAAGTGACCAAATAATCAAATTAAAACTATGAAAAGCTTATAACTGAGAAAACTAAGAATTTCACATCACTTTATATATTCAAAACAATAAATATTTTAAACATACAGGGAGATTTTTAAAAAAACCTACGTTAAAAATAACTGCTAAGTGCCAATGAACTTTAAAATACCTTGCAGAGCTTTAATGCAGTTTTAAAATCTTTTTCTTTTATAGCTTCTCTTGCTTGTTTAAGTGATGATTTTATTTCTTTTCCATCCATTTTAATCTATAATTTACCAAATGCCACCTGAAAATAAAAGAAAATATCACAAAGAAATATAGAAAACACCCTATACATCAAAACAATCGCTACACATTAAAATACTATTGAAGTTCTAACACGAAATACTAGAGAGTGACAGAAGTAAAAAAACAAATCTCTTAGAATAAATTTTATAATATAATTATTAAAAATAAGTAGCAAACTATAAAACAATATTTAAAAGTAAATTGAAATAGATTCAACTAAAAATTATAAATATACTGAAATTATCACAGTTTTAGTTAAATAATCTAGATGTTATAAAACTCATT
Organism: Dolomedes plantarius; assembly: GCA_907164885.2. Taxonomy (NCBI): domain Eukaryota; kingdom Metazoa; phylum Arthropoda; class Arachnida; order Araneae; family Dolomedidae; genus Dolomedes; species Dolomedes plantarius. The sequence goes on from OU015497.1 coordinate 33,718,572, forward strand.
ATTTTAAACATTTAATTCATATATTTGAAAATAAAAATTAGTCATATTATGAATAAAAATTAGGGAGATTTAGGGAAATGCTGAAATTTTGCCAAATCTAAAAAAAATCCTTTTGACTCAAAAATAAATTTTTGAAGAAAGCAAAAATAAAAACAGAATATTTAAACTATAACTTAATAGATGATACTTTAATAAAAAGCTTTATAAATTGTTACTAGCAATCGAACGGTTGAAATTAATTGGACTATTTTACATAAATATAATAAAAGAAAAATATTATGTATTTGAAAATTTTTAGTTTCTTGACTTTTAAGTTATTTCAATATTATAGGAAGGGGAAAAAAATTAATCTAAAATTCATCAGAAGAAAATAGAAAGCTTTTATCTTTTAAGGGAGCTAAAAAGAAATATTTTGCTAACCTTATAACAATATGAACACCAAACTAAATCAAAGCATTAAAAATATTTCATAAAAAATTGCAAAGGTGGATTTCTGAAAAATTGAGTAATGACTTGATTAAATGCTTTCTTTTTTAAAGATTACATTTGGTGACATATAATTGAAATAACACGTATAAATGAAGGAATGATATTTATTTCCACAAGGAAGTTTCTATCAAGCAAAGAATGTAATTGATTCAAATTTTCAGATATAGCTATCAAAAACTTTTAAAAGTGTATATTTCAGATTTTTCTCCATAATTATTGGAAAAGTTTTATTGCCTTAACCAAACATTCCTAAAATAATGAATACATTTAAATCTTCATTTTTTGGAAATTTCCAGGCACTTTGCCATATTTTGTAGCAAAATTAAGAAAAAAAAAGGTGACAACTTTGATATGACACTTTGATTTGTTTGATGAAAGTATGTCTAATGAAATTTTGATTCATCAAATATTTTTGATGAACCAAAAGTAGAAATTTGAATTTTACTCAAACTATCTTTAAATATATAAAAACTTCAGCTACATGTAACCATAGCATCCTACCCTTTTATTCTATCTGGTTTATTAAATATACAGTTTATACCAAATATCTCTTACTTTATTTTTAAAAAGTAGTAGAATGAATTTCAGATATTTTGAGAAAGTACTTGAGAAAATTGATAAAAAATACACCATGTTATAAAAATGCCTGAAAAGACAAGAAGAGGATATCCTCTGCATGTGCCAAGCATTACTTTATATCTAGTCTTTTAATGCAATTTTTTTTTTAGGGGGGGGGGGCATTAATGAAACTCAAAAAGTTTTTCCCATCAACAGAAATGGCATGTCACTTTGGAGAAAGCATTCACAGCATTGTAAACATATTCCAACTCTTTAATTCATTAAATGAGAGATTATGTAAGAGAACTTAACTTCACAAGTACAATTGTTCCCTGAAAATTGTTGTTTCATTTAAAAATGTCATCATGTATAATAATAGTGAATTTTCCAACATAATTATATTTATTCTAATTTTCATTTCTTTATACATTTTTAACTAATTTCCAATATAATATCTTGATTGCCTAAAAAACGCAAATAAAGTTACATTTGATGGAAATTTCACCAACAGCAATAAAGAGAAATTTGTTTCGTAGGAATCGACAAAACTACTACTTATTTGAAATTATAATTATAGGCCTTTATGCCATTGATACAGATTAAAATTATATCCTATAATTTGTAATCAAATTTTGACTTAAGCGAGGGTAAATTTTTGTCAAAAAAAAAAAAAAAAAAAAACTCACAACTTAAGATTTTAACATAAAGGATGTCGTGCAATACGTAACGAAAAGCAAACTGACAACTGATACAAAAACTTTCAAAAATATTTCGTAAAAAGAATATGATGGAACCGAATAATTTCTGAAAATTCACATCAACTTATGATCTGTTTTCCCCTACATTTAGTCAAAAACATTTAAATTAGTTAAATATGCATCTACATTTTAGATGCATATTTAACTAATTTAAAAATGTTTACACAGAACTAAAACTTAAAAGATGTTTTGATTGATTTAATAAAACTTCAATTAACTTAAAGAGACCGAAACTACCGCTTACCATGTGTTGAAACGTAAACAAATCTTTACTGAATATGTACTGCCAAAAGACGCAAAACAAAATATACCGTATTGTGCGCTAAACCCTTCTTGTTATTTCGTTTCACTATACCAAAGAAAATTACATATGTAAGGATAAGAAATTTTAAAAATGAAACTATCTATAATAACTCACTAATTGCAAAGAATATTATTTAAATCCATTAACTGCCACCTTTCGTTGACATTTGATGTCGTCTGGTATGCTTTCTTTTTGTTCGTTTATCACGCAGTTTCTTATTCGTTTCATTTTTGTGTTTACACTTTTCCTATAATTTTTATGAAAAAAATAAAAGAAAATTATTGTTTAATTGATGCATTACCTCTAAAGGTTTGTAATTCCATAATCTGCAATAAGCTTTAAAAGTAAAAGAGTTTATTTTTCAAAGTATCCTAATTGCCAAAGTGTTTAAATTATTATCCACTTAAGCTTGCTTTACTAAATCGCATTGACCCGACATCTATGTCTGTACATTTGAAGTGTCCTTTAATATAAGGAAATAATTATCATAAGTGGAAATTCTGGACAGTACGCAGAAAGACTCTTGTGTAATGAAGGAAAACTTCACAATTCTTTGTGTTATGAGGAAAATTTTCTAATTTATTGTAGTTATTCGCAGGAAGACGGTCAGATTGTAATGGTATTACTGACAGTGTTTAAGTTTGACGTATTTTACAGAATCTGAAGTAAAATGTGCTTTCTCTTTTATATTTTAACAAGTTAAAATTTTTATTGATTCTAGTTCAATTTCTTTACAGGATATATATATTTTTAGTGCTTGATGTATCGCAGACACTTAAGAATGGCTCTTCTTAGAGATTTGGAATCTAATAAAGCTAGGAGTGAATTTTTACACCGAGTTGCCAGTATTCCAGTTGTTTACTTTGCATGGAACATTGCATCTGAAACTTATAGTAATTTAAAAGCATCTAACAAGCTTTTAAATTTGTCACTAACCTCTACAGAAAGAGCAGCCTTCTTCATTTCCAATCCTGTTTTGAAAAAGTTTGAAAAACAATGTAAGAGTGGGTTTATTTTTTCACACTTCACTAAATAAGCTATACGTTTTACAGGTATATTCCTTTTGTTTGTAGTTTTCTTATTAATATCATATATTGATATCTATTTAGTACTGATTACAAGAATGTTGATTAATATTTTCAGGGTGTGACGTGAGAAAATTTTGCAAATTCACTGTTTAATATTATGCATAAATAATTACAATATAAAACAAATACCTGTATATGATTTTCTTTCCTTCACACAATATAGGGTACAGAACTTTATTATTTAATATATTTCATTCAGTCATAAGCATTTTATTTAAAACAATTATATTTTATTCTAATCTGTATGGTTAATATAAATAAATGTATAGATATTTTATTCATCTTATGTTAGATACCTAACTCTATAACATAATATACTGGTATATTTCATAGCAGTATCATTCATACTATACTAAAATATTTATGTAGAAAACTTTATTTTAAGAGCATTTCTTTTCTGCTAGCTCATTATTAGTACTAATCATTGTATATTTTTGGGAAATAAAATGAGGTAGTGATTTATTTGGGATTGTTCAACTCTTAAGTGATGTCAGATTGAAATTGCTTTCAAATAAAATTATGGAACATTAGAATATACAAATGATTATTCATCATATTTACTACTTCAGAAGAATATATTTTATTGCTGAACTATCCTCTTTTAATGATGTGGAATTAAGGAATTAAAATAAAATTCAGACTAAATGCCTTATTTAACTCAAGCATCAGAATGAAATTGTTAAAACACTTATCATAAGATAAGAGGGATTTTTCCATTATAACATTAAATAAAAAGGTGATTTTGCTATAGAGTTTTTATAATTTTAGAAAAAATCTTTAAAATCATTGCAAGAGTATCTGAAAAAGCCCTTTTTTTGTAATTTTTGGGAAAAGGCCTTATTTATTTGGGTATTATAATTATTATTAGGCACAGCCATCAGAAAATAACTAAGTTGACAAATTACCTAAACAATTAAACCTAGTAGGTAAAAAAAAACGTAAGATTTAGAATTACTGAGCTACTTTAATTAATTTTAATGTAATTGAGTAATATTTAAGTCAGCTGATGTTCAACATATGGAAAACATTCTAAGTGAGTCCTAGGTCATATGCTGGGCCTCTAAAGCTCTTTGGCCTTGGGAATCTTATCCTTCTATTCCTTCCATGGACCTTTACTTTTTGGACCTGGTAATGTATCAGATATTAAACAAAACTAAATTTTTAGAACTTATTTGAATATTAATTGAAAATCAGCTTTTATCAATGTGGAATATTTTATATTAATAAATATTAATAAAAAGTTAATGATTCAAATACAAGTATATTTCCTGCATTGTTATTCAAATGGGAGTTTATATATATTAACAAGCAAATTAAATGGTTATATAAGCATGAATTTTTTTTAAATTATGCCTTTCTTATAAATAAGTATATTTAAACTATCTTCATTTATAAACTTCTCTTAAATATAGCAATTGCAGAAAATAATATATGAATTGTGTAAAAATATCTGGTTATAATGTATTTGTGAACTGTATTTACAAATAAGTTACTGATGGACTGTTAATGATGAGAAAGAGCATGTTTGATCTAATTTCTATCTATCTGGATTTCATAATCTTGCGTACCTGTGGAGCCCTTCATGGAGATACGGATTCATCAAGATATTGGGAAACGAGAGGACTTATGGGGCGATAACCTTCAGTTATCTCATGAACTTTTCGATGTTTTTGTTGCTGTTGTTTCTTTGTTTAAATTTTTCTTTTTCATATTCATGTACATGGCCCCAGCCATTGGAAATAAATAAATAAAAAAAAGGATTTCATAATCTGGTGATCAGTATTCTATCTTAACCAGACAGTGTGAAAGGATTCGTAATTCTTGCCGTCCCTATCGCTAGATAATACGGCGGACCAGACAGTGTGAAAACTCATTTTTAAATTCTGTTTCTGTGAAAGGTCAGAATATTAACTGGCTGTAGAGATGACCAGGGAAGTTATGTGAGACAAAATTAATTGCTCTCTACTAGATACTGCTTAGCCACTGTCTATTCTATTGTGGTTGTTGCTTCTTATATCCCAGGACTTGCATTACATGACCCTAGTTCAGTGTTCATATGAAGGATGTGATAGAAAATAGAAGACTACACACACAGAATTTTTCTTTTGTTTTTCTGACAAATGATGTATACTGGCAATGAGCGACAGATTGCAGCTCCTCTTTCAAGACAGGGCCCTATCTTTGAAGACAGAATGTTGACTTTTACCCATACTAATTTTGCATCCATACCATGTGCAGGATTCAAACCCAAATCCCAACATGGCTTGCTGATGCTTTAACCACTGTGCAACAGATTTCTATTCTGAAAACCTTTATTGAAAATCTGATTGGGACTCTCTAAATGACATTGATCCATTATCATAAAAATACATATCTAAGATTGGAGTTCTAATAGCAGAGGGAATCTCAAGGAAGCATGTCAACTGACCTCTTTGATCTTAATTTCCCTTGTTAACCTGTGGGAAATTCCCTCTTAGTATTTTTCTTATGGCACATTGATTAATGTATATTTTTTAGTTCTGTCTTCTTTAATTCAAAGTTGATACAGTAGATTCCCGATAATCCAAACTTTGGTAATCCGAAAGTCCGCTTAATCCGAAACGAAAAGTCAAAAAGAACTATGTTTTCAATAAAACCACAGTGATGCTAAGTAATATAAAATATATTTCTAAAAATTACAAGAAAATTCAAAGTTAGACAATGCACTGAACTAATTATTACTGAATTTCATTGGTTTGAAAAATTTGTTAATTTTTTTTTCGAAGAGAAGAATACCTCTCCCTTGAAGCCAAATTTCGCTAACGTGTCAGAAAAATGGTGTCCACTTGGTCGAGGTGGAGTGTTGCTCTATGTAGCATAGCTCTACATCAAATGCAGCCACTGTGTCTGAGTGGGATACCCTTTGCTCTCTGTAACCGTCTGATTCACTTTCACTCTCATCTGAGACGTTGATAGGTTCTTTCAAAATATTTCAACAATTTGATGATCATCTAAAATCCAACTGTCAAACACTGTGATGTATTGCTAGAACAAATTACACTGTACTGTACTGTACTGTACTGTACTAGGCAGCGGTACGCACCTTTTATCACCCATTTGATACTGAGATTTGGTTATGTTTAGACAGAACTTATAAAATAAACTGTGTAATCACGCGTAATATGTGATATTTATGTAATCACACGTTATTATGTAATTTTATTTTATTTTAAGGAAGATTTCGCTTAATCTGAAAAATTAGTTAATCCGAAAAGGGTCTGGTCCTAATCATTTTGGATTTACGAGACTCTACTGTATTTAGAAAAAGAATGCATAGTTTTCAAAATTTGAAAATTTTTGTTGTTAATTATGTGCTATATTGTTATTGGTGTTTTTGGCTATGGAATTAAAATAATTTTAAAAGCAAATTTAAAAAAATAAGAGAGTTTTTTAAAGACTTGTGCACTCAGTTTAAAGATTTTCTTCCAGTTGCAAAAACTGGTTAATAAATATGTATTTACTAATGAATAATTATAAAAATACAAATAGAGAGAAATACCTTAGTCTAACAAAAGGATGGAAAATCTAGGAGGTCAACTGATTCTGTTAAATACTTAAAGCTTACCCACAGATCAGCGGGAAAGTATGCTTAATATTCAGTTTGGAACAGTTGAATCAGAGAAATTTAAATTGTTATTTATGTAACCAGATTTATTTTATTTAAATTACTTTTTTCTTCATGAGAAATCTGTTGAGCATTTTTATCATTAACAAAATATTGTGGAGTAGTGTAATTTTTAATAATCTTAAAATTTAAAATAATTTCTATCTGAATGATTAATGAAAAAATCTTTTTAAAAATTAAATTTTAAACAAAATTAGTTTTAGTAAGTAAATTTAACACTACTATAAAATCATTTGTTTCAATTTTTATTTTTATTTTTTAAGATATATAAGCTGTTATGAACCCTTTAAAACTTTTAATTTTGTTTTAATTTATGTAATTGATAACTCTTTTAAATACTCAAGTAAAAAAGCAATATTTAATCACAAAACATGTAAATTATTAAGTAACTTAAAATTACTTAATTCTTGACACCTCTTAGTTACATCTCAATTTGTAACAAAGCTGATTTCATTATTATAAATATCATTACGCTTTCATTTCCATTGATCACTTTTTTAAAAGAACATTTTTATGTTAACAACAAGAGAGTATTGTACGAACATTTGATGGCATTACCTATATGTTAAAACCTTACACTCTTTATTCTGCTGCTGTAAAATGATTATTACAGAAATTGTAGATAATGCAATAATTATGTTCTTTTATAGTTTAAATCTTCATATCTTCTGAGAGAATATATAAATAATAGCTATTTAATTTTTAACAATAAGTTTAAAACTTCACAGATTCATTTTGTTACTCTAGTTATTCACTTCTCAATTTGCTTAGTTTTGTATTTTTTAGAAATCCAGTTTTAATATTAAAAAGCTATGTTTTTAAAAATGAGAAAAAAAATCAAGATTTTTTTTTCAGCTAAGATTTTACATAAGATATTCTTATTACCTTTCTAAAAAGTCATTGAATAATTGTTTTAATGTACTATTCATGCTTATAATACTGTATGTAATTTGATTTTGTTATTTTTAGTGAAATTAGCTGATCATTTGGCTTGTAGAGGACTTGAAACTCTGCAAGGTGTTGTTCCCAGTATAAGATATCAGCAAGAAAAAGTAAGATATTATAGAATGTAAATGGAATTACTTTTTTCCTTCTTTATGTTTTTTCATTTATTTGGGGTAAACTAAGATGTGGAATTGCTCTAACTTGCTAGAAGTTAAACTTCACCAGAAAAGTTGGTGAAAAGTGGAGATGACTCCATTTTAAAATGACCAATTCAAGTTATGTTGGCAGTTGTATCCTGCAATGTTGTATATTTTAGATTTTACTTCTTTGACGTAAGTTTTGTGATAATTGGCACATATATAAGACTGAATTGATAGTGTAGTCTTCATCGATTTCATGATCTAATCGGAAAAAAAAGTCTGAACCCTTCTAAAGATTTTCTAAGTTACAAAATTTTCTATTTGCAAAGTTTTGTTGCCAATGTTATTTTTCTAATTGTAAGATATATACAGACTAATTTTGTAGACAATTTTTGTTAAATAATCTATTTTTTTACCCTTGTCAAGAATGAGAGGTGAAGTAGTTTTTCATTAATGACTTATAACTGTGAAAAACTCATAAAAATAGGAAAATATCCTAATTTTATAGCATGGTGATCTGTGAGACTGATGAGCACGGGACAAGTATAAAGACTGATGAGCCGACGTAAGGGTTAAGCTAAAGCCTGAGTATGATATAAGAGGTTATTGCAACTAGTATAGTATAGTTAAACTTTAATTTGATCTTTTCCCTGGGAATTGATATTTAGTATGTGATAAAACAATTATAAGTACCACTTTAAAGCAAGCGTATAAAAAATTACGTATCTTTTCCCCCATGTTTTCTTTGTTCTTTTGTTCTCAACTGAACTTCCAAGCTTTTCATTTTTTAAGTTTTTATTTATTTTTGCATCTGTTGTAGATTCAATCGTAATCCCATGATTTAAAGATAGTTCATCATCTAAGAGCTCCACATAAGTGCTGTACAAAATGTATATATTTGTATATTTTAAATTATCTACTTAATATTGCTTCTCATAACAGTGAAAGATATAAAAGTACCATTTAATTTTCTACAAAGAGCATTAAGGAGTAACTAAACATAATCATAAAATAACTAAGAAAAAAGTACAATAAAGGGACTTGAGCCAAAAAGAAAAGTTAACAGAAGAAATTATCTAAATGAAGTAATACATCAGCTACTACATTAAATAAATTTCCTTGTGTTTTGTATTTTATTATTAAGCTTAAGAAACTTAGCATCTCTAAGAGCTGCTCTTATAAGCTTGAAAAAGTGATGGAATTAATTAAAAAATTATAGGCATTTCAGTATTATTTATGCTTGAAAATTTTTTTAAAAAAGCTTGCTTAGGAGCTAAACTAATTAATATATATATATATATATATATATATATATATATATATATATATATATATATATATATATATATATATATACTACATTAAGGATTTTTACACATCCTTTCACTCTTTCACATCCTTTTCTTGCATCTTTCTACTACTTTTAAAATGCAATGGTTTATATTAACAAAACTTTTGAAATATACTTTCAGATTTACAAACAAACCAAAGATATCTACAATGAAACTGTTGAGAGTGGATTGAAGAAGTATACATTTATTAAAAATTTAAGTACTTCAAAGGTTAGTTTTTTGTTTAAAAGAAGTTTTCAAAATTTCTTTGTTCCTTTTCTTCTGTGAAATATATTTAAAACTTAAAGCTATTTAAATTTAAAAAAAATTGGTTTCTTTTATTTCTGTATGGACTTAAATCTGTTATCAGTGGCACACTCAGGGGGTGGACTAAGGGGCCCTGGCTCCCTCCAAAGAAATAGAAATTGTGTTATAAATATAGAATTTGCATTACAAATATTTTTATCCGTTCAACTCGCCCCCCTCCAAGATTAAATCCTGGGTGTGCCACTGTCTGTTATTAGTATTCATAGTTAGCTAATGAATTGTAGTATTTTATCATCATTTGGAACTAACTTTTTATATCAGTAAAATAGTAATTTTTCTTTTTAACCTTTGAAATGTGATTTGATTGATTTAAAACTATAGCAATCATTAAATTTCCCATGCATTAATTCTTTGTAAGATACTTTACCAATTCTTTTCTTCATGAAGTATCCTTTTATTTATATATATATATATATATATATAACACGTCTCATGAGCTGAGCAACACAAGAGATGAAAGTCTTTGTAACACTTTTATTCAAATGTCCCACATGGTGACAGACTAGCAATCATTGCCATGGCATATTTGGATTAGAGAAAAGAGAACAAAGAAAAGCAATATGCTAGCCTTGTGTATTCAAAGGACAATAACATAGGGTGAAAAGAGACAGTGTTTTTTCTTTCCAGCATATATAAAATGGATATTTCCCTTATAGACCACCAGGAGGTAGAGATTTTTAATTGATTAGATCTCATCATAGTATGTGTATATGGTGGCATCAGCTAATCCCACATGTACCTGGCATTTTGTCATTGGATTAGGGTTGTGGGGTAATAGTTACATATGCTACATACCTGAGAATTAATGAGCTTGGGAGAGCACTATTGTAGAGTTTTGTATATCTCAAACAAATTGTTATTTTTGGTCACTATTAAAATTGACTTTAATTCTTTGTGACGTATGATTTAAACAGTGGGTGACTCTGGATCATAGGTATGCTATTAATAATTTAAATGTAAATTTCTGTATCAGTTTCAGTACAGAAAATCTCAGCTGTACATTACTATATTATAGAATTTTAATGTACGAAAGTGTAGTACAGACTGAAAAGAAGTTTCTTTCCTTTTATTATCAGCCAAGTACATTATATATATTTATGCAAATTGTGTTTATTTTATTTTAATGCATTTTGGTACTCATGTTTTATGTACTCTACATATACATTTTCATTCTTTGTTGTTTTTTAATTCTATGCAAAGAAGGGTGTATTTTTTTTTCTCTCTCTTCATTAGGTACTACAGTTCATCAATGAAGGAACTCAAAGATTTGAAGATCTTTCTGCATCACCTTATGGAGAAGTTTGTGATTTGGTTCTAGATTTAGTCTTTGGAGCTGGCGAAATCTATGTAGATTATTATTTGCCTCCATTGGGAGATGAAAGTAAGATAATTTCACATGAATTGATTTTCAAGCTCATTTTATTTTGCATATTTTTAGTTGAATTATTTTAAAATGTTTTAATCATGAAGAAGGGAATAAGGAATAAGCTTAGACTGCTGGAGATTTAGTATTCAAATTATATACTGTGCATAAAATTATATTTTTTACTGTGCATAGAAAATTTTTGTTCTGAATGTTATCAAGGTTAGTCGGGGAAAGTGTGTAAAACCCATATAACTTCTAAGGTCTTTAACTTGTAATGCTGCCATCCAAGGGAATGTACACATGCTCTTTCACATAATAGATACCACTAAGCATAACATCTAGGGATGGTTACAAAGTGTCACATGTGTATTTCATTTGCACTAATGAGATGTGGGTCTCATCAATGATCATCCACTGTAGTTGAAGCTGTTACAAGATGTTTTTGTGGTATGTTAACGACTTTGAAGTTGTTTAACTGTATTATCAGTTGTTTCTTTTACTTTTTATAGATTGACATATTAGACTGTTCTTTGGTACTTTTATCATTAAAATAAATTTGAATGAATTAAAAAAAGGTTCTTGACTGTTATGTATTTTCTTTTTTTTTTTCCTTCTCTTCACTTTTCTGGACCTGAAATGGGGGAAAATACATAACTCAATGAATCTTCTTTCAGTTCATGAATTTCAAAGATCTGAAAGAATAATCAATAAACAAGTTATTTGCATTAACCCCATTGTCATTGCAGAGAAAAACAGGAAATAAATAAAGGCCAGATATGCACTTATCCCATTTTTATGGGGGCAAGTATATACCTTAAATCATACAAATATTTTCAGAACTAGAAATTTGGAATTAATGAATCAAGAGCTTTTACATGCATCTTCTGATCCCATTTATTTTTTATCCCACAATACCATTTTTATAGGGCAAGTGTGTACCTTAAATTGTACAAATATTTTCAGAACTAAAAATTTTAAATTAATGAATCAAAAGTTTTTAATTGCATCTTTTGAAAGAGAGGGGTTTTCATGTCTAATCTGCAAAAACTTTCACATTTCTTACTGCTACAACCAATTTTATGCAGCCGTTTGAAGCCAAACCTGGTAAGTTTTGTTATGCACTTGCACCAATCCAAGAGTAAGGTGGATACCTTACTCTTCTTTCTTTCTTTCTTTCTTTCTTTTTTATTAATTTACTGTTTGAATTTCATCATTATTCAAATTATTTGATATGTCAAACTACAGGGCCAGAAAAGGTATTTGGAGATAGAGGAAAAGAGCCTAAATGGAAAAGAGCTGATTTACTGAGGAACCGAATTAAAGAGCGATTATATAAACACACATTATTGAAAGTTCAAATGGTGAAACTTCAATCCAGAGCCCTTACTGCAAGAATTTACAGATTCAATTTGGTAAGTCCTACACGGGTGTTTATTGTTACATTTTATTTAATTTATGCATTTATTTTCTCCAAATTTGTAAAAAATGATAAAGTTAATACAGGGTTAATTTTCTGCCATTGACTAGTTATTTTCGAGATATATATATTGTTTGTGTGTTCTCTAGTATTTTGACTGAATTGTAAACCCCCCCCCCCCCCCCAAAAAAAAAAAAAAAAAAAAAAACTCTAGAAAGTTTACATTATGATATATTGGATGCTGCGAGTAAATAATAAATTGCATGATTTTTGAAATACAGTTAATATTTTCACTAAATAAAGATTTAGATAAACATTCTAATTAAGACAAAAATGAACAATTCTCTATTTTTAAAAAAATATTACAGAAAGTTATGTCATCTATGATCAACACCATATGCATAAAAGTATCAAAATGATTTTTAAGTTTCAGCAAACACGTTTTACTTTTCTTTCCTTGGAGTGCATTTGTACCATTAGGTGATTGAACTATATCAGGTATCAAGTGATTATATGAATTTTATTAACATGTAATGTTTCAGAATTTTGTCAGAAGAATTTCATATAACTGCTTTTAAACATACTATACATATAATTTTAATCCTACATTTAAAGATGTTTAATGGCTAAAAAAAAAAAAAAAAAAATCTTTATTATTCTCTTCTGTTCTTTTTATACAAAAATACTTCATTGGTTTTGAAGAAATAAAATTTAGAGTTGTTTAATCTAAAGAGGGATGGTATTTATAACTCTAAAATAAAATGTAAATTGTCGATGCACTTTTTATTACTTGTACTTATTTTAGCATACTTAGCATGAATTAAGGTGACACATTTGATCTAATTTAAATTATCTTATTTCAGTGTAATAAGTATATAATTTATAGTATACAAGTACCTTACAGATATTATGATTTGTCTTATATAGGTTAATTAAATAAACTTTTGACATATGTATTAATAAAAGGCATTCAATATTAATTGCAAAATAAATTTCAGAATCAAAGTAGAAAGGCATCTCAAGGAGTACTGACTTAAATTTGCTAGCTCCAAAATGCTAAAATAATTTTCTTATCAAACAATCTTTAATCTCAATTTCCTATTTACTTTATCAACGTGAACAGTGCTTGTTTCATCTCAGTTATAAATTTTGGAAGAGCATTTTGTGATGATGTGTGGTTTTTATTTAAACTTTTAATTTAATTTATTATTTATTGATAATTTTAGATCCTTTTAATCCTTGTTTACTTTTAATTTCTGTGATTTGATATTCTGTTTTTAACTTTTTATGTTCTATTTTGCAATCTTCTATGTATTTTGTTTACATCTTCCTCAGGAAGTGGACACATCTGAACCCTTAAGTGTATTATAAAAATGCTCAAATATTTATTATCTCTTTCAACTATTTAAGCTAATATATTTTCAGTATGAGTTTCTGGTTGAAGTATCTTCTGTTATACCAGCTGCAACACACACTATTGCTGTTCACTTATTTTCCAGTATAGAAGACGTCATATCATACCTTGTCTCATTATTTGTTAGACAAATTGATGATGATTCTCTGGTATAAAGTACAAGCAATTCAATAGTAAAAGTGAGTAATAATGTTCCCAGAGCTCTGTTTAATGGTAAAATATGCAGATCTGCATCTAAGAAACAAATGCACGATAAAACACAAAATTATGAGCATTAGTATGAAGCTCTTTTTCTTAGGATTGGTTAGTTTTAGTATTTAATATTATATAGGCACGTTAAAGCTGTGGACTGGGAAGTCCTTCCGTGATATCAGAGAGGGTGGGAGAAGGTACAAGCTCCCCAGATGTTGTATTTGGTAATGCTCGGTCAAAATCAAGGTGGCACCAGGGGGTGGTGTTAGTTCACCTATACAGTGCCCTCTTTGAAAGCAACCAACAATTCTCACAGCTAAAGTGTGAATGTCTTCATTGACAAGTGCCCTGTATTGGCAAACAATAACAGCATTTAATATTTATATTGTAATTTTTAAAAATTAAAGCTTTGTCATTGTTTTAATTGTTGTTAAAAGCTGTATTTTTATCATTTTTTATCTTTCTTACAATTTAAGCTCTAAATTTGAATATTCTTTATTATATAAATTTTTTTTAGGCATTGTTTCTGTACTGTTTACCTTAAAATGTCTAAAGAGTCACTTGCTCTGGAAAACATTGCATTAAACTTTGGCATAAATACATTATAGGAATTCAGTTCCTATAATAAATTTGTGCAATATATCCCATCATTAATAACTTTGTTAATGGAGTGTAGACTAAGATTTTTCTATATTTAAGAAGTTCAATGCTATTTAGAGATTAATTTCATGGAAACTTGAATTCATCCAATGTGTTTTACAAATGTTTATAATAGCAAATTTATGTATGAAGGGATAACCTTAAATTTTAATTTTTTTAATTCAAACAAGTAATTAAAATTAAAGCATATTATTTTTGATACTATTTTTGAAAACTAAGAGTACAGTCACATGCTTATCACAAACACTGTAGATAAGCAGTAAATATGTTCATGGGAGGAGAAAAATAAATAAATTTATGTTTTTCTGTGTAATTTAACTGCTGATCCTCAAATGACCAGACTCAAAAAAGTTGTGAAAGAAAATAAATGATCAGCATTTAAACTGAAACTTCCTAACATAAATGCTGATTAAAAATTAAATATGTGAGTTGTGAAGTGTATTACAAGTGTTGTATAAGAAAATTTGAAATATGATCAAATGTGATAAAATTCAAACGTGAGAAGTGTGAATGTGATAATTCATTTACATACAAAATGAAGAACATTTTAGAATGAATTTGATCCTAGCTTATTCTCAGTACTGTTTAAGCTTATTTTTTTACTTATAAAAATTTTACAAAATTGAAAAGAGATATTTCTCATTATTTTCATAAATCTGAAATTATTTTTGTTGGGATATAATTTAGCATGTTTTTTCTATAAAAGCACCAATCTTTATGAAACAATTATTGTTTTTTCAATTAAACAAACAACATTCTTTGTCAGATTTTTAACCGAGAATTATATGAAGGAAATACTTAAGCTCATTTTATCTAGAATGCAGTTTTAATGTTATTTCTATACTATAGCTAAGTTGGTAATTCTTTTCTCATTTATTAGATCCTTTCTTTCTTAAATTTATCTAAGCTGAATTAAT
Source organism: Dolomedes plantarius (assembly GCA_907164885.2). Classification (NCBI taxonomy): domain Eukaryota; kingdom Metazoa; phylum Arthropoda; class Arachnida; order Araneae; family Dolomedidae; genus Dolomedes; species Dolomedes plantarius. Next base: position 33,734,142 of record OU015497.1, read on the forward strand.
TTGCTAACATTCTGTAAAATATATTAAGCCATATTCATATATGCTTAGAGATTAAATTTTAGAGCTGAAAAACTTTTTTTTGTAAAAACAAAAAAAGTTCATACATTAAAATAATTTTTTTAAACATGTTCCTGATTCACACAAAATTTGTTTTCTTGTATCTTTAGGTATTGTGATCTCATGGGGAGGAATATTAAAAGCTTTTGGATAAAGCAAAGAAATATCAAATACCTCTTTTATGTGATGAACTTCCTTTGCTAAGATCAAATAAGAAATTGACTGTGATAATTTTTTCTACAAGTAAAACTTTCATCAGCTGTTTTATCTGTATTGTTTCTGTGCTAAAGATCTGAATTTTAGTTTCCTTTTTAATATCTAAATTATTAAGAGGTAGGCCTTTTTTTCCCCTTCAGTATTGTTTTCCATTTCTCCCACCTCTTTTAGTGTACAGTGATATTAAGCACATTAAACTCTCTAATATTGTTTTCAATGATATTGGTTTTGTATTTACATGAAAAATAATTTATTATCCTTATTGTAGTATTTGTTTTGTTTCCCATCCTTTCAAAATGTTATTACTTTGTGTACATTTTTAAGCAGTTATATGTTTATAAAAATTTCACTGATAAATCTGTGTATTTTACATTGTAAAGTACATTTTGATTTTCTTTTGATTTTTTAAAACATGGTGTCTTATAGAAAAATAAGAAAATTATTCTTTCCCTCTCCTTTAGTATGATTACCTTTTTGTTTCACTTTTCTTTTACATATTTATTTATCCAAGATTTGATAATACATTTTTATTCCATTATATTTGTAATATTTTCCCCCATTGATGAAATACTCTTAGTATATATGTGTATTGTGCTGTTAAGACTTTGTCTGCATAATTTGTTAGTTTTTTATAAAACTACTTAATCTAATGTTAATTTTGACATTTCATTTCCAACACTATATATTTTTATGTATTTAGGGCATATTTTTTCTTAATGGTTCAACTTTTTAGTACTTAATTTTTCTTTAAATTTAGAATATATAAAATTTAACTGAAAGGCAAATATGAATGAAAAAATATATTAAAATCCTATGTATTTTATAAAATTTTATTGAAAGGTGATTGTGTGTTTTTCACGAGATAAATTTTTTAAAAAGAACATTGCCTTAATTAAAGAACTTGGAATTTTAATTTGTATCAGTTTATGATGTCTAGTCCAAGAAAAATATTTTTTAACTGTATACATAAGTACTTTTTCAAATTTTGATATCTTGTTTACCAATTGTTTATTGTATGTTGATTTTATAATAAATTAATTTAACATTAAATGGATATAAAATGCTTATTTTAATATGCTGATATTTTAATGTTAGGGATATAGCTTTCATGTAAACCTATCACTTTTATAACTTAAAAATATATATTTTTAATAAAGTGATTTTTTTTATTGTTTATACTTAATTATTTGTAATATCTTTATATATTTAATGAAAATAATAAAATACTGAAAACAAATGTTTTACAATTTATTTAACCACGCAATATTCATAAATTGTGATATTCTTGGTTTTTTGTTGAAATATTTATATTTGCTTTGATTTCAAAAGATTTCACTCTAAAAAAATTTTTTTTGCAAAAATTTCATAGTTTTCTGGAATTTCTCAAATTAAAACAAGTCAATCAAGGTAAAAAAATTTATTTAAAACTTATAATAAAGTATAGAAAAACTTTTAAATCCAATGATATAAAATCTATTATGAATGATTCAGATAAGACTTTATTTGTTTAAACATGTACCAGATTCTAACAATTCCTTGTTACATAATGAACAAAGTTTTTATGCTTTATAAATACAGTGACTTTTTATCTACAAAAATAATTTTACAAAACATATTAACAATTTTTTAGTATTTACAAAGTGATCTCTGTACTGTATCATCTAAACTGTTATCATGTGATCAAGTTTAGAAGGCAATCCATGAGCTACTTGAAGTGGATGCGTTGGATAAATGTCAATAGGCAAATCCCATATCATAGTTTGAACACCTAGAGAAGCTGGTCCTTGCCAAGATATGTTCTCAGATGGACTACTGGGTTCAGGCATCAACGGGAGTGAATTTGTAGTTACAAATTCAAAATGTAGCTTCCATTTTAAGGACACTGAAAATGAAAATTAAGAATGTGTCACTAAACTGTATTGTTGCTCTTTTTTCCAAACAGATCTAAATAAATTTTTTTAGCAGATTACTTATGAGAAAATGATTTAATATTCGATGATGGGGTGTCCACACATTCATAGGTTAGTAATATTTTAATTTGGGGGCATAAACATGTTTTTTCCCCTTAAACTCAGCTGGCACTTTGTCCTAAGGACATTCACCCAACCACTCCCCAGTTTTGTTAGCGTCTTTATTATAGCAGCACCATATTGGTGAATGGTATTGGCACCATATTGTTAAGTTCATACACTGATATTGGGTTTGCTCAGTCTAAAAGTAATTTGCCAATAAGTCTAATTAGTTTATTTTTAAATTTTTCTAATTTATTATTCATTTGGTCATTTATCCCTAAAAGATATTCTTAAATAGACTTTTCATTATACCCCTGACCCCTGATTTTGTGCTAACATTCTTTGATGTATAAATAAAACTCGAACCATCAATAGCAATACCAACCCAAAGAATGGGGAAAAACCTAGCACAATAAATGTTTCTATTTAAAATATTAAAAACATTAACTAAAATTTCTAATATAATAGTTCTAGTTCTGATAGATGAATTAATAATCACACAAATAAGATAGTCATTTTGTTTGATAAATATCAAACTTAAAAAATCAAGTATAAAAGTAAATTTCCAGTTGAACACATTAAATAATCCAAATTGGGGATTTCAAGTGGACTGAAAAGAACCATCACTTAAAATGATGCATTGGGTTACATGTCACCAGGAAAATTATAGATAAATTTTAGAGAGTGCACAAGAAGTGCCAGATTTCCTGAAGATCAAATATTTTATTGAATAGAGAAAGGTAATTAGTGTGCAAAATATAAGTAAATACAGTGCTGAAAGTGCAACACATATTTATTCAGGGCAATATCATGAAAATTGTTTCTCTGACCAGAAAAGGTACGCATTGGATATTAGTACAAGTACTGATAATTTCGAATTATTCTTTTTAGCAGTAAAAATCCATATTTATCAATTTAAATTCAATTTTAGTTTTAATTATTTTTTAGAATATAAATTCCTTTTTGAATTGATTCTTCAGGTCCTAATTGTTTACCTATTAAAGACTTATAGAATTCTAAATACTATAATGTGTAAATTGGTATCAACATATGATGCACTAATATTGCAGAGGAGCAAGGATTGGTAAAAAATACTGTTTAAAAGCAAACATTAAAAATTAAATATTTTCAAGCTTGGGGAATTTAAATGGTATTCAAATAATTGGATTTTATGTTATCACAGTTTAATTGGTAATAATATAAAAGAAAGTGCTTAACATACCAATATTAGTACTGAAAGCTGGAGTAACAGTTAAAGGAATGGGAAGTATTACTTGAGTAAGATTTAGATGTAAAGAAAATTCATGGTGTTTGTTATAAGCCACAGTTGTAATACTTTGTTTTGTTCTGCCTTTACAATCTTCTTGTAGTTCTTCTTCACTCACCAATGTAACAGAAAACTGTAATTCATGAAAGCAGTGTTAATATATATATATATATATATATATATATATATATAAATCCTGAAGCATTTACAAGAATTTTTTTTTTAATTCTGGGAAACAGATTTAAAATTGAATTTCATATTTTTGAATTAAATAGATAATAAAGCAGTTTATTGCTTATTATAGAAGTTCTACCTGGACACACTTGGCTGTAGCTTTTGAAAAGTCAAATACTCCAATTATATCTTCACCCAATCGATATGATGATTTCAATAAACAAAATCTCACTACTTTTCCATTCTGATTGGTAATATTATAATAACCTATAAAATAATTAAAATTTAACACAGAATTAAATATAAATCTTTAAAAATATAACATAAAATGACTTTTTTTTTTCAATCACATCACAACAGACATACAAATTGATGTGCACATTAAAGTTTACTAACTTTTACTTTAACAAAAGCATGATGTTTAAAATTTATTCATTAGAAAAACTAATTAACTTTTAATTCTTTCGTTGCATTACCACTTCAGCCTTTTTTTTTAAAAAAAAAAAAAGGAAATAAGACTAATATTTTGATAAATTTGTTAAATTGTTTATTGTAAACTTGTTTTCTGAAAATATGTATGATGTAACATTGCATTGCCCAGAAAATATGCCTTAATGAAAACATTTTAACGTTTAAATTAACTATCCATTAATGTTAAATTTAAGTAAACCTTCTGCTATTGATTAACATTCCATATTTTGTTAACTGTACCACTTAATTTGCTTCCAAAACATTTTTATAGGATCAATAAGAATTTTTCACTTAAGACATTTTACACAATATTAAATTTAAATCTACTTCATTATTATCTTACTATTCAGAACAGGATAATAATATAGCCTCAACAGTGTCTTAAAAATTTGAATTAACAGTGGCAATAAAGTATAATATTTCTACACTGAGATTCTTGTAGCCAGCATTTATCCTTATAATGTTATAACATTAAATGTGCTAAATCTTTGCATAAAGGCATCATACTAATTTTATTACATTATCAAATGTTGCTGTATTCCTGAAGTGTCAAGCAAAATTTACTGCTTATAATTTTCAAAGTATTAAAAGCAACTGAGCAAACAGTAATACATCTCTCTAAATGCCTATCTTCAAACCTAAGTCATGTAGAAATTAATCAAACAATTGAGGATTTGGTTTGGTTTGGTTTAGAGTGCTACAGTAAATTTTTGCTACATGAGGGCTAATTAGACCGGGACCTACTGCTTAAAGCCAATTCCAAACGGCTACAAACGTCCATGCCAAGAGTGAGATTCGAACCCACAGACTGGTACCAAAAGCCAGTGCCCGTTGGCTGGTACCCAACGCCAGCTTATGGCATTGAATTCGCTAAAAATGTCATTTCTTTAAATATTGAGTGTTGAAATGTGAAAAAATGGTGGGTGATATGGCTTTTTTATTGTTATATTCGGTTTCAGCACACTAAAAACCACAAGAATAAGGGAAATTTATTCAAAAAGTTTTTTCATCGTTGGCATGTGTAATTTTTCAACAAATTATGCAACAAAAATGTTCATTTTTCAGCCTTTAATAAAGAAATAATCTATTATTAATTTAAAAACACAAATTAAATAAATCTATTCGAAAAGGGAACTTACTTGGATTTCTCCTTGCAGTTATAGCTTCTAAAATCTGTAATGTTATAGATATAGATGGTTGTTTTTGTTGGCTTTGAAGAAAGGGATTAGTTGGAGCTACCTGCAGTTCTTCACTGTCAGTCAAAAACTGTGCCTCTGGAACCCCTTAAAAAATTCCCCTCAATTATTTAAGTTGACTAAAATTTAGCAAAATTACATAAACCATTGCATCAATAACTAGAATATGAGTATAAATTACACAACCTGAGCAAAATTTAAGACATTTATATAAAAAAATATGAGTTAAATAAATTTACAGATTTGGTTAATTTGAGGAGAAAATAATTAAGAAAAAACAGGAAAAAATAAAATGTAAATGAATTATTCCTCATTTTAAGTATTAACAAATGAAGGAAAAACTATCAAACAGAATTTTTTCTTCCTGTTAATAACTAAAAATTATATACATATGTACAAGTCACTAGTTATGAGTTAGGAAATTTAACTAAAATGTTAAACTACATAACAGTTTCTAATTCAAAGAAATTATTGAATTTTATGCATAAAAAGGCATGAGGGCCATAAAAAAAAATTTCACGATTACAATACATTTTTCAGAAATGCAGCACATACCATACAATACAAGCACTCTAATTGGAATTTTCAATAGTTTTATTACTGCATTAACTCTCTGAGTTCCCACAGTGATCTTATATGCATATTTAATGCATTGCCCTCTGTATGATGGAGGTGCATTGTTTGGTATTGTTTCCTGGTAAATATCTATTAAAGAAACATATAATAATGTTAAAAATATAACAACAAAATTGTAAAAGGTTATTAAAATTGTAAAAGGTTATTAAAATTGTAAAAGGTTAATGTATAAAACAGGAAGAAATATGCTAAGTCCTTACACTGGGATTTATCACAACTTTACATTTAGCTTACTGATTATTAAGCATATTTACAATAAAAAAAAATGTGAAACATTTTAAAAAATTAAAGAAATTTCAAGACAAACATTTCATATAGATAAATCAAAAACCGCATACATGAACTAAATGATAACAATGGCGATGAAAACAACTATGCAGAATATGTAACAAATAATAAAATTTTATACTTGAATTTGTAGTGTAAGTTAGAAAATGTAGTTTAGTTGATAACAGGAATAACAGAATGTTAAGCACATGACAAACCTCTTTAACAACTTCAGAAATTTGGGAACAGAAGTTAAAAATTTAAAACTGGGACATTTTCAGTCTATAATAACTACAAAAACAGGTCAGAAGAAGCAGTTCAGCTTAGCTACATAAAAGGTGCATCATACATTGCATTTATTTGTGATTTTTTGAAGTTGATCATTAGCTGATAAACAGCAACCAAAGATAAAACAAGTAAAGGAGAAAGCAAAAAAATTCTTTGATTTTTACTTTTAATATGCAAATACATAAAACACAAGAAATTACATTTACTATATGATACTTATTATCAATACTCAGTAAAACCAAAGTCACCATTGTGACATTAAGAATCACATGGGTTAGGATACTAAGCAAAATATTCACCATTGTATATCACTTTTTATATAAAAAATTTTTTATGGGAAATAATTAGAAAAAATTTGCAAACTAATTATAATTACATTAGACATATTTACTTTCTTATGGAAAATTGTATCAAATCTTATAGTGGTTTCAACTCAATTATGATGTACATGTGAAGCATAGCCAAATCACTTGATACAGAGGGTGTTCACATATTTTTGTAACGATTTTGACTACAATTTAAATTTAAATAAACAAAAATAAAACCTAGCTGACATCGATTCGGAATAGGGTTTAATTATTGTCTGCATCATTAAAAATATTCTTTGCTTTAAAATATCGCTAGAAAATAAACAATGGATTGAAGGCTATGTATTTGCGTTTTCCAAAGATAAATACTCTTATTTGGTTATTAAAAAAAGTGTGAAAAGCATTGTTTTAATATTTCTACACTAAAATAAGTGACATAATTAATAAAATGAGGAAAGAAATGTTAAAGTTTACATTTGACTTTGAAAAAGGTAAAAAATGCATACCTAACAAAGGTACATTCACCACTTATTATATCTAAAGTCGCATCTCATGTTTTAAAAGAAGATCCAAAATCAAATTCTTATCTTTGTTTATATATTTCTTTTTCTAAAATTGTTTCAAAAATGTGTGAACAACCCCTGTAATTTTTTTAAAAATCGAAATAAGCCTTTTTTATTAAAGTATGAACAATGTCACACAATTAAATATGACTAAGCCTACATGTACTTACATGTTTTACTCTCTCCAGGTAACAACTTTAAATCACAGAACAATATTTTAGGCTTTGTAGAGAGCACAACATGTCCATTTTCACCTGAAATGAAAGATTGACATAAATGATAATACAAAATGTTTTCTTTTTTTATAGTATGGGCATACTGAAACTTGTAAGACAAGTGAAATATACTATGAAAGTATCTTAAAACTTTATGCAACCTTAGTTAATATTTTAAATGTTTTCAGAATAGTTTAAAAACAAAATTATATACATTCTAATAATTTTCAATAAAGAAATCACATAATATTGATATAGCCAAATATTTAAACAATTTTATTCACATCTGATTGTTGTGAAATAAAAATTAGTAAAAAAAAAAATCTGTAATAAAATAATAATTACTGACATGATTTTGACAATATTTTTGCAAACTTAAAGATTTTGTTTTCCTTTAAGAAAAATTACCTAATTATAAATATAGTAATGAAGGATGTATATAGTTAATTTAAAAATCAGTCATCAAGGTGACAGTAACACTAATACCTTCTATATAACTAATTTCAATACTTTTCAAAAAATTAAAAATTAGTGAAAACACTCCCTTATAAAACTTTGCTTCATAGTATTCACATTTACTGTTGTAAACTATTTTGTTTGATTATACATTCAAAACTATTATTTTAAATGAGGTAGAAAGTGAGTTTAAAATAAAAAATAATTGCTCTCTTATATAACTAAGCAAAAGATAAGCATTTGGACTCTCTATATGGGCAAATAATGTTAAACTTTTAACCATGATTTATGCAACATAAATATTACTTAATTTTCAGTGGAAATGTTAATAAGAGACATCAACCTTCATTTAGATTTTATTTTTTTTCTTTTCTACCACATTACTCATACCATGAACAAGTAGAGTTTCTTAAAGTTTGCTTGAAAAAGCTTACTGGCAGTACTTTGAAAACCAATTATGGCTTATTTTCTCCCCTCAAATAAAATAATTTTAGAAATATAATAAAACGTGAACTTATATAAATTCGAATTTAAACACTCTATTTTACTTACTACTTCAATATCTAAGAACCCTCATTTTCTCACATTAAAATATATTTTATTAATTACCTTGGTGTGAAATTTGCATCATGAAGCCATTTAAATGTTATTAAAAATGTCAGTCTTCTCTTTAATTTCTACAAATTCAGAACAGACTGAAGGTCTTTCACTTACCATTAAAAGTATAATGGAACAGCCCTTCTCACGGAAGCAAAATTATTATAAGAGCCTTGAAAAGCTCTTGTGGTACTTAAAGCAGGGAAATTCTATCTGTTAAATCAAATGATAATCTATATATATAAAACAGTTTCGTGACTGACTGACTCTGACAGATAATGCACAAACCAAACCGCTGGACCTAAAGGGCTGAAATTTTACATGGTGATTCTTCTTATAGTGTAGGGGTGCACTAAGAAAGATTTTGGAAAAAATTCTTCTTAGTTTTTAAATTAAATTTTTAAGCTGTTTTTGTAACTTTTTCTTAGTTTGCATTTAAAATAATAAACTGAGGATTATAAAATTTACATCACGAGAAAGATCATAAAAATGAAATCTTTTTCAAATCTTTACCTCCATTTTCTGATTTTTAATGAAATTTTAAAGATTAATTTCTAGAATTTAATTTATTAAATGCTGATCATGAGATTTCTTTTCTTTTTGTGATACTTAAAATTAATTTTGCGTCACATGCATAACAACGAAATAAATTAACAAAAAATATTAAGATACAGTAAAAGATAAAATTTAACCATTAGACTAATTGAAGTTTTTTAAGAATAGGAACTGATAGATCATTTAACCAGGCATTGCTCAAATACAGAATAAGCCTATAGAATGGTTTTGCAAAAGGGCCATTCTGACTACAGAAAACGATCAAGCTGCATGCATTAATGACACGTTGCTAAAGTCCTTTGATGGGGAAGAAATGCTCTACAAGTCGATAGACACTGTCTGCAATTCAGATGATGCCGTTAACTATCCAGTAGAATTTTTAAATTCCCTTAAACCACCGGGTCTTCCATACCATAAGCTCTCTTTGCAGAAGGGCACACCCATAATGCTCCTTTGGAATTTAAAACCACCAAATTGTGTAATGGCACTAGACTATAAGTTAAAGCCCTACATAAAAATTTAATCAATGCCATTATTTTAACTGGCTGTGCTCAAGAAGAAAAAGTGCTCATAGAAAGCCATAAAAGTGCATTCCTCTAATACCCAATAACCTCCCCCTTTGACTTTAAGAGACTGCAATTTCCCCTCATAGTATGATTCGCCATGACGATAAATAAGTCTCAAGGCCAAACTTTAAAATATGCTGGCATAGATTTGAGAGAAAATTGTTTCTCCTATGGACAGTTTTACGTAGCTTGCTCATGTGTAAGTTCGCGGATGAGCCTGGTAATATTAGTTCTGCCCAATGAAGAAACAAAAAATATTGTTTATAAGGAAATCCTCTTAAAGGCAATTTCATTATTTTTTCATTGCAATTATCCTAAAATGTACTCCGTAGCAAAGCACATGTATTCAACAAGTAATAAATTTTAAAAAGTTAAAACTAACCACAGTAAAATTGTATATATATATATATATATATATATATGTGTGTATGTATGTAATGCCATAAATATCGGGGGGGGGGGGGGGGGGGGGGGGGGGGCGATCGCGTGAACTTTAAACGGGGTTTTTGTTTAGGAAGAAATAAGAATTATCAATTTAGGACAGGGAAATCACAAATAATGGGGATAAATGCATTGCCGGGAAAATAGCTTTAAGGTTTCGACTTGATTCGAACTGAATATCCACGTGGGGAATCTAAAAATAGAATGGTAGCCTTGGTATTTTCGCCTTAAAAATAATGCACAGCCATCAATGGAACTCGATAGAAGGTCTATGTGATGTCACGCATAAGTAATGAGCGTCATAACGCATCAGTTGGAGCATGCATAGTGAATTAAAAACTTGTGAGCAAAGGGTTTAATCTTCAGAGGCAATGGGATGATTAACTAAGACGGCCGTGCAGCTTGGCAGGCCCGCATTTTTGGGAGGGGACTAAATTAATCTTATTAATGGAGCTGAGAGTCTTGAAGAGATCTAATAAATATTATTAAACAGTACTGGATTTGTCTTCATTTCATTGAGTGATGAGATGTTTGCAAAACTAGCATGATTCTACGTAATTTCCTAGCCACCGGACCATCATCGACTGCAGCATAATTCTAAGAGATGTTCAGACTATAACGGTTTAAATTATGGATGTGAAGAAAGAAATTGACACATATATATATATATATATATATAGTGGACGCTCGTTAATTCGAACTCGGTTAATTCGAACTTTCGGTTAATTCAAACTAATCCAAAGGCCCCCAAAAACTTGTATTGGAGTTAATGTTAAAAATATCTCGTTAATTCGAACTAAATTTTTATCACTTCGGTTAATTCGAACTAAAAATTTGACAAAAAAAAATTCTTTTTCCTCGTTTAATGGAGAAAATACACACTGTATTTATTATTTTGTGTGTCAAAATTTCTTTTCTGTGTAAAGAGGCACATGCCTGCATTCCTAGACTATTGCATGTCCGCTAAACGTTAGTAGCTATAGTCCTTCTTATTAGTGCTAAACGGAAAAAGCAATTTCGATTTCTTAGAATTTCAGAAAAACTAGTCTTTACTACAGATTCTAGGGAGCTGCGTCAGTTATAACTGCAGTGCAGACAAGTTAATGTGGTCTAGTTTTTCTTCCTCATTGCGTGGTGTGAACGTGTAAAAATTCAGGATGTCTACACGTGGAAAGTACAAAACCCTAACTTTAGAGACAAAGGTAGAAATTTTAAACAAAGTAGAGAATGGCGAATGTAAAACAAAGTTAGCAGCTGACTATGGAATTAAAAAAATGCCTTGTCAACTAATTTGAAAAACAAGGAGTCAATTTTAGATTCATGGGAAAAATCAAAATTTGCTAGAGGAAGGAAACGCATGGGAAATGCGTCCCAAGAAGTTCTAGAAAGAGCTGTAGTGCTATGGTTCCAGGATGTTAGATCTCGAAATTTTCCGATAAATGGACCCCTAGTGCTGACGAAGGCTGGTGAATTGGCAAGTCGAATGGGTATTGAAGATTTTAAATGCAGTGATGGATGGCTTTCTCGATTTAAGTCAAGGCAAAATATTTCTTATCAAATTGTATGTGGCCAAAGCTCTGATGTAAACGAAGACGTATGCACTAATTTCGTTAGGAAACTGCCAGGCTTTTTTCTACTTACCTGCCGAAAGATATTTTTAATGCGGCCATAATGGACTCTATTAAACCTCTGAAAGCATTTATTCAGATGAAACCTTCCTCTGAAAATGAATTGAAATGTTTACTTCAAATCGAGAAGCTGGCTGAGCAATGTAGGCATCATAAACAGAACCAAACATCCATTTTACAATTTTTCCCGAAAGTGTAATTCATATTTTTAATAAAAGTTTACTTTATGCTGCATATCTTCTGCTTCATTTTATGATTAAGGTAAGTCTGTATTGCTTTTTAATATGTTTAACTTTAGATAACATAGTATAATATATTTTCTGGGGTTATACATACTAGGAGAGTTTCTTCTTCAGTGATACACATTTAAAGTTATATATTTTCTCTTAACATCGGATAATTCGAACTTCGGATAATTCGAACTTTTTTCTGAGAACCTTCGAGTTCGAATTAACGAGCGTCCACTGTATATATATATATATATATATATAGTAAAGGATCTTTAAGTTTTATCTCTGTAAAGAACATTAGATAAAACTGTATAATCATACTGTTTGGGGGATAACTTCTATAAGTGAGAGGAAGAGGAATAGTCTCTTGAAACATACACATGAAGTCCTAGCAACTTAACATGTGAATCCCTCCTTATTTATTTATTTTTTAAAAAAGGGCAATCCTCTCTTGAAGGCAATAATTAATAAATTTTCTTTTTCATCTCCTTCCTTTGCTGAAGACATATAATATACACTTATAACAGTTAATTTGGTCTTTGAGTTTACAAATATATTTAACAAAACTGATGAATTATACCAAATTATGTATATTCACAATATCAGATCCAATTATTTACAAAAAAATGAATTAATAGTGATAAAAAATAATTTCTAACCTCTGCAAGGGATAAAAGAGGTGTCTTGTGAGGCTGTGGCTAGTTCTTCTTGTGATGCTGTGGTAGGAAATTTTACTAACGCATCATCAACAGTACATTGACAATGAATTTGAGCACTAGCCCATGCCAGTACTTCCTCAATATCACTAAAGGAAAAATAAGACACTTTTACAAAATTAAATTTCTTTTAAAAACTTTTAAATTAATTGAAAAGTTACCTTGGAAAATTTAAAATTTCTAAAGAAACTATCACACTTTCATAATTAAAGGATCAAAGCATACAAAATCTATAAAATTATTCATTAAATTGAAATAATTTAGCAACAAACTCACTATAGTAATATTAAAATCAAACAACAAAAAATCATTGATTATAAAATACTTTCAACATCTATTTTATAATATTAATTCTAAAACTCAGTATCTATATTTTGTCAAAAATTTTTTGAACATAAATGATGATATTGCTGCTCTCCCAATAACAGCTTATAAAATTAAGTAAAATTCAACTCAAATATTCTTACTTTTAAACAGAAACTGAAATCATCTAATAAATACCCCCCCCCCCCTCTCAAAAGAAAATAATAATAATAATAATCCTTCAAAAAGAATCATTTTATAAATTCAAGGTGATGTAAATAACACTTATGTTGTCTGCAGTCCATTTAACATCTATGTTGAGCTGACGAGACTAAAACAAAGACAAAACCAACCCATAAACATGAACATACTAGAGATATAAAATTTTACTTTTTACTCATAGACTGCATTTCTCTAACTTGACTCTGCAAGTTTTACAGAAAGGTTAACTCACAATAAAACTAATAAATCAAATAAACTCATAATAAGACAAAACCAAATCAATTCTACTATTATTTGTAGCGTCACAAACCTGTATTGCAGATAAACCTTACATTCCCTGATTTAACAATTTCTTCACTAAAAAATTCTCAAATGAAAACTAAACATTACTATGGAATTTTAATAACACGTTATTTTGAATCTAAAAGTGAAAGTAGATTATTTATAGACTTCAGCCACTAAATATTTAGTAATAATAGATCCAAAATAAGGACTACATTTCATAGATCCTGAGAAATGTTTAAAATAAGGAGAGGTTTACAATCAACATAATTCTCACTAGCATTATGAATTACAGCAATGTAATGACAATAAGTGTCAAGTATTATCTTAAATTAAGTCACCATATCAGCTAATAAACAATACAAAATTTTGTATTGTATATTACAAATGAATATACAATAGAACCCGAGAAATGTTTAAAATAAGGAGAGGTTTACAATCAACATAATTCTCACTAGCATTATGAATTACAGCAATGTAATGAAAATAAGTATCAAGTATTATCTTAAATTAAGTCACCATATCAGCTAATATACAATACAAAATTTTCAATCAGCAAGAAATTTTAATTGGAAATATATATTTCCCGATAAATTATAGACTTTTTTAAAAAAATCTTAAATACCCCTCCCCCCAAAATAAATAAATAAATAACCCCTATACTTAATGTATTAATAGAATTATAAAATCGATTAGAACTTTAAAATTGATCTCTAGAAGAATGCTAATATATGAATTTTATCACCTGTTGGACTGACTTTGTTTTTGTGAATATGTAAATGGACTACGAAATGTTACATGACATTCTACAACTTCTCCAGCAAGAAAAACAGAACCATAAGGTAATCGTGCATGCACTTCAATCATCTGTAATAAAATATAAATCTTAGTTAAATTGCTAACAATATGCATATGTATACAAAAAAAAACAAAATCAACAAACATCCAAGAGGCTCAGAAAGTTTTATTATTTCATCCTAATAATTGAAATCTTCAGTCATAAAGTTATATTTTAATTTATTAATGTTAGTCTATAATTTGTTCTAGATTGAAGTGATAAGTGATTATGAGAATGCATCATGTATGATTTTAAATTCCTCTCATTAATTCTTTTCTTAATTCCTCTGGTTCATACACAACATTTTTAATTTAATTTTTATCCCTTTTTTCCTCCACTCCTTACAGCCCTTCAATTTGAACTATGTTTTGGATTTATAATCCCAATGAGTGCTATAGTGAGAAACCCAGGCCAGGATAGCTTAACTTTGTTGCTATAGAGTTTTGTAGCTAAAATGTATATACCTCTCTCTCTTTCTCCATATATATATATATATATATATATATATATATATATATATATATATATATATATATATATATATATATACACACACACACACACACAAACATGCACACAACATTTGAATTAAGCATAAAACTATAAATTGTGTTTAACTTTTAAATCTCCAGAATTATCGAAACTTCTAAATTTGAACACAATTGCAGATTCCAACTGTGCTGTAAAATTCTCACATGAAAATTCAAAAATTCTGTCTCACAACTAATATACTACTTAATAGGAGCTAACTGGAACAGTTAGTGACATGTCACAGAAGTATTTAGGAAATAAATAAAATCTCCAACTTATACCCCATTAAAAATATTAGCCTCAAACACCAAACTTATGTTTCACATACTCTTACAAAAATATTCGAATTTTCTTTTTGTTTGTCCACTATTAGCAAAAAATTTTCATAAGTCCTTTGACAGACAGACAATGATTCCAAAGAAAATCTAATTACAATCTTATTAGTTCACAATTGTGGACCATTCAGAAGGAAATCTTTGAGAAAAGTTTAAAATTATGACAGGAAGTAAATATGGTCAAAACCATGTTTACCAGTTTTATCTGACTTAGATAAAATATGAGTTATAAAGGAGAAAAGAGCAGTAAAGTTTTTGTAACAGAAAAAAGTACAGGAAATTGCGAACATTTTAACAAAAATACCAACCACATTCTTGGATGTGTTTGGTTTTTGAAGATAATCATAAAAAAATATCACGGATAATATGAAGAAGTAATAAAAGAAGTGAAATTTTTTTTTTCTCATACAACCTGTTTCGGAATGGCAGGCAAAAGCTACTAATCACAAACTTACAAACATTTTAACTAAGTATGAAAGACCATAACAACACAGCATTAACACAAAATTCAAAAAAGTTTTGAAAGTACGGGTGCGTAAATAATTATAGACTTATACAGAGGCAATACGCACGAAAAACAAAACTAGTGTACTCACAGGAATTTGGGAATTTTAAATCTTAAAATGTGTTAAATGAAAACTATATATAGTATTAATTGATAGTAAGAGTACCTTAGTGATGTTCATACATCATACAAACAGTAAAATATAATTCAAAATCTTAAAATTAAATAAAAATAAATTAATGATACAACTGACATTTACATCATAGGCACAGTTGCGAGTGGCATGTAAACAAACTCTTGCCAAAAATATCCAAGGGTTTTCCCACAAGTAGGAAATAACTTAAGTAAAATTATGATTTATAAAAATTAAATAAACATTTAGTAAAATAAAAAATGAAATAATACAGATTAATTATGACACTTATGTTTAGCATTAACTTCTTGGCAGCTGTGTCATCTTAAAATGTAAACAAATAAAGCACGTGGTTAAAAAAACGCAAGCAAGCCGGCCGCCTGGCCGTAGCATAAGTCTCACAAATTTTCAATTCAATTAAAAAAAAACGCAATGCATTATCACTGGGATTCTAGTACACGCAGAAAAAAAAATTGCTGAATTATTCTTGGTTGAAAAGTGCTTTACTCTAAGCATTACAATTTTGTGAAAATGAACAATATTTATCGAGCTAACCGATAAACACTTTTTTTTCTTCTTTATAAGGCATATTAACATCCTAATGGGTACTGTCAAAAAGAAAACCCTCACTAATTTTTATTTTGATCGAATTTTATTTGGTAAGTAATTTTGTAAGGAGAATAAAATTTCAAAGACCTCGGTCTTTGTTTTCTCGTTTGAAAAACATGCGATGTTCGTTCCCATTTTTGATAGAATATTTAAAAATATAATTTATGAAATATTATTATTATATCTACTTTGTGTTTTTCTTTTATATTTCAGATAAAGGAGTGACTTTACCAGCTTCTATAAATACATGCCTCTTAATGCATCCATCAGCGATGAAACGTTTACAATGTTTTAAAGGTTCCCCTGCCTTGTTGCACACTGAGAAAGGACAGTTACTATTGAGATGTTGGCCCTGTGTTTCATTAAAACCTTCGGCAATTATGTTGCCGTCCTCAAATTACTTTCAGGATTATTCTGTAGGATCTGTTTTTTGCAGTCC
The DNA here is from genome assembly GCA_907164885.2 of Dolomedes plantarius. NCBI lineage: Eukaryota > Metazoa > Arthropoda > Arachnida > Araneae > Dolomedidae > Dolomedes > Dolomedes plantarius. The sequence goes on from OU015497.1 coordinate 33,751,198, forward strand.
TTATCCTTTATTAATTGGCACTGCAGATATGATTATATTGAACTGTGACCATACTAAACCATTTATGAAAACTGAAAGTTTTAAAAAGTTTATGAAAAATTTATTAGGTTTGTTCAATTAATTATTTCATGTTACATTATTTGCCTGTACGCATGAACTTACTATGTACACTTGTACAGTTTGAGACAAGTTATGAATTTATCATTTGAATGACTATGAAAATTTTACCATATTTTATCAAGTTATGACTATGAAAATTTGTTCCATATTTATAGTTCCTATCACATAATATTCGGTTTGTAGGAGTATCATTGTGTAGTAAAACTTTTTAGTTTATATTTATGTAAATATTCACTCTTAAACTAAAAATTCTGGGTTTTAAGCAAAAGAAGTGGGTATCCCTTGGTGCAATTTATTGCTACCTTATCCATTTATAAGATTGACTGCATAATATATGACAGTTTTGTAATTAACAGATTTAGCTTCGGTGATATAGATGCCAAGTGTTTATTACTGTTATCAGCCTAAAATTAACCTTCGACTGATGAGTTATTTTTTTATCTGTGCTTGTTTCCATTTTATTGTTTGCATCACAATATCCTGTTCTTTAGTTTCAATTATGAGGAAAGAATGTCATTTAGGATTTATTCTGAAATATTCATGCTATTTAAATTGCCTGAAACTGACTGCATATTCTGTATATACACATAATTTTGTTGTCACTATGTTTCCATACCATCATTTTGGGTGATTTTAGCGAATTTTGAAAACTTCGCTAAACCACGACAAGGGGTACCCACTTCTTTACTTTAACCAAAATTAACTATTCTAAGTAACCATTTTAACGATTTTTTTTTATTATTTAAAAGCTTTGGTTCTGAGAGGTCTCATATGTGCTCCATCAGTTTTCTGTATGTATTATTGATCTCAATATTTTTTAGATAAGTATTAAAATAAATAAAACACATGTTTTGATTAGAATAAAGATTCAAGTTTAGTACTATTTAATTTATGGCTTCATTGTAAAGGTTCATACTACTTTTCTTAAATTTATTTATTTAGACAAAAAGAAATTAAAAATTCTCAAATATATGTATTTAGTTCATGTACTTTTTTTCATTACAAGTCATTATTAATAAGGATATTTAATGGTATTTAAACTCATTTTCTTAATATAGTTAGTGATTGTGATTCTCTTTACTTGATTAGCAATTAAATTATATCTTGAGATTCAAGGCTTCCTTTCACATATTCTCAAGATTCTACAAAAAAAAAAATGTTTAGTTAGAAAAAAAACCCATTTTAGCAAGGAAAAAAATGAAATGACAGTAGAAAATATTTGATAGTTTTATATTTGTTTTTAATTTAATCTAATAATTATATTTAAAAAATACTTCACACTTCAATAATATTGGAAAGATAGCAGATAGTGAATGGTATACATATAGGGTAATCAACTTACATTGTTTTGAAAGCTGCCAAGCCACTCCAAATTGATTCTTCCAATATCCTGAGATAAACTTTATCCACATTCAATACTTTTAATTTCAGTAACACACATTAACACTAGAATGGCGGCAGCAGTCATTTTGACCGCAAACTATTTTCAAACGCTCATATTTCCCCCTTTTATTCTTTGATTTTTTTTGTTTGTTCATTGAGTTTTCCTAAATATTCATAAAGAATATGTCGGACAAAAATTATCTTTTTCTGCACATTATTATGTTTGCTATAAAGGGGCCATGAATAGGCGATTGACACCCCCCCCCCAATGAAGTAATATGGCTCTCATCACATTTCAAGTTATGTAGGACTGCTGTGCATTGATCAAGAATATGTATCATCTGCTTGTTTCTTTTATGTGTAATGATCCTGTTTGCAAACTAATATGTTTCATTAATTCCCCTTAAATAAAAGTTTTACAGGGAGTGCTCCAAGTAATTTTTGGGGAATTTGATACTTAAAATCTGAATTTTTTAAGTTCCAATTATTTATATATCATCTTTGTAAAATAAAGAATTATCAATGTTTAACCTTGTCACACTTTTGATTTATATGGGAAATTTTGTTTAAGGAGAAACTTATTACTCTTTAATAAATTAGATGTGTAATGTTTTGGGATCAAACAAGATTTCAAATCTTAAATGTGACAAATATTTCTATCAGTTTATCTATTAGAGTAGATAATAAAAAGTTTATTGAACTAGACGTAAAATAATGTTTTCCTACATATAATTTTCTTATGAATTTTATATTTCTGTTCTTTTGTCAAATTAGCTACTCTTTACAAATTAATCATTGATCAATTTATTAGTCTAAAATTTGTTTTTCTAATCTCTAGCTATAACTTTTTTTTTTTACTTTATAATTTTTAATGATCTATTTTAATTTTTATAAACATATCAATTTTCTTTGTATTTATTTAATGTTTGAATTATGCTTTTGCTTTTATTGATTTCTACTTTGTTTTTCTTATAGATCATATCTACTTGACAGAAGGTTTAGTATTAAATATTGCTTACCTGGGATATCGAAATATATTTACTGTGAAGGGGATAGTTGGTCAAGATGTTGATGAAATTATCCATCAAGAAAATTTACATGATATTTGTGCTGATATTTCTTCTTTAAATATAAGTGAAGATAATTTAGAAAGTTCTATTGATGAGGCATCTTTCATTTGTTCAACTCCTATTTCTTCTAAACAATCTTCTTGTGATACTAATTTACATTACAAGAGCAAAAAATATTTATCTGGTGATGATGTAAACAATATAATTCATAAGCCAAAACAATTTTATTCTGTACACCCTGAAACAAAAATTGTGCTACAAAATTCTAAACAAGAAAAAATTCCTCTTTCAAATCAAATGACTTTAGAACATCTTTCTGGCTTAGAGAAACAAGTTAGTGAAATGAAATCACACTTGCAGGCTCTCTTTAATGAAGGTAGATGGTTCCATTTATTGAAATGTTTAATAATGCAAGATTGTTCATCTTTACTTTCTGTATGCATATATATAATGTCTGTGTCTTTTTTTTTTATAATTATTAGATGAATTTGATATTTCTAATTTTTGTATTCAGTATTGCATTTTAATATTAGATTATCACTATGTTTACTAATAGAATAAGTTATAATGGACTAGATTACTTTCAACGAGTTAAATAGTTTGAATATGGAAGTATTGTTATATGTCGATAATAAGTGTATATTCACATATAATAAGTAACTGTTTTGATAGTTCTATGCATTGACTGTTTTTGTAACTTTTCTTAAATTAACAGTAGAACTATGGAAAATGAGACATACTCATTTCTACCTCTGTTAAAACCTGTCTCTTTGATTGGCTAAGTTGGTCTAGTGTTAAAGAAAAGTGTGTGCAGGGTCTGATGCATGTTAGTTATCACTTGAATGTTCACATTACTAAAAGACAGATGTTCACACATGAATTGATAAATATTATGCCAATTCTGATACATAATATTTATCAGTTATGAGAACATCTTTCTTCAGATAGTATTTAAAGTGTGATTCAGTTTTTTTTTTTCAATTATTTGAAAACATGTTATATGAAATTGCTTTTAAATCTAACTCAGCTTCTTAGACATGCTTAAAATGAGATTTTGCGTCAAATTTAATAGTTGATAACTTGAAAAAGTTTTCTCTTATAAATTTGTTTATAAAAAAATTAATTTGTAGTATTTGAATTAGCCTTATTTGATTCCTGGGAAGTCGTGTATTCTCTGTAATTTTAACATTTTCTAACCTTTTATAGATAAAAGTCAAATATTTTATAATTACCTTGAGTTGTTTTCTGGCATCGACAGAAGTAAAATTGCATTTAAGAAGTGTCTTTAAAAATACCAAAAGATAGGATATCACAAGGATTTCACTTTTTATTAGTCATGAAACAATTTGTTTGTGTGTCAAGTAATATTGAAGATTTGGTGGTTTCAAATTTGTTAATTCAGTTATATTTCATAATTTGAAACTTATTATTAACTCTGGTTGGTATGCAACAACTTATATAAGTACATCTTATAAATGGTATATGATTTAAATACTATGTATTAAGTTAATTGTTATATTTTTCTAACATTAGAAAAATATAACAGTTAGACACTGAACTGCATTTGCTGTAAGGTAATCATTGCAGAAATGTGGAGTTTTGCTTGATTAGCCTTCTCATGAAAGTAACTTTTGATCAACTAAAGAAATCTTTTAAAAATATAAATTTTAAAAACTTAAGTAAAAAATTACCCTTAATTCTGAAGCAATAAAAAAAAATTTCGTCAAGAGAAAATATTTTATTACTTCAAGAATTGTGGAATTCTGAAGAGTTGTTGTATTCTGATCAATGCAGGATATCACTTCAATTTTATTTTATTATTATTTTTTGTATGTGTATTTGTCATTACAGCATACATTCTATTCTTATGTGTATGCATTTATAATTAACAGTATTTTACTTTCTTCTCATTGTACACCTAGGGAATATACATTATGCTTAAATTAATGGTTTATGGGCCTTGGAATTTTTAAACTGTGTTTTAATGATTTGATTTCTCACAAACTGCTTTTTGAATTTCAGGTTTTAAAAATGATTTTATGTAACACAGTTTTTAATACTGTAATAAAAGTAGAACCATTTAAGTGATTTCAAAATAAATTATATAAAAAAAATCACTCTAAGAGTCAACTGAAACTGAGCTTAAAACCAGTTAAAAAGAACCTTTCTGATCAAGAGAAAAGAGTGTATGGTTACTTTTACGTATTTGCCTTCCTGCTTATTTTCTCCTGAAAACATATGCAATATTTATGTGTTCAATTTTTACTAATTTGAGGGATTTTGTTTTAAGTTATTCTTGTAAATGATTAGAAATTAATGTATTATTAAAAAATTCACATGAAATATAGTTTTATTAAAATAATAAGTTCCTGCCTTAAATAATAATTTATACATTTCTTAATTCATATTTTATTCAACTTTTTGTTTTAATTCTTAGATTCACACTGTAAACAGCAATCCTATGGTATTATTTTTGTTGGAGCTTCAGGCACTGGTAAAAGTGCTCTAGTACAAGCAGTTGGGAATGAATTTCATTTACCGGTTTTCAAGCTAAACAGTATCATCTTTGACAGGTTACTGTTTCAATTATTAATAAAATTATTCAGTGAGTCCATGTTATTATTACCTGTAAATTTCATTCTAAATGAATACTTAAGCTTTTTGTTTTGTGCATAATCTCCAACTCTCCTGTTTTGCTCTTTAAGTCTTTTTCAATATCTTTTTTTCTATATTGATTTAAATACAAGAATAAAAAGAAATTAAGGTAATAAAAGTTGCTTGATACTTATGGAGTTCACCTTCCTATTTTTAAGATTAATAATTTTTCATGTATTTATTTTTAGAAATGAAGATGACTATAAATATGAGTTAAAAAGATTATTTGATGAAGTTGTAGATAAGTATGTTTATATATTATTATGGTAATGTCTTTGTATTTAACATGTAATTATATACGTTGTTATGAACTGTATGGTATCTTATCCAACATATATGAATTTTTTTTTAGCTCACCAAGTATATTATTTCTTGATGGTATTGATGGATTTCCTAAAACTAATGATGGTGTGTACTCTCACAATGAATCAAAGTTTCTTCATCTTCTCTCTAACATGATATATGATTGTCTGGTATGAGGATTTATTTTATTATTCAGAGTTACAACATTAAATTTTATAGAGTTAATATTTTATTTTCTATTTTTAATATAATTAATGAAGCTATTGTTGCTTATTTTAATACAGCAATTTAAAGTCATAATGACTAACTCATCTGCCTCAATTTCTTACTCATGTTTCTTTGTCACCATTAAAACAGCTTAATTGGCTTCGTAACCCAGCTTGAAGCTGCTTATTTCCTTCATAAGCATGTTTTATGATTATACTACTGTGTTTTGCTATGATCTTTATGTATCAGCCTTATAAATTTAATTAACTATTCAAAAGACCATTTGGTGAAGAAAAAGCTGTGAAATAATGTTTGACTAATAACAGAAGAAAAAATAAAAATATTTTAGATGAACAAAAAGTATTTTCACATTTTTGGTATTTAGTTGCTTATCCAAATTATTAGTATTATGGTATCAATAATGGCTTGCAGTCTTTATTTTATTTTATTTTATTTATTTTTAATAAACTAAATTTTGAGTTGTTTCATTGGCTATTTTGGCTTATTCACTTTTGATTATTGATTCTAGCTGAACTGAAGTAGTAATGTGAGGCTTTCAAAGTTTTAAGTCCAGAATGTGCCATAAATTTTCAATAACGTTAATACCATGAGACTGGGAAGGTATAATTAATCTTCTTTTGACATTATGCAGCAGTCATTCTCAAGTAATATGAGCAGTATATTTAGCATCATTATCCTGCAGAAAACAAGTCTTTTCAATTCCCAACCTTTGCCTACTAGACTGTAAATTATGCCTCAAAATGTCATACTGTCTTGCATTCATATTTCATTTAATAAAGTATGAGTTACCAATTTCAGATTATAATGTGCATCTGAACAGCATAACAGAAACTCCACCGTTTTTAATTGTAGGTGAATTATACTTTGGTTTCAACTTTGTATTAGTGTGACACCAAATTGTGCTGCAACTAACTGAGTCAAAAAGGTTGAATTTGCTCTCATCGGTAAATAATGCTTTTTCATTTAAGTCAGCAGATTTATTTAAGTATGTTTTAGTAAATAGTAAGGGCTTCTTCCTGTTATCTTCACCATTATATGGCTTTTTCCTCAGTACTCTACTATGATAATTGACACCTTTTAATTTTAAAAGATAGATGATCAAACACATTTACCTGTAGATTCAGCAATAATTTCATCATGTGTTAATACACTTGGAGTTATTTGCACTTGTGAAACAATGTACTAACAATCTCTGTCTGATAACTTTTTAGGGTTACCTGGACAGGCTATATTAGTTGCACTGCCATAGGCTTTTGCCTCTAAATTATGTATCTTACACTAGAAAAGCATTTTCCTACTAGGAAAATTTTAAAGACTATTCATCATTGTCATTACTTATATAACCTTTACTGAAGCCATTTTACTAAGATATCTAGGTTTTTCATTTGGCAGAATCAATAAATTAGCATTTTTTACAGTCAATTATTAGTGTACAAATACTTTTTGTGACCTAAAATTCGCATTTTCAACAAATAATTCTGCCAAGTTTCAAATTTTTAGATTTCCCCCCCCCCCCCCCCCCCCCTAGCTTACCTAATGTGTATAATTTGACAGTTGCAACGGAATATAATCTTAAATATTTACCTATTTCTACAAGAGAAAAACTTCTCTGTGAATACTTTTTGTACCTACTGTATATGAAATTTCCTTTGATAAATAATATATTTTTAATAACAGAGATCTTCAAGTAACATCTTAATAATTGGTGCTGCTCATGACATTTCTGCTGTGGATGCATCTTTAAGAAAACCTGGAACTTTAGAAAAAGAAATATATTTTGGAATTCCTCCTGCTGTTATCAGAAAAGAGGTATTTTATTCATTTTATTTTTAGATATAGAGTGATACCTCCTTGCTGTAAGAGCACGGCCCCTTGGTATAGGAGCATTAATATTTTAACCTCCAAATAAGGGGTCATCAATTGAAAGGATGGCTAAAGAAAACCAATTTTTTTTTTTTAAAAAAAAGAACTTATTTCACATGAAATAATAAAAATTTTACAAATCGGGACTGACAACATAATTTTATGGTCAAGTTTTTGAAAAAGAAAAATAGATGGAGCAGAGGAACCACACATTTTTAAAGCAGAAACTTCAAAGTATTCTTGTTATTGAAAATAATGGACTTGTGTTAGAGGATACCATTGACAAGCAGGCTCTGATTTTCTACTAGGCCCAGGCCTAGGGGCCCCCAAAAAATTTTAATTTTAAAAGGGAAAAAAAAGAGCAAATATTCCCAATTAAAATTTTTTTTTTTACCTTTTTTAATAGCAATTTTTTTATAATATCTTTTCAAATTTGATTGATTGATTGGTTTATCATATGTATAGTTATATGTATAGTTCATCATATGTATGTCATAGTGTATATAAGGGATTAATAAGTTTTTCTGGTTGCATTGTATTGGTGTTTTAATGATGAAGTTAATATGTTGTATTGCTTTTTGTTATTTGATACTGTTCTAGGCTTCTACGCTTCAAATAGCCAATTCTTGGTAAAATAGTACTTTCACAATGATTCATGATTATTTTTTTGTGTGTGTCAATTTTGGAAATTTTATACCCACATAAGTGTTAGGGGGCCCCCATCCTGAGTTGTGCCTATAGTCAAGAATTTTATAAATCGGGCCCTGTTCACAAGTGATTCATACAAGAAAAAGGAGACTGGGGATTGCAAGAAAGTCATTGTATAACTTGTTGAATTAAACCTTAAACTTCCAGTCATATAAATTCTATATTTATTTTATTGATTTATTTATATATTTTGAATGGGGGTGGACCATGAAAATGAAACATTGAAAATGTGAGTGAGTGGAGTGGAGTTGAGTTAATTTACTTTGTAAACGTAATATGCATTGATTGTAAATAAAAAATTTAAAACAAATAACTTTTTTTCTTTTCTTAAAGATACTGGGCAAGATTCTTCATACCAAATGCCACAATCTTACTGACAAGCAAATTAAAGAAATTTCTGAAATGACGCATGGTTTTACTGGAGGAGATCTTAAACTCTTGTGTGACAAAGGTATGGCTTTATGTATATTTTAAAATTTTTTTTAAGGAATTTTTTAACAAATATTTATTTAATGCTTATTTTGAAAATTTTACACTTTATTGCTTATTATGCAAATTGAAGGAACGTCTAAGATTTAATATTTTGATGATTTATGTCATATCTGTCCTAAACTACTCAACTTTCAAGTCATAGGCAAATCCTCCAAAGCTATGATCCAACAAAATGCCCAGTGGCGTAGTGGTTAAAAGCGTCAAGCTTCCAAGTCACAGGTCCAGGGTTCGATCCTGCGACTGGGCAAGGTTGACTCAGTCTTTCATCCCTTGAGTGGGTCTATAAAATGAGGACCAAGCATGCTTGGGAACTAAACTCTGAGGGTCGTCCCATGTCAGATTGACCACCTGACTGAGACATATGCTGTATGGCATCACAAGCCCACGGTTAAGAAAGTGGAGATGGGCACCACCGGCCTTGGCCCACAGCGGACTGTTGCACCATGAGTTTAGATTTTTTTTATGATCGAACTAATGAAAATTTAAAAGTGGGGAATTAATGTCAGAAGATCCTATTTTAAGCATGTATCAGACTGGTAGAAGGAAGTACTGAGAATGTTGTTGCATGAATAGATCTCATTAGCTTTATTTATGCCTGCTTATCCTGATGAGCTTCCTGTATTATATATGTTGCTATTTACTTATGTCAATAAATTGATAATACTATCAAAGAAACAATTACATAATTATTAGTTTTTAAACTTGTCTGAGTAATTAAAAACTTGATGTAAAATGCCATTTTTTTCATCATTTTTCTGCAAAAATTTTAAGCTAAGCATACAGTTATAATATTTATTATCTTTGTAACTAAAAGATTTTGATAAAGAAAAAAAAGGGGGAGACTTATTACTGAAATTGGTGTTAAATGTATATTGTGCGACCTCATTAATATGATGTGCAATAACTTTTGTTAGCACTAAGTTTGATCATCTATATTAATAAAGCAAGGTCCGGTTCTGTCTGTCGATTACACTCTCCGAGTGTACCGCCTCAATGTGTGCGTGTGTGCGGCCTATGAAACTTACAGCCATGAAATTTGGCACACGGGTAGTGCAGACTATGGGAAAGTGCACCTCGAAGCCCGAATTTTAAATTTTATTCTAGAAAATTATTTTATGTTTTGTGGGATATTTTATGTTTTTTTAACTTCAGATTACAATATCTCAGCAAAAAATGATTGTAGAATTTTTATATTTTTACAATCTAAGACTACAGACATTTTTCCTTCAATCAAGACCTCATTTGTTTAAAAATAATTTAAAACAGACTAATATTTTCATCAAAATATTAAACCCACCTTTTCTAGAAATTTACGCACTTTTGAGGAACTACGGTCAATGCTCTTCGAGTTTTTATCTTACAAAGAAAATATTTACATCATCTGGAAGATGAAAGCTTTCTCATTCATATAAACCTCATTTCAAGTCTCTATCTTAAAATTTCGATTTTTAATTTGAATTTTAAAGAATGATACTTAACACACATTTTTTACGCGGTTCTTCAAATGCGAAGAACAGCAAATTCTCCCCTTGGGTTGTACACAATGATTGAGTCATTCATTCACTTGATTCATTCATCGTCTTCCTTTGATGGCTTGAGTGTAGCTGGGCAAAGCCCGGCTAATCCTATATATAGCAAATAAAATTTTCAACAAGGGGATATCCTCAAAGTCATGTCTGATGATTAAAAGAATGTGAAAACATATCATGCTTACTGTCCTTCATAGAATCTAGAAAAAAGACAAAATCATGCTATTCTGATTAGTCAAACAGGTAGTTAATTTTAAATATGCATTGTGAAATGTATGTAGAAGAGTACAGCATATAAGTAATTTGATTATATTGAACTATGATATAAGTACTGAATACATTTTAAATTTTGTTCAAATTCCAATTAATTTTGCTATATCTCCAGGATATTATACAATAGTCTAGACATATAGTAAAACAATTTGATAATATCCACTTCTACAACAAGATAATGTATCCTGTGGTACAACAATATAAATTTTGTTGTCTGGATTATTTCATATATTTTATAAATTTCAATGAATGCATATCATAATTGCATAAAGAGTTAGTTAAAAAATTCAGTATTAAAGTGATTTTAGTGTATTGAACTATGATTGTAAGTACTGGATACAACATATATTTTTATTCATATAATTATTTTAGCTGATATTTCTTCTTATCAAAGAAAATATGATGGTGATGCTTATATAACTTTTGAAGATTTCAAAGAAGCTTTACAAAATGTTAAACCAAGTTCTATGGTTGAATTTGTATTAGAAAAGCCTAATGTAAGTTCTAACGTTTCTACTGTGTTTAAGATGTCTCAAATTTTGTTTTTATTAATGTAAAAAATTAAGTACTTGGAAATTATAATTTTAAAAATTTAGATATGTTGAACCATGAGTCTTTAAGTAAATAGTTTTTCTTCCTTGTAATACTATATAGTAGCCTTGACATTTAGCAAAATAGTTTGTTGATTTCTGTGGTAATGCAACAAAGCTTTATCTATCTAACTAAATATATATATATATATATATATATATATATATATGAACACACATACCATGTAATTGTAGCTTCATCAAGTTTCTGAAAATAAATATATGTTCTGTGTTAGATACTAACCAATTTCATCAGCTCCAAAGTATCTTCTGACATATATTTAGATCTATGAAGAAAATAAGAAAATAAATGAGCTTTAGGTGCCATAAATTACATTCTTTAATCTAACATTTGACTGAAAAAAAATTATGTGAAAATTAATATATTTAGAATTTTTCTTTTCAGATAGAGATTGAATTAAAAATTAGATTAAAAAAATTGTTAATCTTATAATAATTGTATTTATTATGGGTAACAACCTTCCTTTTTTTTTTTTTGCTTGTGAGAAGGAGATTCTTTTTTTTCACTTGTGAGAAGGAAATAGATGTATTGTGGTCAGAATTAGATAACTCTTCAGGCCTTATATTATCACAGTAATTTAGATTTGCTAAAAGTATAGTTTTCCTTGTTTTGCAAAGAATATTTGTTTACTTTAAGTATTATTATTTCTTCTTGATAATAAAAGTGAGCATTTTTTTTAAAAAAATTCTAACTGATATGTGTTCTTGTACCTTATGCTCAGAAACAATTTTTTTACATTATTATTAAAGTTACACATGTCATCTTAGTCAAGTACTTATTTTTCATTGTTATACATATTTCACTTAGTGTCATTCTTATATACAAGGCTTTTAAGTCAAAGTTTTTCCTTGTTTATAGGAAAAAGTCTAGATATTTAGTTTATGTTTATCACATCATGTTCATAAAATTTTAATCATGCTAACATCATTGGGCTTTTGATTTAAACTATTACAATCTTAAAGATATGCATTATGTACACATGAACTTAAAATTCATATCACAATCAGTTTTCATTGATTGATTAAAGGTTTCAAGAACTTTTTTTCTTTGGTTTATTTTGAATTATGAATGAAGGCTGTCACCATTATTGTCTGATAATTAGTCATTTTTTTCTCAGTCTGTAAGTGTTATATACAGAAGTATCTTTGTTAATGCTGATTAAAGTTTTGAAATGATATTCTAGGTAAAATGGAGTGATATTGGAGGTATGCATGCTGTAAAAACTGCAATAACTGAAATGGTTGATTGGCCTCTAAATCATGCAGAGCAGTTTAAAATGTTTGGGATAACACCTTCAAGGGGTATATTAATGTATGGACCTCCTGGATGTTCAAAAACAATGATTGCTAAAGCCTTAGTCTCTGAGAGTCACCTAAATTTTATTTCCATAAAGGTAAAGTTAAATGTTTGTCATAATATTTCTCCTAATAGAAATATTTATATAAAGTCACAAAAGTACTCCTATGAAGTAACTTTGATCAAACATGACCAAAATTGCTTGATTGGAGGATTTCTAAAAATGACTCATTCAGCTCTCTATGTTAGCCTTATGGTTCCATATACAGTAGTACCTTGACTTACGAGTTTTTCGAGATACAAGCATTCTCTCGGCAGATTTTTTTGCTTCAAGTTACGAGCTATAATTTGTGTTACGAGCAAGCTTCAGATACCCCACTTCTAGTTTGTGCAGCGAACGCCGTGTTATGTGCTCATCAAATGAGAACCTGAGAAGCATATAATATTTACAACCTTTATGTACAATTATTATACAGTTGCATACATATTATTCTAAGACTACTATCCAGTCTTAAACTGAGAGATTAACACTCAATAATTATCACCCGGGACCCACACTTGAGTCGCCATCCGAAACAGAACAGCGTCCAACCTCTGTCACAGAGAAATAGCTTCAATTCCCTCGCCCACACTGGAACCCTTATGAGGTCAAGGGGATGGGATGACCTTGGTCAAAAATCAATGAATAATATTTAATTATTCAGTTCAGCCTTTCTCTTCCTCTTCCATCAGCATCTTCAAGTCTGATCTGCAAGGTAAATGTTAGACGATACACGTAATAAAACAAGTTTATTGCAGTACATTCTGATGTATTGCATTTTTATACAATGTTCATAATTTATAAACATATTTTTCTTATTTAAAAACATGTAACAAAAAATTACAATGTTTGTAGGGAGCCCAGAATGAATTAATGGCATCTCCATTTCAATGGGGAAAATTGATTCGAGTTACGAGCTCTGTCATGGAACGAATTAAAGTCGTAAGTCAAGGCACCACTGTAATAAATTTCAGCTCAATTCTTGTGTTCAACTTTTTAGAAACTGCTGAAAAAAAATTTTTCCAACTAAAAATGATACAAGTAAAATTTTTGTCTTTATTATAGAGATTGATATATCTATCTAAAATACATACACTCATGCTCAAAACAAATTTTGGCCCTTTCAAAAATAAAACTTGAAACTCAGAAATATTTTCAATACAGTTTAGTTGTTTTGTTTGGTCATTTTAGCAGGGTACAAGTCCCATCTGTTGATCTGCACTGCCATTATAAATTGCTCCTAAGTATTTGAAGGTGCAGAATTTTGTTTTTCAACAAAGAATCTGTATAATATACATTCTTTGAAGCTATAGTGAATAATTAGGTGTCTTGTTGAAATCAGTGAGAGAAAACTCTTTTAGTTAACTGAGTGATAGTGTAAAACCAATACCTGTATTTAAAATTGTTTTATAATTAAGAGGGTTTTTTTAAATTTAATAAACTGTTTAGATTTTTGTTTTCATATGTTTGCTCAGTATATAGGAGAAAGACTATATTCTTGACCATATTGTAAAATGTGTTATATAACTTAGTACTTGTAGTGTAAGTTTTACATTAAGCTTTTTAAAATTTTCATTTAAAAGTTGGCTAAATTAATAAAATAAATTACTCTTTTTTTTTTAACAATTTTATTGTGTTTCATTCTTGTTTTAAATTTTATCAATAAATAGAAAAACATATAAATCTAATGTTACTCATAATTGTTTTCTAGGGACCACAATTATTCAACAAATATGTTGGAGAATCAGAAAAGGCTGTATCAGAACTTTTTAAAAAAGCTCGATCTGCTGCCCCGTGTGTTCTGTTCTTTGATGAAATTGATTCCCTGGCATCAGTTAGAGGAAGGTATTAAAGGCATATTTCAGAAACCATGCAACTTTTCACCATGCAAAGTTTAAATTTCACATTCTTTCAATTAAAAAAATATTTTGGTAGAATTTCAAATGTTAATGTAGAATTATGTTAATCTTTTTCTAAGAAGCATAGGAGACTGTGAATACTTATGATTAGCTGGCCAAGCCTACTTTTTGTTTCTTCAGCTTCTTAATCCAAATTTTAGTTTCCCTTTCACATCATACTGCAAAGACCCAGGAAATTGGGCATGTGTTGGTTGACCCTTCTCCTTACAAAGCTAGACTCCACATCTATCAAGTTTAAATCCTTTAATTCTTTCTTTTATCTTAACATAATTGTTTTGATACTGCCAAAACCTCCCGTCTGGAAACCAGTTTTGGTTCCCTGCCCTGCCTATAAATGGAGCCAGTGGTCCAATACTCAATCTCATGATTGGAAGAAGGTCATTCCGTTTCATTTTAGCAAAAGTCATCATCAAGGTATCTGCTCTTTAGCACACGGTTATCGGTTTACCCTCGCTCTATGGGGAAGCGGAATTTTCTTCGCAGGCCAAAGCTATGACTAACAGTCCAGGTGGCAGCCATGCAATTTTTCTAAATTCATGTTTGGCAACTTGTTTACTTTATAAAATTACTGTAGGTTTATTAATTCGTTATTCATTTGGAGGTGAAAGGAGTGCAATGCTTTGCATTGCTAGGAACTCCCTAAACCCTATTACCTTGACCTTGATCTTTCAAACAGCTTGTTGAACAGCAAGTGACTTTAATTTTCTAAATTAATTTAACCTTTTCCCTACGGGGTGGGATTGCATGTATCCGAAGAATACGAGAAAAATAATGAAAAAAATGATAAAAATGAAATGGAGTTCAGGAAAATTCTTCATGAACAAACAAAAAAAAAATCTATTTTAGACATAAATTTTTTTTATTTGTTTTCGCTTTCTGACAATAAATGGCGTATGCATACAACTGGAATATCACTACTATCACTAGAAATGTTATGAACATCGTCTTCTTCCTCTATTAATGAAATTCCTTCTGTGATCTCTTGAGCAAAATCAGCATGAGGTGCTGATGATTCATGGACAAATTCAGTTATTAACCCTTCTGTTCGTGTTTTGATTAGGCCATTATACGATTCTCTGTAAGAGGCTGTCAACAACTTCAGTTCACGTTGAAACTTCCCAGCTCGTTCCTCATTAGGGTCATGTTTGTCATGATTACCTATTTTTTTGGCCAGTTCCAGACCTTCTTTTATTAAATCTGCATTTAAAACAGGATCATTTTCTTTCATTTTCTCCATTTTTGATAGAATAAAAGAAGAAAATGTTTTTTCGGACTGAATTCTTGAATCAAAACAGAACTGGATACACTGTTGCCAAAAATAATACACCACAAATAAAATTTTGTTTTCTTAGAATTTAGGCAAAAAAATTTTGAGAAATTGGATTGGACCGCTTGTGTTAAATTCAATTGACTCGTGTAAAAAGAGAATGAAATATTTTTTTTAATTTGTGTTAAATGAAATTCGTGTAAAAAAGGTTCATGCAAAAATAGAATTAGGTGTATAGATGAATGTGCATGTGTGTGTTCGCACAGACATGCACAATCCAATCTACCAAGTTTATATCATCGGTGAAGCTAATCAATAATTGTAACTGTGTTCTGAAAAATTCAAAAATATTAAGTATTATTAGTATAAGAAGTTTTTCAAAGATTTAAGATTGCAAGGCATGAATACTAATGGGTAATAAATTTTTACTTAAGAGTTTGATGGGTATAATATTATTACTATTAGTACTAAAATAAAGCTTTCAGGCATGTTCATATAAAGTAGGAAAAATATAAAGTCCCTCAAATTTTCTGCTGGAGGACTTATTAAAAATAGCTCCAAAAAGACTTTAATATTTTTAGGTAAGTACTTTTATATTATAATTTAGGATCAAATGTGACCTGTCATCCGATGTTGAAGGGGAAGAATTTGAAATTTTTTTAAAGTTGTATTCTTGTATGTCTCTTGCTGTCTTGAGAAATTTCAATAAATATAATGCTGATAAAATTGCAGCACCAGTGGTAATTCAAATGTGGCAGAGAGAATATTAACTCAGCTGCTGGTGGAGATTGATGGCATAGATGTTCTGCAAGGAGTCAGCATTATTGCAGCCACTAATAGACCTGACATGATTGATCCTGTAAGTACAAATCTGAAATAGTGTACCTTTCCTTTTCATAAAAACATTCAAAATTTAAATTTTGCATTTTCTAAGTACAAGAATCAAACAGAAAAATAGCAAAGTAATTCAGTAAAACAAAGCATAGGTAATATACAAAGTAGTTCAAATAGCTATTGCAAATTCGGTGAAAAATAAGAGAACACAAATAATGTAAATAATTCAACACAAAATAAAACGTATAAGGAGGGCATAGACTGCCGAACAAATTAACAGAAAACCCTAGCGTTGAAAATTTTAACTTTTCAATAAAAGATTGCATAGTTGCAACAAATCCTCATATTGAAAAATGGACAAATATAACTAAAAGTAAATAATTCAACAAAGCAAGAACATTATTAGCAGTAATTGAGAGAGTTATCCCCAATCTACAAGGATTTATTGTGAGAACATAATAAGCTGTATGTTATGTGTATTGGTTATTCCAAGAATGGTGCTAGTGTAGTTTCATGTATTTGGTAGACCTTAATTAGCTGCAGAAAGGGATGTTTATTGGAGTACATCAAGTATTAGTGAGCATAATTTCAGTAAAGGGATTTTATTGGCTGTCTAGAACACTAGAACTAAATGATATTAGTATTAAGTTTTTCTATCAGTTATAAGTCGAAGGAAGCCAAACTCATTAAATGTTTTTAAATTGTATGAATTTTAAGTGCTTAAATTTCATTTTGCATCCACAATAAAGACTGATATTTTCAATTTAAGATTTACATTCTATCTACAATGAGTTGTTCATAATTTTTTTTTTTTTAATAAAAACTTTTTGGGAAATTTTATTTTCTCTGTTTTTAAGCTATTGAAAAATGTAAACTAAGTACTAGGAGCTACAATGAATATCAAAGAAACTAGCCAACAGATACGTAAATTTGACAGACCTAAGATAAGAAAAAAGGTGTCCAAATTATTGAAAACTGCATTCTCTCAAAATAAATTGCAATCTAAAGTAAGAAAGTATTAAAGATATTTTATTTGGATATGATTGAAAGCTAAGCATTAAAATATGCTGCTGTACCAAAAAAAAATCTGATTATTTATCTAAATTTACTTTTGTTTAACATACATAGTCAAATAAGAAAAAAAAATTTTATTGCAGCTACATTTTATTTAATTACCGTAAAATCTTGAGTATAATATGCACTTTTCTTTTCACATTTTAATCCGCAAAAATGAGGGTGCATATTATACTCGTGTACAAAAAAGCGTAGTTTTAAACATTGAATAAACGACAAACAATAGATGAGCTATATTCAAGTGAAAGTGATTAAGACTGATAACATGACAGTATTGTTTGTTTTGAATTAAAAATTTAAGTTTCTTTTCTACCAAATTTGATGTTTTCATTTATTTTTATCACAAATTTTATTTATGTTGATAAATATTTGTGCAATTTTAAAATAAAATATTGAAAAGTTATGGGTGTGTATTAGAGTCGAATTTTAATGTTTTCCGAAAATTTCACGCAAAATCAAGCATCCGTATTATACACATGTGCATATTATAGTCAAAATTTTACGGTACTCATGAAGGTTACTTTGCAGTAGGAAAGTTTCAGGAGACAAGTTAGCCATCTCTAATGTATATTGTGTTTAACCCTTTTTCTCCTTATTATTTTACAGGTTATTTTTTTTAAATATGAAATTAACAGTAGTATTTCTTTTAAATGTGTGTGCAAAGAAACTTATGTAAGGAAGCCAAAACATGATTTCATAACTCTTGTAACCATGGTTTCATAAATTGAAATATTACCTAGATCAATCTTCTTTCTCTTCATTTATATGTTTAAGGGTACTGAAAACAATTTTCAGAAGTTTCAAAAAAAACTTTTTGAAAAATTGAAATACTTATAAAATGGTTTTTTTTTTTTTTTCAGAGTTTTCTAAGACCTGGGAGATTTGACCAAATGATTTATGTACCTCTTCCCGATTCTACAACAAGGAAAGAGATATTTGAAGCAAAGCTGAAAAATATGCCTCATGCCTCAGACATTAATATAACATATTTAGTTGAAGCTACTGATGGCTATACTGGAGCAGAGGTATGTCCTTTTTTAATACACTAATATTACAGATGTTTAAAATTGTATTCAACAATTTATGATATTCTGTGTACAGTAAAGCAACTATATTTGTAGTGTGTGTTACTATAACTGTGATGCTATTGCCTGAATTATTAATTTGTGTAAACTGGCTGTGATATCATAATGTATGAAATATTACATATATAGTGGTTATATATATGTAGTGGTTTAAGTCAAAATGTATATTTCTCCTTCTGGTAGTTTACTCGCAACTTGACATTATTACTCTGAACTTTATTTTGGTTAATATGTGTAGGGTCAGTTATTTTATTAATATAATTTTATATCTTAGTGGACTGTATAAGAATCCATTAACAAAAATATTTAATGTTCTTGTTTAAGTGCAACTAATCAATCTTCTTACTTCTTTTAATAAAGGTAATAGTGGAATGGCTACCTTTAACATCATCTGAATAATACTTGAATAATAAGTCAACACTAAAAGAATTTAGTTCCATACATGTATCCTTAAAATACATTTAATAATTGACTTCATTTTAACACATAATTGTTGAATTCCTGACATACTGAATAACCCTTCAGAATTAGGTTTTACAAAATGAATAATTGACTTCAAAATGTAAAAACAGCTTGAACAATAATCTGCACAGAATCTTTAACAAAAAATTTTTTTGTTTTTAAAGGAATTTTTTTTTTAAATTACATAGTGACCAGAAACACAATTAGAATACAAATTACAAACAATATGATGAATAAAATAAAACAATTATTATAATGAATTATTTAAAAATTAAAATTAAAATAGTAAGTTTTTTATGAAGACTGAACAATATGCAAATTCTTTAAGAGATGTTTTCACTTGTTCTTAGTTACAGCAAACTTATAAGCTATCTGAAGATGCAAATTCTAGTATATGAGCTCCCCCTCCATGAAGAAAAAATGATAATTTTTATTAGGATTGCTGCTGTAATTGTATATTCATTGTTGTGCCATTCTGATGGCAAAATCCTTTCACAAAGGCTATTTATTCCACAAGAATTCAGAATGAATTTTAGACATTTAGGTATTCTAAAATTCATTCATAATTTTTGTTTCAACAAGGCTAGATTAAGCTTTGTTGTAGTATGAAAATTTTTAAAGTATTGTGTGTATGTAATACTTTAAAAATTATTTCCATGAACTTAAATTTATAATTTGTGATTCTGAAGCATTTATTGATTACATTCACACTTTGTTCCATCATTGTCCTCCTATACATTACAATTAATAATGTTGATGTGAATTACACCAGTGGTGGACTGTAAATACTTGAAATAAAATGGACCAGTCTTTAGTTCACTATTATACAGTTTATGTACATTATTTACACATATTTCCATCAAGACGACACTATAGTCAATTGGTTACATACATAACCATAGTAACTAGTGGACCAATACCACTAACACTAAAATGCGACTACTCAGGACAGTTTCAGAAACTGAACTTTTGCCATTAGCAAACATCAAAATTTTTCTAGTGGCATGCTAAAGGTTGGCGGGCTTTTACTAATGCCAACATAAGCCATAACAAATGTCCTCAAATAAGGTCACCTAGGTAATGAGATCATTTTAATGAAGTCAATGGGATGTATTTCCTATCAAGCTTTTATTGTTTTAGCAGCCACCTATAAATACAGTGGATTTAAGGTTTGTAAAATTCTGTTGTATGAGTAGATTTTCAACCCCATCTCATTTGGAAATGGATTGAAACTCTTTGATAGGCTAAAATAAAGGTATAAAGGAATTAATATTACCATCCATCAAAACCACAAAGGCATGCCATCTAACTCTGTCTGAAAATGCTGCTGCTTATCAAGAACTATCGTATAGTTTAACTAGCTGAATACCCGTGCTTTGCTACAGAGTACATTCAAATTAAATACAAGTCAATTTATGCAATTAATGTCAAAAAAAAATTATATATATATGTGTGATAATATTACTAACTACCTATAATCGCCCATTCTGTATTTCATCTCTGTCCTGGTAACCCCTCCTTCTTGTCTTGGCGTAAACGCTTCGCCTTCCCACATACTAACTTCCTCCACCAATTCTGGCAACCTCTCTGACCTAATTCTATTTTTGGCGCTCTTTAGGAGAGACGCTGGACTGACTAAGCAAATTAGATGTTATGTCGCTGTTCTCGTGAAATAAACTTCAATTCTTCTTTATGATTTTAAATTGTATTCTTTCAGCCTCGATTGTGTTACTTCATGAGATGACCCAATTTGGGTCATTTCAGGTCATTTCATATATATATATATATATATATTTATAAAAATCATAACTGATATTTTTATAGACAAAATAATGTAAAAGAAAATATTGAAATTAAATCTAATTGAACATACTAAAGAATATAGTACAGTTAATATAGTACAGTTTGAAGAACATTTCTTTTACTGTATTTTAATATATTTTTTTTTATAATGTCCAATCGTCTGCTGCATTAGAAAGAAAAAAAAATTGTTTATTTAGTTGTTATGCACGTGATGCGAAATTAATTTAAAGTATCACAAAAAGAAAAGAAATCACGTGATCAGCATTTAATAAATTAAATTCTAAAAATTAATCTTAAAAAATTCACCAAAAATCAGAAAATGGAGGCAAAGATTCGAAAAAGATTTCATTTTAAAGGAATTTTTATGATCTTTCTCGTGATATAAATTTTATAACCCTCAGATTATTATTTTAAGTGCAAACTTTAATGTTACAGAAACAGTTTAAAAATTTAATTTTAAAAAATCTAAGAATTTTTCAAAAACCTTTCTTTGTGCACCCCTACATTATAAGAAGAATCACCATGCAAAATTTCAACCCTTTAGGTCCAGTGGTTTGGTCTGCGCGTTATCTGTCAGTTAGTCAGTCAGCCAGTTACAGAACTGTTTTATATATATAGATTATGTAAAAGTGCCCTTCAATAAACTATCTGGATTATAATGATCAATCTTCACTTTCATTTACTTCTAATGGAAAGTAAAAAGCGGTAAAAATAATCTCGCTATTCAGTGACATTATATGTGTGTGTGTCTGTCATATATTTATGTATATTTATGTTTTACAGATAACTGATGTTTGTCGTGAAGCTGCTATGTCAGTGATTAAAGACTATATAACTTCAGAGTCTTCAGTAATAACAATGTATCATTTTATTACTGCCCTGAAATCTGTTGTGCCTAGAACATCAAAAGAGACAATACAGTTTTATGAAAATTATAATAAAAAGAGTTCTTAATGGTTTTTTTAATTGTTTTTGTAGTTCAGAAATTAAGTAACCAGTTTTATTAGTGTTTATATTATAGATTTTTTACAAATTCATTTTTCCTTTTTAATAACATTAAATATTAAAATACATCAGATATGTATGTTAAGTATGTTTTTATTGAACAACTATCTAAAAAATATTTTAATGACTTTCACAGCAATTTTTGTTTTAGTAATTTAAAACATTTCAAGTTTCACGATTTTTTTATTTATTTATTTATTTGTGTGTGTGTGTGTGTGTGTGTGTTAGTGTTAGTTAGGTACACATTTATATTTTCATTCAATTTTATTTTAATTATACCTGCATCCCTATATACTAGCTATATTCGGCCATTATATAGATTGATAATGCATAAATTTGGTGTAATGCTGAAAGAGTAGTTACCAGAAAATCATACTACTACGATAATGAGCGTTATATCACAGTCAATATCAAATGCTTAAAAAATAAATAAGAAGCAAAAAATAACCAATTAACTATTTCATTAAATAAACATAATTTATTAAAATATAGTTCAAAAAAGATATAAGTACTATTTCAACTTGATACATGAGAACAGCTTACATTTGAGTTACAACACTTAAACAATTCAATGTGTATAAAATTATTAAAAGATAAATGCTTCTAATGTAAAATATCACAAGTTCATGGCACTTCATTCAAGTGACAGCAATTTTTAGAATTTCTCTTTTTTCTTTCTTTTTTTTTTTAAGAAAAAAAAAAGATTTTGTTCAGAACTGTATAATTTGAATCATAATGCAAGATACTTAAAGATTAACTTTAAAAAGCTATTAATTACATTATTTAAGAAATTATCTTACAATTAATAATTCAGTATCATGTAAAATTCAGCTGACACTACCACTTGAAGAAAATCTTCAAAATTATGCTGTCTAGCGAGGTGAGCTCCATGGTGAGTCGAGATGCATATCACACAGAATATAATGTGTACTTCAACCTGTCAAACAAAGAAAAATAATCGTACCATTTCTCCAACATCAAAAATTATAATGCAGTTTTTTAAAGAGATAAATTTTGCATATTATTGGGTATAGATTTTTAACTGTCAGTATTAGTAGTTATCAGTAAATATCTTTAAACATAAAATATTTAAATCTGTACGTGATGAATATGAATATGTTAGAAAATGTCCGAATGGATACAGGAACTATTAATATTCGTTCTCGTGATATTCACTAAGGTGCATAGCATCAAAAGCTTGGGGGGGGGGGGGCTGAAGAAAATATATTCAGTGAGGTCATGGGGTCATATGCCAGGCCCTAGGGTATGGGTGGGCAACCTTTGGCATGCGTGCCAAACATGGCATGCCGATGGCTTGTTTCTGGCATACAAAACCAGTCCTTGCCTGAAGTATTAAGGACTTGGAATACTAGTCCAAAAAATTATGTCTGTTTAAAAAACTTTGCAGCAGCATTTCTATTCATATTTTCATCTGCATATGCGTGTGAATGTTTGTTCTCATTGATGAACTTCCTTAAGTTTCGTAACAGGAGTAGTCTCACAGATGAAACTAGTAGTGCATACATATCTGTCAAGGTTACTAAATATAAACCCGATATAAAATTTCTGCAGCAGCAGAAGTCCCACTGATAATCTATAAAAAGTGTCAACAAGTTTTCTGTCTCTAGTATTATCAGATGTTTTCTTTTGAAAGTTTCAAAGGTTCTGGGTTGTTTAAATATAGTTTTGAAGCTAAATAAATATATTTTCTTTTTTATACATCATTTATAAGGGATTTAAAATCAGCAAAAGATTATATGTAATAACCTTTTACTGTGTTTTATTCATACAATTGCATAACTGGAAAAAAATTATGGCTGCTTAGCTGAAAAAATAACAGTTTGTGTTAAATTTTTGTTTTGATGCTAATAATGTCTTTAAATTAAGTGAATATGTATGGTAGTTAAAGTTATACTTACAAGCTAATAAAAAATATCTACAAAAAACTTTTTCTTATAAACCTGTCATAATTTTTTTTCATTCAATCAGTTTTACATGATTTACATAGTCACTTACAAATCAAATATTAAGATATCAAATATGCTCTCAAGAAATTTCGGTTGGCATGTGGAAAATTTTTTGTTAGAGATTTGGCTGATTTTGGCATGTGCTCTCAAAACAGGGCCGCCCAGAAGGGGGGGGGGGGGGGGCAACTGGGCACTTTGCCCCAGGTCCCCAACTGCTGGAGGGGCCCCAAAAATTTTTTAAAAATTTATTTATTAGATTTCCTCCAAAAGAAAATTCTGAAACGTACCATACTTCAAAATTTAAAATAATCTCCTGATAAAAGGGGCCCCCCAAAAAAATAAAAAAAAATTATTCGATTAATCAAATTTCTTGGGGCCCCCCAAAAATATAAAAAATTATTCGATTAATCAGATTTCTTGGGGCCCCCAAACAGAAGTTTGCCCCAGGCCCCGTAAAGTCTCTGGGCGGCCCTGTCTCAAAAAGGTTGCTCACCCCTGCCCTAGAGCATCTTACAACATTTTTTTAAAATTTAGTAACTCTTTTAAAGTGTTACAAAAATTGCCACCATCTAAGCAGGCATACAAAACAGTTTTCATGAAATAGGCTAAAATCACAAATTCAGAGCAAAAAGGGTGTTATGCAAAAATATAAGTGAAATATTTACATTGTTAAAAATACTTGAGAAATATTTATACTTAAAAATGAGAAATATTTATACTTAATACATTTCCTATTAATACATTCCAACAGCTTTATTTTTGTACCATTCTATTATACAAAAAATGCTATGTTTGCTGAAATATAAAGCAAATTGTAGCTAAATATACATGATACAAATTCAGAAAGACTACTTTTGTAGCATGCCACCCACATGGTGTAGTAGTTAGCATTCTGAGCTGCCCCGCAGTGGGATTGGGTTCAAATCCCAAATAAGACTTGGTCGTTTCCATGTCGTCCTCATAGGGAGCAATGCTGGCTCACCAATATGGTGCTTCCATAATAAAGTAGCCAGTAAAATAGCAGTGAATAACAAAAGGTGAATGTCTAATGACAAGTGCCTCCACATTAGACAACAACAACAGCCAAAAAAAGAAACCTTTTGTAGCGTACTGAAATTAGATTTTTATACCGAGTCCTGTTGGGCATATATTTAGAATAAAATATACATACACACTAAACAAGAAATATTAATTGAAATAAGCTTTTAGTGTAAATTTGAAAATAATTAATCAATTATCAATGTGTTTCTAAAAAGATAAACTTTAAATTTGATGATGATAGAAATTTTAAGGTCCAAAATATGCAATATAAATGTTCTTAATTTCAAATAATCTAAAGGAAAAAAAATCAATGTTAGAAAATTCCATAATCTAGTATCGAATAATAATAATTATATACCTTTTGGCTTTTTGCATCCACTGCTGTAGGGGAGAAACAAGTAAACTTCCTATAAGTATCTGCGTTGGATGGTATACCAGTAAAGGAAATGATATTAAGATGAAGTTTGCCTCATTTCCATACAGAATTTTCAACATTGGAAAACCTTTAAAAAAACACACATTGTCAAAAAATGTTTCTAAGACAAATAACTACTGTAGTATTATTTTTATGACATAGGCTCAATATATTAAATACATAAAAATCACCTTGTGCAAAATAAGGTAAATAAAAAATCTAGTACATGGTAAATATGCATGTATGACCTATGAATCAGGCAATTTTATTTTTGCCATTATTGCAAGATTTAACTTAAAACAAAAACTATCTCCTTATATAATGCCTTTTATGTCTTAGAAATGAAATGAAAAAAATATTCTGAGGTAATATAAAATAAACACACATATATATAAAGGACATATTTTTCATTTTCTAACATATTCATATTCATCACATACAGATTTAAATATTTTATGTTTAAAGATATTTACTGATAACTATTAATACTGACAGTTAAAAATCTAGACCCAATAATATGTAAAATTTATCTCTTTAAAAAACTCTATTATAATTTTTGATGTTTGGAGAAATGGTATGACTATTTTCAGCTCTCATCAAAAATATTTAGAAACTTGCTGAATATTTAAGCATGCAACAAACTATTATAAGACAAAATTTTAAAAAATGTGCAGTTATAAATTTCTTTTAGTTTTATTTAATAATATTTAGAAATGTTTTCTATAAGTCATAAACCTATGCTTCACCTTTATCAACTCCTGAGCATGATATAGCCAAGAAGTATGGTGGAAGAAAAAGAATTCCAAAAGCAGAATATCTCAAAGTTTTACTGCAGTTGCCCACAAAAGAAAAAAACTAGCATCTTTCAACAAATTGTGGTGCAAAATATAGATTGCTTGAAGATGAAAAAATTTCATGAACACACCTTAGAGGAGTCATTTATGCAAAAATATATATCTTCATCCTACCTAGGTTTTGCCCTACAGAAATACATTAGATTCATGTTTGCTAAATATACTGGAGATATATATTTACATTAAGTAACATCTCTGATCAAGTTCTATTCCATTTAATTTTTTTTTTTGAAAAATGCATATATATTTAGGGATTATCTGCAAATTATCAAGAGACTGATCCCATAGTTAAGATAAAATATCATATTCTTAAATAACCTATACTTTCAAACACTGCACTAAAACACAGAGTCACAAACAAATTTTTGGAGAATGTTTCTAATTTTATCAAATTTAAAAAAAAATTATTTAACATGAAAAAAAATGTTTAAAATTTAAAAAAAAATTATATGGGACAAATTAATATTCAGCATGAAAGATAGTAAAATTTGCTAAGGATAAGATGTATTGGCTGGCTTTTGTAATGGAAAAATGTTCACTAAAGTTAATGTACAGTTTGAATGTAGTATTCATATTAAAGTCTCTTACTGGGCTTTCATCATCTTTATTAAACAGATATTTATAACATTTTTTAATATAGTAGCATTTTCATATGTCTATTTAATCTGTAAATCTGGCATGACTAACACATTAATCAATCATGTAAGATGCATAATAACTACCACGTAATAACTATTCATTGAAGTTTAAAGAGGTCTTTAGTTATAATTAACAGAAATGAAAATTTGCAAAGAAATCATGATGCAACATAATGAATTGTTAAAACTCTCATAATAGAATTCATATATTTAAAAATATTTAGGAGTAGACTTACCTAAAGTTAGAGATTTATGAGTAGAACAATATACAATTGCTATAACATCTTCTGGTGTAAAACTGCTAGAAAAACGGCTAGATACTATAAATGATACACCCTTTAAGATAATCTGTAGAACAATAACTGTAATGAAAATAAAAGAATTGTAAAAATAGCCAAACCTCAGTTATTAAAACACAAGATATATTAAATGGTTTATTAAAAATTTTAGTACATACCAAAATTAAAACTTTGCATTACACTTAAAATAGTTTAAACAGTCTCGAAGAATTATTGGAAAAAACTCATAAAAATTCTGTTCTGTTATAACAGTTTATTAACAATAATTCATTATTACAACCACAAAATGAGAAAAGAAATAACCTACCATGCCATTAATGTCTGAAACAATATGATCAGAAATATATATTTTAATAATCAATTTTACATAATGTTTTTCTTTTCATTATTTTCTGATACAAATTTTGCATAGAAATTTTTTTAACAAAAAATTAAAATTACACTTAAAAAGTTCCTCAGGATATCTGGAATTTTATGATTTTCAGTAAATTTTCTTGATTTACTATATTGAATGAATAAAATGTATCTTAACTTTTTCACTTATTTCAAATTATTTTCATGCGCAGAAACCTTGAGTTACACTTCTATAAAACTTGTGCAGTATTGTTCATTTTTAAATCTGCTTTTTGAAGTCCACAATTGATAGTAAAATTGGAAACTAGTTTTGAACTTTCTTCTTGGGCTACAGATCATTAGATATCATTATCTCCATGCACATACATTTGTGATTTGCCCGTAGAGGCAATCATACGAAATGCTATCGCACCCTGAAAGAACAATCCATATTCGTTAATAACTAGTTGCAAATTTCTCATTCTATTGTGAATTTCAGGATGCTGATTTGATTAATTTACTTGAACAAAGAAAGAGAAAGAACACCAATTAGGTACATAATGAAAATTTATGCTTTGTGAGACTTTTAAAAAAGCAGTATAATAGTGATTTTTTTTAATGTTCTAGATAAATGTTCATATAATATATAGTAGCACATCTCTATTGGAACACACATCTTATTTTACATACACTGTATAATTTGAAAATTGGCTTATTAAAGCAACAAAATATTAAGAAATCATACATTCCATGCTAAAGCATTAAAATTCTAAAATTCAAAGGAACATGAACATTCAATACCTGAAACTGTTGTAATAAATATAGTTGATAGTGTAAAAGCAGGATCTTTCTTTGAAAAAGTTTCACAAAATGTAGAATAAATGATTAATAGTAGCATAAAACTAGACATAAGAAAAAATTAAAACATTTTAATAACAGTCTGACAACAACAATAAACTGCAATGAAAACTGTAAAGTAAAATTCTTACCTACCAACAGCTGATAACATTCTTTTATTCCTGAAAAAATTTCCAATCACCTGCCTCATACACTGCCCAACAATAACAGGAAAAATTACAGTTATAAATAACTGAAATATTGCACTCCAAATCGGTACTTCACTTGATCCACTGAACTGAATAAAGGTAGATAGTTTATTACACAACACTTTACTAATACATTCTAAAATTGCTCCAATTTCATGAGTTATTTACCAATTGAATTGTTTATTTATTGCTACCAATTTCATGAGTTCTGTTTTATGAAGTCAACTTTTTTCATAAAACAGAAGTTGAAGTTTTGTGTGTATGATACATCTAATTCTAAAGATAGCAAATGACTAAAATATAAAGCAAGAAATCATTGCAAAATGCCAAATGTTATTCTTTATTATTCCATAATTCACTACATGAATTTGATAAATCAATTAATCCTTTTTTTATAAAAGAAATTATTTGAATTCTATTTGTACTTGTCTGAACAAATAAACACATGAAATATACTGGTGGTAATCAAAATAATAGAAATGCTTGATCGTTTCTACAGGAATTTTTAAATTAACTGTACGCTCACCTTTGGATTGCAAAATGAGTTATGAATTTGGCATGAAATAGAGTGATGTCTTATGTAGACAAGATACTGGAATTAAGTACCATTCATTCAGCTGTGTAAATCCTAACTGTTCCAATAATGTTGGAGAATGAGAATGTGGATTGAACCTTTCCCTCCAAATGTTCTTATAAAATTTATATAATGTTCATGTCACATGTACTCACTAGAGTTTGATCTGCTATTCAGTTTAAGTTATTTGACAGTCAGTTTAATTTAAAACAGAACAAGCAATATATTGCGTCTTAGAGTTTATTCTATTCAACTGTATTTAGAGTTAATAAATACTAACCCTTGCCTTCTCTTCCAATAGAGTCAAACATTTTTCAGTACATTTTATACTTTTATTAATATATGTTGTACTTTTTGCCATTCATATTAATATTACCAAAAAAAATCATAACTCTGTAATTCTAACTTGAAAGTAAACATAAATCTCCATTGAAAAAGCTTCAAGATCTTTTATCAATATAAAACAGAATCAGTAGATTTTCAAGACTTCGTGGGGTGATTTTCTGATCTCATCATAAAGTTTTAGGAAATCAAACTATTTTTCAAAAAAATAATAACATATTTACAGAAATCTCAATTTTGAGTTCTCACTTTAAGCATATTCTTATTTGTACAGGCTTAAAACTTCAATTCTGTTTTGCCAATGTGCTTTGAAAATAGAGAAAATCAAACTTACTTCTAATAAAAAAAGATTCTAATTTCTCTTATTCATCCACACATACTTTTTGTACTTACCAAAGAAAAAAAATATTAAGAGTAGGTTAAAACCTCTCTGAACTTGGTAGTTGATACTAAGCATGTTAAAAGGAAGAGTATATTCAGTAGCCTTAAAAAATCTGTTAAATATGCATAACTACAACAAACTTATAAAATGAGTTCACATGCATGTATTGGAAAATTTACAGTCCTTGGTAAACTATTCTCAGTTAAGCCTTTCTCTCTTATTATATATATATGTATATATATATATATATATATATATATATATATATATATATATATATATATACAGTGGAATCTCCATCGATCCTTCCCCGTACGATCGTTTTCCCATATGTATCATTTATTTCACCCAGTCACAAATTAATTCCATAGAAAACAAGCAAAAGAGACCACATGGATCGTTCCTCGATCCATCGTTTTCCCGCAATATTCGTTCAGAATATCGCAGCTTTACATTAATTTATCGGATCGATCATTTTTTCATAATAACTGAACCTGAAATATAAATGTCTGGATTGAGCTAGAATGACGCTCTAATTAAACAATGAGCAGAACATTTGAGATGCACGGTCTCGTATTTTTGTTTTCTCTTGTTTAGCCTGGTTTAGCTTTATTGTACCACTCCCATTATTTATTTGTCGTTGGTGTTCCTTAATTCTTTAGCCCATGGAGTAACCTATTTTCGGCAACTCATTCCAAATTCACCGACTATTCAACATTTCTGTTCTTATCAGCAATGGCTCACAGTCAGCTTTTTTGTTGGCCTTGGGATGGAGGTGTCCTGGTGTTTGGTCTAGTGTGTGAGAAGTTTCTGATTACTGCAGTACTATACTGGCCGATGAGTGTTTCACCCAGAAGCAGAACTTCCTGGTGGTCTTATGTCTGACCCCATCCAGTGCAATGGAATGGTTCTAGTTACAAACGATTCACGACTGCCACTTCTTTATACTCTCACAAAATAACTGATACCGAAAAGAATGCAATTTGCAACACAAAAAAAATATTGTTTATTTGTGGAGAGAAAACCGCCAAAAAACAAACAACGATTAAGGACTCGATTATTTGAATCAAAATTCCTGTGTATCTGCATGTATTTCTTTTATTATTATTATTATCTTGGATTTCAGTCAACTTTGTAATTTTATCTTCAGTTACACTATGGGTATGTATGCATTTATGTACGTGAGTAAATATATTTTATGGATATCAAACTTTAAGGTATGTTAATACTTTTTTGTATGTTCCCGCATCCATCGTTTAGTTCAGTCGGTCCCTTTGAAAACGATAGATCGAGATTCCACTGTGTATATATATATGAGAAAGTGAGGAAGACTTAATTGAGAATAATTTAAGGACTGTAAAGTTGCCATTACATGCATGTGAACACATATTTTATGATTTTGTTTTAGTTATGTATAAAGGTATCTTGAATGGAGTCTCAAAAAAAGGTTCATAAGTTTTTTTAAACAGTACATTCAACAAGGTTTTTTTTTAAGTGAGACAGAAATTTCTCAGATCTAAATGGACCAAAATTCAAATGATTAATAGTTTTATAAATTTGAAACAGGCACTAATGCGTTAGCATAGTTGGTTTTGGAGCATTACAGTGATCTTTGGCAACACTAAGGCTAAACACACCTTGATATTGTTAGATCCTTAGTAATCAGTCTGTTACAAAGAAAGTCAAGCACAATTTCACTAGATCAGGTGTGTTGTTTAACGATGACAGATAAGTGATTTTATGCTTATAATTTTTGATATATTTTAGATTAATAATTAAAGTTTTGAGTATAGAAAATATATACACACATAAACTTACAAATAAATACAATAATCCTGGTGTCACAATGATACCCTAAAAGAAAAGAAAAACTGTAACAATCATGGGTAATTGCAAAAAAATTTAAATTATATTAACATTAGTATATAATAAAACTGATATCATACCAGTAAGCTGCCAAGAGCAGAATTGAACACAGCTACAGCCTATAAAATCATACAAGATTAATACAAAACCACTCATAAACAAAAAAAAAAATTCATTAGCTCCAAAATTAAATATAATATATGTAAGAGTGAAAAGATATTATAAATCCAGAAAAACTTACTTCATTTCCACCAACAGTTTTTGTTAGTAGAACAGCAGATGATACTGGTGGGGGCATACAGCTAACAGTAATAAAACCAATTAAAAGTTCTGGTTTGGGATACCATTGTCCCAGAAACTGTACAAAAATCTGTACGACTGAAGGAATGAAAAACAGAGAATACAACTGAATAAAAGCATGGACTCGAAATTGATAGGTAGCTGATAACAATTCCTGGAAAAATTAAGGGAAATATTAGTTTATCATAAACAAAAGAATTGCTCATAAATTTTATTATTTAATATTTATATTAATAACACAACATTCATCTTTATCTTCAATATAAATTTAAGAAAATTAGGAAAATTTTCAATAACAGCTCTTAATAAATGCATGGAGAACATTAAACCAAGTAAGGAATAATTATATTTTTTTACCTGATAGATAAAAGAAATAATTTTCAAATCAAATAATTATAAATTTATTAATGAAACTGAAATTCATAAAATCTTGTACATTTTATTACATAAAATCATTTTATCTTTACAGAACTAAAATTTATCATATTTTTATAAATGTATGTCCCACCTGAGTTTTCAAAGATACACCACTAATGAAAAATATTATTGAAACAGCAAAATACTTAATTGTAATTTCAGGCTTGAGCAATCCTAAAAGAACAAAAATTCATAAAATAATTAATTATCATTTAATTCTCATCATAAGAAAAGCAATGAGGATTTACTGATTGTTTTCATACAACATAATATTATGAGTTATATCTATGTATTGCAATATACAAAGAAAGAAGAAATATATATGCATGGTAACCTTAAGATCACACCTCCCTACTTTGAACTTATGAACTTATTTTGATTATTAGTAATCCTCTTTTATCAAATTGTCAAATTAAAACATGAATTTTTTTTTATTAATTGTATAGTAATACAGAAAAAGAGGTTTAACTTTGTCCATACGAATCTCATGCTTTAACAGTGAACAAACATAACAAAAAATTTTACTATGGGAAAGAATTAGTATGGATGTGAAATTAGTTTACATGACATATGAATACATAACTTGGATCAAATTTTTCTCCTATTTTATGGAGTGCTCCCAAAAGCTAAACTATACTGCTTTGCATTTGTCATTTCTACTCTTATTCTTCTAGAGGAATTCTCTGAAGTATAGAGCCTTATATAGTACACAAATGACTATAATAGTAAAGTCAAAATTTTAAACATTTAAAAAATGCTTAAGAAATGTTTGTAAGACAGATATGTTCTTTAAGTATGTCAATTAAAAAAATTAAACTCATTTTACATTCATAGCGACAATGGATTTTAGCTTCAAGATGAACAAAAACTCACACCATACACTTTTTCGACACAGCTATGAAGCACATCTTTTACGATCATTATGCATTCAATATGCAATCCCTGAACATAAGAAAAAAAATAATAATCAATTGCTTGAAATTTCTCATAATAGATTTCCTTCCAGATGTATAGATTAGCAAAATATAATGAACTATACTTAGAGCACTATTGTTTGAAACACAATGAAATGATTTATTTCAGGCAGATTTTCAACTTAAGTACAATTTAAGAAGCATTAATATCATGCAAATGTATCATTTCATTTAAATATAGAACAATATCATTTGATAATTGATAAAAAAAATGCACATGTTACAGGGACAAATATATATTTTACATAAATTTGGGTTTAAAAATATTCATGATGTTAACCACAAAATAACTATAATGTGTGTGTGATTTATCATGTAAAATAATAACTCTATTATCTATTACAAAGTTCAATAACAAGTACATCTGATATATAATAAACCTTAGAAAATTTTATAACACATAAGTTAACAATGAATTCTCACATAAGTTCATCATATAAATATTATACTACAAATTTAAAATAACTAAAAGAATAGCAGTAAAATAATACCTCCTTTTGCTCCAATCTCAGGCATGAGATAAGCAATGTAAATGAAAATAAATATAAACCACAAAAATGGTTTATTTGTAAATGGAATAACTTTATGCTTTAACATAATAGTAAATATATCCTGAAAAGTAAATAACAAAATTATAATTTTATAGCATATCTTTTAATCACAAATAAAGTTTAACAAAAAAAATAATAAATAAACATTGATATCTATTTTTAAACACACACTATAAAATATCAATGAAGAAACTAAACCTATAAATTTAAACAAGACTCCCAAATTCATGATTCATTGTATAGGAAAGAAAGAGGAAACAAATTGATAAAATTAAAAATACATTAAAATTTCTGTCACTTTGAAAACAATAATTAATTTTAAGTTTTAAATTAAATAATGCATTTAATCTTATAAATCTAGAGTTAGATTGAATGTTTGCAATGCTCCTTTCCTATTGCCCTTTAGATAAATATGAATTTTTTTTCATTTATCTATTTGAATCTAAATGTGCAAATTGGTAATTAGTAAAAACAAAACTACAAAGAGTAACAGAACCATTCAAGTAGCTAAATAGGAAGACTGTTCACGGCTTATAAATGAACATTCTTTAATAATTAATATTATGTAAAACAAAAAATGTTTTATATTTCAATAACAGTCATTTTGAATATATTTCCATTTTAAAAAAAGCATTTTCAGAGTGTAATTGTTTGATTATGGTCTTTTTTATTATAATCCAATATAACAGAAAGGGGTGAATGTCTTATATTCTTCTCATTGCCATGTATTGAAACTCTTTCTAAAAAAATGAAACTGGACAAGGTATGATAAAACCTCACTTACATAAAATCAGATTTCTTTTAAATCCTATCAGAAGTTGTTACCATACCACTTCCATACCACGTTAGAGTACTTTAAAATACAAAAAGGCACAGTTGAATGACAAACTAAAAAGATTTAACTTCAAACATCCTTTAGAACAGAAAATCAAAACTAATCTTCATTTATTGATTTTCAACAAACAAACCAAAGATCAGATTGCTGTTTGATGATTTGAATGGAATACTATGGCCATCTATAACAACATGAGGGCTGAACATTACTAGAACCTATAACTTAAAGTATATTCCGATGGCCAGAAAACCCATGCCTGGGATTCAAACCTGCAGACAATAATTCTGATGACCATGGCCCTTGCCATTTCCAACCATGGTCCAACCTAAACTACATGAGGGGAAAAGTATCTGATATCAAAAATTACTAACAAATATCAGAATGTTTTTCCCTTAAAGAAAAATATACAATTGAATTCAGTTTGTTAAGCACTCCTTTCTTTCTTCCTGAATATGAAATAAATACTAAGTAGAACTGACTTGGGAAAATTCGCCACCAATGTTATAGCTTAACAGTTACAGTTTATGATAAAGAATTAAAGGGAAATTTCAGTTTAAATGTATTTCAGAAAACATTGCATGGACTGACATATTATTAGCACAGTTGTGTATATAAGCATTTGTCTATGCTTAAAATAAACATACAGAAAACGGACAAAATGCATGGAGCTTGGCATCATGAGCAGAGTCAATTAAATCTTTGTTCAAGACTGCCTCCTGGTATGTTGAAGGCACATATATCAAAGCTTAAAGATATCTATCTGAAGAACAAATCCTTATTTAAATCTCTTTGTACCTGATGATAGAAATATTAAGGGTGAAAAGATTCTATGCAAATCAGAACAAACAAAAAAAAAGAGTGATCTCTAGGATAAAGTTTCTTGCAGATTGAATCCCACAATTTTTTTTTCTTTAATCCTTCAAAATTGACCTGGCTTGCAGGGGGGGGGGGGAACTTTCCATGAAATTTTACTCCGATTAAAAAAAGGAGCAAAATTGCTTTACAGAAATCCATTTTATCATCCCGAAATTCAATTTAAAGTTCTCATCACTTTATTATGTTATCTTGAAATTTCATTCATATATATATATACAGAGGCTGTTCACACATTTTTTCGATGATGTATATTGTATTCACAAAACTAAATTACATAAAATTCTTGTGTTTCAAATGTTCTATTTGACATCCCTTATTCTGAACTATCTTTCGACACCGCAATTTCCAGGAAAATAATGCCTTTTGAAGTGTCAGAAGAGGTATTCTATCCCATTCCTCCTGAACAGCTATCCAGAGTCCTGTAAGGGTTTTGGGACGACGTTTGGATAATGCAGATTTTAAAAGTCCGAAAGCACAAAAATCCATAGGTGATACATCGGGAGATTTAGTAGGGATATCAGTGAAGGGTATGGCCTTGATACCAGTTTTTTGTTCCATTTCTTTTAGGAAATTTACAGTGGATTTTGATGTGTGACTGCTAGCTTTGTCCTGATGGAGTCTCACAGATTGATGGCACTGTGGGTAAAGCGATGGTATTTCATTCAGAAAAATTGGCGATAAAATATGTTTCTGATAGTAATTGGAGTTAATCTTGACATTTTTTTCACTCTCTTTATTTTTAACTAGCCAATATAAGAAAAAACCAGCAACAATCATGAATCCCTTAGAAAAACTTTCTTTCGATTCTTTGAACCATGTACTTAAATTAACCATGTACGATAATTTTGACTTTTAAAAACATAGTACAATTGCAATTATTTCTTTTGCAGCAAACGATTTTTTATTACCGCTTACCAAAATCATCTAAAAAATGTGGGAACAGCCTCTGTATATGTGTGTGTGTTAGTGAGGTTAAAAAATTAAAACTGGACACACCTGAAATTTGTAATAGTAGGCAGCACAAATGGTCAAAACTCAAATATAATTCAGAGTTTTGTTTATAAAAACACATTTAATTAAACATTCTGAGAGAAAGAGATGAGGTCTTCCCTAATTGAGAGGGATCCTCGAATCATCTGAAGAGTGTAAATGTAAAAGGGCAATTATATGTCACATAACACCCCCATGGTCATGTTTAGCTCAGAGTGCACCTGAAGGTAGATATAAAAATCATGGAAAGTTTAGTAGGGGTTTGTAAAATTAAAAATTAATTGGTCAAATTAAGTTAGGGAGTGAGTTTAGTAACGTTAGCGAATGAGGAATATTTTTTTTTACATTGAAAGTTCCAAATTTTAAAAATTTAGCCACACTGTAATAGTTTAATTTTCTTTGAAAATTCACCAAAGAAGGAAAGGAGCAAAGTCTTTTATGAGAGATATTTTTTTGTTTCAGCTCATAACAGTTCCTTAATTGGAGCAAATGAATTGCTTCAGATGGATATAATATTTGGAACAATAAAAATCTTTAGGAGCAAAATCAAATCCCTCCCAAAATAATGGCTTCATATGGATAAATAAATTTTAAAAATCCTTGAAAACCAAATCAATCGGAATTTTTCATTTTAGTTAATATCTATTTCAATCCCTGGTACATATTTACAATTGCTTCCACCCATGAGAGCATGCTCCATGCATTTTATTTTCAAGCATTCTAATTTTGTACTACTTTAGACAATGGATCTGTTCAGAATGGGCTGGATGACTGCCCTTTGTCAGTCAACAGTAAAAATTTAGAGAAATTCTACAGATGGAATTCTTTTCCCTCCAGCGTATTCATCTGCTATGCCATGCTAAGGAGCTCATTACAAGAGTGAAACCTAGGTCTAATACTAGAGGTGTATATAATTGTATAGGTCAAGAGGGTATGTCTTGCCCTTATTTTAAAAGAGCAACTAAAAAATATTGTCCATAAAATCTGTTAAAAATATTTCATGTAGAACTTGATATTAAAATATCTTATCTTTTTAATCCGAACCACTTTTGTCTTCATACTTTCAAACAGCTGTTTCTTTGATAATGTATACAGAAAATGATGATTACATTCAGTTCAGGGAAGATAATATAAGCTAGAGATAATTTAAAAATTGTAAACTTGTCAGTACAACTAACTCTTGAAACAGTTTTACTCATTCTTTAAAATACTACCAAATCCTAATAGATGTAATAAATACTACAAGACCTTTTTTAAAATGTCTACTTTTGTTATAAAGCAAACTACAGGTAACCCTCCTATAACACGGTAGATAGGTTCCTAGAAAATGCTGTGTTGTGTGAAACCGTGTTATATGAGACCCAGAGACAGTTCAAAAAAGGGGAGTTACGTTCTGAAAACTTATTAAAAACAAACATTTTAAAAAAATTCCATATAAGCAATTTAATTTTTATTAAAAATATAAACGTATGTATAACACAAAACGAAAAGAAACAAAAATATATTTTCATTTAATACGATCTTAATTTAATAAATTTCTTCCTCATCACTGCTCAGTACAATCAAACGAGAACGTTTTTTCGATTGAACGATATCACCTTCACTTTCAGAACCTTTTTCTTTATTTAGATTTTTTGTACCTTCTATCCTCTTTAACAAATCTGCAATTTTGGTTTATTTGCTGGTTCTTACAAGGTCATTGTAGATTCATGGTATAGAGATAGATAATTTTGCAGCTCTCTTTTGAATTTTCGGCTGATTTCAGCAGAAGGGTCTGCATTCAGGAAAAATGATTCAAGATTTTCAGTTAAGCTTCGGCCTTCTTGTAATTTTATAGAGTTATAAATGAATAAATTATAATTTGTTTATACATTTCCATGTAAAGCCACTATAGTTCATTATTCCTTCCCGTCATTATTTTAAGGTAATTTAGTTTTTAAATGTGTTAAACAAAAATCATATTATCTAGTGCTATAGGAGTACAGTGTTGTACAAAGGTTTTCGAAATTTTTTACCGTGTTACAAGTTGCAGTGTTATACAAGGGTTCCCGCAATTTATCCTATCGAGTTAGAGCGAAACCATGTTGAAAGATGCCATGCTGTAGGAGGGCTACATGTATTAGATATATTGTTTCTTAATAAAGAGAATTTTAAAATATTCTTTCACTTTTTATGGTATTTACAAATGAAATCAAATTATACTTTTTTTAAAAGTCAATAAAACTAAATAATAAAAAATTATATGAAGTGATTATCACAAAAAGATATTGCAAAGCAAAAATCAAGACGTATATTATAAATTAAAGCAAACCATACTAACTGAACAAGTAAGGTTTGTATATATCATGCAGCATTTCAAACTAGAATAAGTGAGTTTTATAGCCATTGAGTAAAAAAAAAAAATTTATTTCACTATGAATTATATTATTATAATAGCATTCATCTAACAACTCTTTGAACATAATTTGCAGTTCTACAGTCAAAAAGATTTAAATTTGAATCAAAAATGAACTTACAATTACACAAACATAAAATTACACAAATTTATTATATTAGAGTTAAAACAAATAAATTTTTATTGCAACTTTCACTTAGTTACATAAATACAGATTAGTATATAATACAAAAGTCTGTTATATACAAATAAAAATCATTCACATAAGAACTTTTAAACTAGTCTAACGTGTCATACACTTTCAAATTGAAGCGAAACAAAATGAATGAATTTCAGAGTTTCAAGTCAACTTAGATACTGAAAATGCACCTGACAAAGATATTAATCAAAGCTCAAATAATAGTCATACATTAAATAAAAAATGTGATTCCAATTAAAAGGTCATGGAAAAAATTAACTACAATTACAAACAAAATAATTAATGCTTATTTTTATCTATTAGACCTACTATACATTTAAAACTTTTTTCTCTAAGTCCATCAAATCTTATTTAAATTTATAAAATATTTCTTCACTTCCATTTGGAAACAAATGCATATATGTTTTAAAAGCATACAGTTCAAAGTTTTTTAATGTCATAGATATGAATCGGTAAAAATTATTTAATTGAAATTTATCATTAATACTTTTAACAGTAAATAATGAAAATAATTTAACCCTTTTTGATCTTAAAATATATTTTTCATAATATGTTTCTTATATCTTAAGAGTTAACACTATTTTTTACCATACAATTCATTTTCACATTATTATAAAAAAAGGTTTAAAATAAAATTAAAAATTTTAAAACAAACATTCCCATTTAAAATTTAACTTTTGAGTACTACATATTTTAATCTTAATTCACAAGTTTTCTCCCGGATCTTTCAATTTAACACATTTGATAAACAATTTATAGTAATCCCATACTTCAAAACAAATGGTCACATCTCTTAGAGATCTAATAAATTATATGGTGTTTTTAGCATGTCATCTGATACCTTATTTTTATGAGCATTATATGAAGTTTGATTAATATTTATCAAATGGATATTTTTTTTTTTACTGATTAATATATTTATACATTTATTTATAGTTTTCTGAGGGGGAGGTAGCTATTTTATTCCTTGTATCAGTAGTATCTTACTAAATTAATGGACAAAATGCTTTTAGAACTTCTATCCTACTAGATTGTTTTACATATTCTCAATAACAGTACATGAATTTCAGCTGATTAAAAGCACTAAAAGCAAATCATATGAAAAGTACCAGGTAAAAATTCTGTTCTGCAACGAGATCTTAATTAAGAAAAAATGATTTCCAATTCCCTCAGTGTAAGGATTGAAACAATCAGAATATATTAAAACATAGCATGTAACTATATACAATGAAATATTTTTGCTTCTGTAGTGATATTTTATCACCTAAAAAAAGTCTTAAACCTACTTTGCGACATTCATTGTTTTTAGAGACCATAAATTAAACCAAAGAGGAAGAATAATAACACTGACAATTTTATAATTCCAATTATTAAAAAAATATGAATCTTCAACAGCATACAGTATAACTTTTTTATGACCATTAATAGCTCTAAGAAAATGAGTCCACCATACTACATCACTATCAATTAAATATGATTGTACTACAACTATTAAGTAAGTGAAAACAAATGGATTAATGATGATGAGGTATAGGTATTGTAAAAATAATAGTCGTCTACACTGGATGTTAACACTTATGGGAACAAAGAGTACAGTAAGAATAATTGCAAAAGATATGTTAACTAAAGCTAATGTATACAAAGTAGCCCCTAAAAGCAAAAGTACAACACACATTTTAAATGTAGATTCAGGCAAGGTTACTTTATAATAAAAGTTAAAGCAATGTACAAATAATATCCATATCAAAAGCAAACATAAGTGCAAAATATACAAAGAGTCTTCAGTAGAATATTGAAAATAGTCTTTCAAATAATCAACATACAATGGTGAAAAATAAACAAAGATACTAAATAATATGTGAGTGACAATTACATCACATGTTGTCCAATAACTTATGCTGCTTGTCTGAGGAGGAACTACCTGCTTAGAATCAGTACTTTGCAAACTAATATATAAATACAAAGCTTTGATTAGTATAGGTAAAGCAATGAGAGCAAATGGAGGCATATAAAGTCCAATAGATACATAACTTCTGGTGCTTGGCAATAAATAGAAGAAGAAAGATTGATGAAACTTCTCAAGCAAATTGTTCAGACTTCGAGTCATACCTTCAAGCACACGTCCCATTTGTGACAGTGTAACTGAACTATATTCAGCTTTTTGAACTTCAGATTTTAAAGTCACAGCCTGAATACCAAAACGGTGAAACAGTCCATGTCCACCATTTGGTAACCCAGTGGCTTGTATTAGAATCATATTACTCATAGTAATGAAATTATGCATCCAATTATCCCAAGTGAGAGTTTTGGAAGGATATAAGTCAAACCTTGAATGAAAACTTGTTGGAACTTGTTCTCTATTGCATAATTCAACAGCTAAATTAAAAAGATCAAGATTAGGTAACTGACCATGAAGTCCTATAATTTTAACATCTATATGTGAGAAACGTTCGTGACTTAACTCCAAATTAATCACACCTTGAATCAAACCACTATTACCTTTTAATTTTTCACTCTTTAAATAATCTGATGTAGATACACCATGGTAAGCATCTAACCACGCTTGAAAACCTATATTTTCATGTTCTGTAATAAGAAATATTATATCTTTGCTCCAATAAGCACTGTGCCTAAACATGCGAGCAAGTTCTATCATAAGTGCTACAGATGGAAACGTGTTGTCATGAACGCTCTCATAATCTCTGTAGGGCGTTGATATAACTAATGCTTCAGTACTGGCTACTTTGGGTGCACGTAAAATTGCGTACAAGTTCTTCCCGGTGAATTTTGACTTCAATCCAAATGGATAATTTAAGGTAAAATTGTTTTCATAAACATCTAATCCCATTTGTCGAAAATGTCCTTGAATCCATGCAGTTGGTACTGAAGATGGATGATTCCTGGCCTCGTCTTTTAAACTATCTAATAAACGTTTCACAGATGATCCGGCATTAAATTTTCTATCAACTAAACCAGGAAGCAGAGCATTTTCTGAGAAATAAGTTTTACTATTTAAAGTATCCGATGCAAGAAGACAAAACCATATGACTCCGATAAAAAAACTTAAAACTATCAATTTCAAAGAGTGTCGTATTATGAATGCACTCATTTTCCTTCTACTTTTCGTATCATTTAGAAGCCCCATAGCTGGTATTGAAATTAAGAGGAAAGCAAGAAATTGGTTACTTTTGTACAAACTAAGCAAGACTCATGTTCGTATCCAAAAATTATAATTAAGTAACATTAACAATGTACTGCATCTTACCGGCGATTACAATCTGCGCTACTTTGCTACTTTTCTCAAGATCTACAACATACGAAACAACAAACATTTGATGTAGCGGTGTTGCCAACTCTAATCAAAATCGTGAAAAAGCTACAGAAAGGAAACGAGCTCTCTGGTTTACAGACGTTCATTTAAAACAATTCTACCATTCTTTTGCTCAATGAATCAAGCAGGATGACGGTGATCTGTCGTCAGCCTGCTTGCCTTTAGCTTCATGCTGCTTGCCTTATGATGTTTGAAAAAAAAAAGTTTTGGTGCAAAATCCTTGCGAAAATAATTTTCACCTAAATATTACTTCATTCAAAAATATTTTTGTCAACATTGCATTGCAAAGTAAAGTTTGGTTCACCTTGATGGTTGACATGAAGCTACAGAAGGAGGAGCAGCTCAGTGTTAAAAATGTGTCTCCCTTTTTGTCGCCGCCACTAGAGGGCGCTCGCGTGCACTAGCGGGCGGCTTAGACACGGACAACCATACGCTTTAATATGGATTTTTCGTATTTTTCCTAGCGAAAACAAGTTGTTTTATTTTAGTGCGTATTTAATATGAATTTATTTATTCAATTTAACAATTTTTTATTTTCATTCAAAATCTTTATTTCAAGTGTTTTTTTTGCTACAATTCAATAAAATTCTTAAAAGAAATGAGTAAATAAACTTTTTCAGAATAATTGTGTATTGGTTTCAGAATAAATTTGTTCAGAATTTTGTAATAATTTAATAATTAAGGAAATGAAATTACAGAAAAGAATTGTGAAGAAAGTTTTTTATCATTGTTCATAATCTCTTATGGAAAAAAAATGTGAGAAATAATACTGATTAACCAAAACACACACACACACACATAGTAGAAAAGCAACATTTTCTATCAATCACAAATAAATTCTTATCAGGACTATTAAAATAGGAAGTCAATTCAGTATTTAATCAGACAATACTTTAAAATATCTTCCTTTAGAAAAAAAATCAGTCAAAGCATCTCAGATTACACTTTTTAAAACCGGAGGTATAATCGTCAAGTTGGTAAATTACTGAATACAAATTTTTTCAGCGAATTAAAAAGAAAAAAACAAATAACTTTGACAAGGACAAATCAGCTATATTTTTGAATTTTCACAAAGTACGCATTTTATTGCATAAGCAGATTTTGTACGCAGATTTTGCATAAGCATTTATAGTAACAACATTGCTTATCATACAATGAAAACTTATTTACTTAAGGGGTGTGGTCACTTTTACGTACCTTTAAAAGTATCATTTTTAGGCCTATTTTCGATTGTATGTACTACTCATGATTTAATCTTGATTTATATGAAATTTTTTGAATAACTACCTATAATATTGTTTATTATAGATGCAATTTTTCAAGGTAATTAATAAAAATGACTTTTTATGCATAAAAAGTGAATTTTTTTTTTAAATCGAGCATTTTGCAGTCAACTACTGTGCGCATTCTGTCAAAATAAATTATTAAGGTACATGAATAATTTTTTACTATATGTGATTACAATACTTCAGGCAACAATATCCAGCAACATTATTCTAAAATATATTAAAACCTTTTAGTACGTGCTATTTTTAATTAGAAATTTCAAAAATGACTAAGTAAAAGCTTATAAAAAAATTCTTTAAAAATTAAAATATATTAAGGTTCAAAAATTTTGGTAGATTTTGTTGTCTAAAGTGTTGTAATCACATATAGTAAGCAATTATTAATGTAACTTAATAATTTATTTTGATAGAATGCGCACAGTAGTTGACTGCAAAATGCTCGATTTTAAAAAAATATTCACTTTTTATGCATAAAAAAATCATTTTATTTTTTTATTAATTACCTTGAAATATTGCATATATAATAAACAGTATTATAGGCAGTTACTCAAATTTCTTGTAAATTAAGCAAAAATCATGAGTAGTACATACAATCCAGCATAGGTCCAAAAATGATACTTTTAAGTACCTTTAAAAGTATCATTAGTAACCACTCCCCTTAAGGGGAGTGGTCACTTTTAAGTACTTTAACTA
The DNA here is from genome assembly GCA_907164885.2 of Dolomedes plantarius. Lineage (NCBI taxonomy): Eukaryota > Metazoa > Arthropoda > Arachnida > Araneae > Dolomedidae > Dolomedes > Dolomedes plantarius. The sequence continues at coordinate 33,795,823 of OU015497.1, forward strand.
ACTTACGTAATTTAACTAACTTAATAGTGATTAAATTCAATATTATGGTTATTTCCAGCAGAACTTAAGATGTCTTAACTTTGCGTTCACTTAAAACACAGCAGCTGTACTTTTCTCTCATTATTATGCATCTTATATTAACACAAAACAATAATAATGTTCTTACCTTAGGAGCAGCAAATATACTAGGATTTCTCTGTCCAGTTTCTTTATTTCTTTTTAAGGCTGATCTATAGCCAGTAGAACAACCCGGAGCAAAACACGTGTTTGGCATATTTCTGCACACAGAATAAATTTTAAAATTTATAAAACAACTTTCACCACCACGCCGTATAACTCAATGTATAATAGTCACTTCGCTTGCATGTCGCGCCCTCTACCGGTGAGCGACAGCAATCGGTTCATTTTTCGAAAAATTCCCCATTGAAGCTTACGCTCCTTCTGTAGCTTCATGATGGTTGATTTTATTGAATCATCTTATTCCCCCTCCTCATGCTTTCCCTTTCTCTGATACTATCTTTTTCATGATCGTTCAATATAACCTTGCAGCAAAATCAGAAACGTTACTACTAACTTTCCTGTAGAGACCTGAAGGATGATTTTCATGACCGTTAAAGATATTTATGAGACTACTGTTAGAAACGTTTGCAATGCAATGAAGGGTCCGAAAAAAAAAGACATCGGAGAGGGAAGTCCCTTTCAGCTTTGGAAACAAGAACTATCGCTCCCATGGTAACGTCCATAGAGGAAAATTTCGATGATTTGATACTTCAAAACCAATATTTTTCAACTCATGAAACCTGACGAAATGCATTCCAGCCAACATCAACTTAATATTTAAAAAACTTTTAACCTAGTACTAAACGCAATATTTGAAAAAGAATTGAAAGGTTGCGTTGTGATATCGTCTACTTACACTTTGTGCGAGAACATTTAACATAGAGTTGGTTGATGGTCGCCAAAGACGAATAATTTTTCAGATTTACCTCTTCTTTTTTCTTTCTTTTTTTTGTGATTATCTAACCAGGGCAATACTATGTTGAAGTTACAGGTAGAACCGCAATTTTAATGAGGTATTGCTGATCCTGGCGTAGAATTCTCCCATCGTGATTATCAAAAGTATTCCGTTTTAAAATTTTATAAAATGTTTGTCCAAATATTCAACATGTGTCAAGAAGTATTATATTAAAACTGACGTATTCTTGTTAAAGTATTTTGCACTACCCCCAAAACTGAATACAATTGATCATAAAATTATTTTACATGTAGTGCAAAACTGATTTTGTTTTCTCATTCTTTATTTAAATATGCTTTGTTTTGCTGTTGCTTGCAGTCACTAGAATTTAAAGCACACTTGCTGATATTTCCATTTCAAGGTGGCCGAATGGCTAGGCCGTTGGATTTCGGTACCAGAGTCTGTGGGTTCAAGTCGCACTATTGACATGGACGTTTGAAGCCGTTCAATGATTGGTTTTAAGCTGTAGGTCCCGATCTAATGAGCCTTTGTGTAGTAAAAAAAGGACCGTAGCACTCTCAACCAACCATCCCATTGCATGTACTAAAGTGAAAAAAGGTGGGCTGATTGTGTCGGTATTTCTTCACTGTATTCTGTTGTGCATAAAATAGCTTTTTCCGTTTTGTGTTCATAATTAATTTATTGATTGTAAAAATTATTGAACATTAAATAAATGGCGAAAAGAAATTTAAAAGCTTTTTCCTATTTTTATTAGTTGTTAACGTCTCTCATATATTAGTAAACTCAAGAGTGTGTCTCATATTTAATGACTAAAATACATAATTACGCCATTTCCCATAGGCGTATCGTCGGAGGGGGGGGGAGGGGCTTTTTCAGTGAGGAAAAGATGTGGTAGTCGCATGATAATAGCTCGGGACTATGGGGGGAGGATGGTCAAGGATCTCCCAGCGCAGCTAGAGATTCCATGGTGATGGTCCCGTGCTGACACATCCATTACGAAATCCTCTAAATCAGTGATTCTTAACTGGGGATGCCTGCACATGAGAGGGCATTTCTAGGGGTGCGAGAGAAGGTTCGAAAATTTTAATGAAAATTACCGCCTAACCACTTATGAGAAACATGCCTTATTCTCTTCTCCCCCACTCCTACGGCTGAAACCAAGATGGTACGCAACGACCACGATGTATTTTATATTGCAGAATATTTTCCAACTCCAATCTTAAACCCTCAAAGTTGTTATAAGAACAACTTGGAGGGTAACAATCAGCATGGTGGAGAATTTGCAGGATATAGTCTTCACGTCTTGAAGTCTAAGAAAGCACGATTTGAGATCAGCGGTACTACTACAAAATCTATCGTTACGGCAGTTGAAAAGCCTTTGCTAGAAGCTTCTTATCAAGTAGTGTATCTGTGTGCTAAGGAAAAAAAGAGTTATACAACCGCTGAAGAACTAGTAAAACCATGTGCACTTGAAATTTCAAAAACTTTATTAGGTTTTGAAGCACAAACGAAAATTCAGCAAATTCCGCTATCAAAGATGTGATTACACCATGTATTGAAGATCTCAGTGAGGATATTTTACTGGAAATAGTAGAAGATACCAAAACTAGTCCTCTAAAAATAAGCATTCAACTAGACGAGCCAACTGATTTAGCTTATTGTAGTGAGTTACTAATATTTGTACGATATACACTCTTGGACAAAAAAGAAAAAAAAAAAACGACGTACCAAGAAGGGGTAATGCAAATTGGACACAAATTGATATGCATACAGGTTTCGACGGAAAATGCAAAAATTTTAAAGTTTGGCAACTGATGAATGAACATGTGACGCATCATAACTGCGCAACTGGTAGGATATTAAAGAGGAGAAATTTCGATTCCAGGTCATAAATTCTTTGCGAATTTCATTCCGTATACTCAGGTAGACAGTAACTATGCCTTGCATGCAGGTGCGCGAACAATATGCGCAGATGTCAGCATTTGAGAGAGGACGTGTAATTGGGCTCAAAGAAGCCGGATCGCCTAATCGGCGAATCGCTCGACGTTTGGATAGGAGCGATGCCACTATTAGACGATAATGGCAGGAATGGGTGAACCATGGCCAAACACAGCGTTAAGGAAGCGGTCGGCCTAGAAAAACAACAGAACGCGAGGACCGAGCAATCGTCAGAGCGACACTTACAGCCCCCGATTCATCATTATCATCGATCGTACATGAAACTGGGGCTTCAGGGACCGCAAGGACCATTCATAGGCGGCTCAGAGAAAGGGGGTCGAGCTCACGGAGCCCCTTGCGCCGACTACCATCGACCTCCGTACACCGACAAGCCCGTTTGCAGTGGTGTCGGGCACATTCGACCTGGAATGTCACTGCCTGGAGTAGAATTGTCTTCAGTAATGAGTTCTGCTTCGACTTGAGCCCCGATGACCAGCGAATACGTGTCTGGAGACGCTCCGGACAGCGGTGGGATACCAAACTGACTGTCTTCCGCCATATGGGCCGACAACCAGGAGTGGTCTGAGTTCCATTTCATTTCATAGCAGGACCCCTTTGGTTGTCATCTGCGGCACCCTTATTCTACGCCCCGTTGTGTTGCCCTTCATATCACGCCATCCTGGGCTTACATTTCAGAAAGATAATGCCCGCCCACACGTGGCGAGTTTCTACTGCTTGTCGTCGTGCTTGCCCAACGCTACGTTGGCCAGCAAGGTAGCCAGATGTGTCCTCCATTGAGCACGTTTAGAGCGTTATGGTCAGGGCCGTCCAACCAGCTCGATATTTTGACGATCTAACGAGCCAATTGGACAGAATTTAGCACGATATCCCGCCACCTCTATCAATCAATGCCAAGCCGAATAACTGTTTGCATAAGGGCCAGAGGTGGACCAACGCATTGACTTTTTCACTTTGTGAAGCTCTTTCTCTTGAATATATTATCCAATTTTTCTCAAATTGTAATCATTTGTTTTTCTGAACATGTACATCACATCTACCAATTTTCGTCCCATTCGGATAACTCCTTGGTGCGTCGTTTTTTTTTTTTTTTTTTTTTTGGGGGGGGGGGGGGTGTCTAAGAGCGTATTAAAGAAAAAGGAATGCTATAAGATTTTCTCTTTAGTGAGCCTCTTCATACGACGACAAAAGGCTGCGATGTTTATAATCAATTGAAAACTTTTTTTTTTTTAAACATCAAATACCCATGAGTGTGATAGGCTCTGTTACGACTCAAAACTCCGTCTGTAACTGTTTGTCCCTATAAACGGGGAATTTTGGTTTTACTCTCCTTACGGGAGGGAAATACTGTATGTGTATGTCACGTGTAAAAACGAAAGTAAGGGCCTGTTCACATAGGAGTCCGTTGCGTTACGTTAAGGAAAAGATGACGTTAGGACGAAAATAAACCAATCATACGCCTCCAAACTATTAGCGATGAAATTCTTAACGCGTATGATTGGTTAATTTTCGTCTTAACGTCATCTTTTCCTTAACGCAACGCTACGGACTCCTATGTGAACAGGCCCTAACTTGTTGTCGCGTTGGAGAGCCGATTTGCGCGGCTCTTAGAATCCTGTGATGGCTCGACATAGTCGAGTGGGAAAATGCGGGCGGCATAAATGAAAAGCCGTGATTAATTATTGTAAGAATACTGTAATTGTGCTGTGATTGTGAATGTTAATAAATGTACAGTGTTTTGTAAAGGATACGGAGTCGGATACGTTTAATTTATGGTACAGGCTCAATTTGCACTGATGGTGCCCCTGCAATGATGAGCAAAAATTCTGGATTTATTTCATATATAAAGAGAGAAATACCGCAAGTTACAATAACGCACTGCATGTTGCATCGTCATGCACTTGCTTCGAAAGTTTTGTCAGAAAATTTAAAACAGTATCCAATAACTGCAATAAATGTAGTAAAGTGCATCCGAGGACGAACGCTTAATCATCGTATCTTTCGTGCATTATGTGAAGAAATCGGTGTTGTTCATACTGTGCTTCTTTATCTCACGGAAGTACAACAGCTCTCTAAGGGTTGCATGCTGTCCAGGGTTTTTAAATTGCGCGAAGAAATTATACAGTTTCTTATTAAACAAATTAGTGATCTAGTGGAAGCTTTTCGAAATAGAGACGCAATAAATCGGCTTAAAAATGTAGATATTGTTTTATATGTAATAATATAGTGTGCATTGTAAATGTATTAATTTCTTTATGCAATAAATAATTTTACGTCTTTTCCTAAATAAAAAATAGAAACTCATTTTTCAAGGGGGTGTTGACTATTATAAAGGTTAAGAACCACTGCTCTAAACCATCTCAATATTGTGCACTGAGACAGACATTCATGATTAAACACATCCCTCTTACGACGATAATTTTCGGATCCACTAACATCATCTGCCGTCAAAAATTGAATCACTGCGAGCTGGGCCTGTTTGGAAGAATACACGTGACGACCGGACGTAGTCACCTTGCTTAAACACGTTCAAACAGCACACTGACAATTCCGACGATAGCAGTTTTGTTTCGTAGTCATCTACTGGTGCAAGCGTAAAGCTCTGGGTATTTAACAACTGCCGCTAAAACTGAAGTCTCTCTTTCATTTGTGACACTCTTAAAAATTGCTTACTTGACTGTTTTTGTCGAAATGACATTAGAAACTAAATATTTATTATTATGCTCATTAGAAACGGCATTTCCAGGCGTAATTTTTCCAAAAAATTTCAAACTTTAAATCCACAAATGTGCACATTGAATAAATTCCGTTAAGAATGAAGAGACTTCGAGAAAAAGTTTCCGAAAATTGGAGGACATGTTAAATCTCCATAGGGTTTCTTAGTTTTGTTCTCCTAAACTCTCCAAGATGGCATATTGCAGTTCCTCGAACTTTCCCGTGGATGATGGTTTGATTTGTATAGATGTCAACTTTTTGCTACACGAGGGCTAATTAGACCGGGATCTACTGCTTAAAGCCGATTCCGAACTACTACATACGTCCACGCCAAGAGTGAGACTCGAACCCACAGACTTTGCTTTATTAATAAACACCCCCAAATGAATCGAACTATTTTTTCCCCTCCAAAAATTGCAATGTCGCATTAGTTCAGATTGAGAGTATATGCTTTAAAATACATGGATAGTATCTAAGATGCTAAATCACGAAAATTGATTGTTAGGAAATGATTTTTCTTAATAATTCTACACTTAAAAAATTGTAAACAAAAATTTCCCAAATGGCGATAACCAGCTCATTGACCGATTCCCAACGAAATTCATTCATTTTGAAACACAAAATTTGCAGCCCTAATAGCTGGTATCGTTAACTTGGCAGTTCGTTCGACGGGTTGCAGGCCTTGTGTCGTTTGCCAGAATCTTTAGAAGTTAGTTCACTCTTCAACACGATGCATTAAGCCTCTATCAGACCACAAACAACCCGCACAACACAACACGTAGGTGTGCTAATTTGATCTGTAGAGGGATGATCAAAATGGCGTTGTTAACACGCTAAATGTTTTCAGTTTACGGCTGAAGCATTACAGTTGTGTTGCGCGAATTTTTGTGGTCCGTTATAAACGAATCTGGTCCGCGTCTTATCAGTTCTATGGTTTAACAGTATTTATGTACGCTTTCCCAATAGACCCATACAACTCCCACGAAAATTTGAAAAACGGCTACTCGTTGTGACAAAGATCCGATCATAGTTTCCAGTCCTATTTTGCATAGACCTATATCAGATCCCGCGGCAGTTTCCTCCAGTGAGCGGATACAGACATGACGTTACATTACAGATGACCTTATTCCCGCAATAGGACGTAGTTACTAACATGGTGCGAAATTCAGCAGGATCCCTGACCACTTGTTTGCCTTGTCATAGAGTTTGAAAGCGTTGGCAGTGGCTTCGATTCCAGATGACGGTAGTACAATCTTGGTTCCTACACTGCTCTCGCATTCGAGTTTGCCTTGCAAGCACTGAGGGCTCTTCCTTTAGAATCGATTCTCTTTTGATTCTAAAGGAAGGGTCTTTTGATTCACCATTGACCTGTTTTGGCATGGACTAAAAATCAGGGATATGTTGTGAATTAGGAGTTTTTACACGTAACTTTTAAGTGCTGCTTTTTAACTGGAAAAGTCTGGTTGGAGGATGGTTTCTTAGAGTGAAGCTAAAGATGTTTCCTTCTCAAAATTGTTTTGAACTTTGAAATTATCGTTTCGATTCCGTATCATCTTTTGATAGGTAGTAAAGTGACAAAATTTGTTATTAGGTATTCCAATAAATCAATATTACCTTGCCTTCTTTTGTCCAGTTAAGGCATCAACTCCGGCTTGCAGGGAAAGTGCTTCATTACCATCGGTTCTGACAAAGGAATTTCGACGCCGGTCAAAGCGGGGAGCGATGACAGACTCTGGTGGTAGGATGCCCTATTGAAAATACTCCATTGGCAAACTATTTAATTCAAAAATTCAGCAGATGTTTAAATTCATATCCGTTTGGCTGTGGAGCGATGCATGTTGCGTTCTTTAAGTGTTCCGTAAAACCATCTACCCTGACCTTGATTGATAATTATCAACTATTATAATAGTCATAAATTAACCAACAAGGTTACTGCACTGGCCTCTTTTAAGTGTCTCAATAACTTTATTTCAAATCCACAGGAACAAAGCAAACTAAAACCAGAATCCAACTTGGCTTCTCTTCTCATTCAGAAAAAAGAACAGCGAAGAATCTTTTTGATGTTGGAGTTAAAAATTAAAGGAACTTTAAGGACTTAACAGTTTTGTGTCTTAAAAAAATTAATAATTTAAGGATTAAAAATCATTGAGTACTCTAAGGACTTTTATGGACCATGGGAAACCTAACACACCATGATAGCTAAATTAAAAGAAGAAGAAAAAAAAAAAGAGAAAAAGAAATAAAAATTATTAGGACCGAACAATAAATACATGGTAAATAAGGCAATCTAGTACTTTAGCAACATTGATTAAAATTAAAATACAAATCAATTGTGGGGAAGTTGGTTCATTTTCTTGTAGTAAAAAACTTTGGAATGTAATATGACAATACTCTGTATGAAGAGATGCTCAAACATCACAGGTTGTAGTTTTGTCAATGATTTTTAGTCTGTCTTACACGCATATCAATTGAATCAAGAAATCCCACTGTCCCATGTAGAAAACAATCCGATCATATAAGATCAATTACCATACATTGTAAAAATTTAGTCACAGCTAACAAACAAGGTAAAAATGTAATTAAAATATACACAAACAATACATCATTCAGGGAAATTTTTATTACTTTCATAATTGGAAATATTCTTCACAATTAAATAAGCAAATACAAGTCAGCTGCTCGAAACTTTTCAATCTATCTCCGTAAGATAAGAGACTTATATTTGGTTCATAATATTTGTGCATGTATAACTAGAGTACTGTACAAAAATTAATATCACAAGAGTTTAATTTACAATTAATAATAAAATAATAAAAATTTCAAACAAATATTAACAAAACTGTTTTTTGTACAGCAAGAACTATTTTCTACCTCCTTTTAAAATGGATATCATCGATAGTGAGAGTTCATCAGATGGAAGAAATTGATACGAACGATAGAAAACAATTCTTATAAATACACAAGTTATACATGCAAAATATTAAAAAATTTATCTATTTTTACAGCTCTTCTTTAACTTAAAGCTATGCACAGCAAGAAAACAGAAAACAAACGTATGTATATTGAAGTGGCTAACCTTCAGCAAAATAAATAAATATATACAAATACTCTTAATCCCAAGCGTCCAAACACTGGGCAATACAGAACAAGCTCTAAAAGTTACTTAAATCTTTGTACTACACTGAGTATTTGTAGCAAAACCTTTACAAACAAAATAAGAAAATGCCATATATTACAGAGCACAATAAACACCTGTTTGAGCTCTCTTTACTATGCTCCATGCCAAATACCTTTGGATAAGTTATGGCATTTTCTGATAAAGCTAACGTACCTAATCTTTAAACACTAACACTTTTATAAACATACAGTACAGACCACAGTGACAAAACATGACTAAACCAACATACTTTGATCACAATTTTAAATGCAACAATGTTTCCCTAACAATACAAAATTACACAACATGAGGTTTAATATCATGAAACAGTGATAATGCACGTATGCAGTATATATTTTTGTCAATTAACATGGATAATAAAATAATATATAAAATAATTCTTTTCATATAAATCGCAGTAAACACACCAAAAATACAGGTAAATTGTTCCATTCTACTAAATTTATAAAAAAAATGCTTTATTTCAAAACATTCTATTTGATTCCTTAAATATATATATGTATATTTTGCATTTTTCATGCACTTTGAGATGACTATTTTACTAATGACATAACACTAAAATGTACATGAAAAAACAATGGCGTAGAGAATCTTTCAACATTATACAACAGCTTTCATTACTATAAAATTTAATGGTCTTTTATAAATAATAAAACAAAGATCGGAACTACAAAAACTTAAATATGATATTTTCTTTAATAAATAATGACTAAAATTCTGGGTACATTCGATTAATCTCTTGTTAAAAAAATCGTAAAAAAAGTAAAAAAGACTGGATTCACATACATAGAGTATTCATGGAAACCTTTTGTGCACTTTTGAGCACCATTGTGCTAGCGATATAATTAAAATAAACACAATAAGTAGAAGTGATTTCTTTTTGCTTCTGGATAAAATTTAGAATTTTGACAAAATATAAACTTAAGGTAACCACTTCAATATACCCACCAAGAAAGATATCTTTTTGATAAATATATATAAATTTGCTTAATATTTAACTGTCAGAATAAGAAAATTTTGAGAACAACTTTTCTTGCCAGCATACTGGAAAACATAACCTTGAAATCTTAAGATTTTACTAAGTTAAATGTACTCTATTGCAAATGAGGCCTAGATTGTGTTTGTTGTGATTGAGAAGGCTGTGCTTGGGCTTGATCTTTAAAATACTTTTCCACCTACAAAATACAGAAATATTAAGTTAATGAACTGTATACATTTTTATGCCAAATAAGCATGAAGTTTTTTTTTTTAATCTTCATTTAAATGATTTGTTTATCACTAAATTTAAATAGATCTGGTAATCACTTTTGAAAATCCCATAAATGAAATTTCTGAGGATAAGTTAACTACAATCATAAAAATAAATGTATAAGTATATACACATTATCTTTAAGTTTCTAATTACTTATGAATTGGTTTTCAGAGGATTTTGAGATGAATGAATTTTCAGAACATACCCTGCAAGATGCAAACTTTTCCTGAGTATTCATTTTGTAATATTAATATACAAATCTGAGACTAAAGGAAGTGAGATATTTCTATGCCATTGAATGAAAAAGAATATTTCTGAAGACAAAATAATGTGCTCATGACTGGACACTGTAAAGTGAAAATGTACAAGTACAGAGGAAATTTACTATGACAAATAGATGAACAAAAAGGATAAAACACATAAAAATATACAAGCAGTTTGGTTGATATTTTGAGGCAATATTAGTGATGCCAAATAAAATGCAAAGAGACAAAGGTATTTCTGAAGGGAATGTCAAAAAATTCCCAAAGAAATGCAAAGAAAATATTATTTTGAAAAATACCATTCCTAAATTCTGTTTACTTTATGACAAGTTATAAAAATTCCTCAGACATGACAAAAAGCAAAACTAGTATGGATGAAAAGAGAATACCAAGGAACAGGACACCTAATACTTTTTAGTCAATATAAAGCAAGCTCATTTCATGAGATTTTGATTTAAGAATCAAATCAGTAATTTTTGAAATATAAATGGAATATAAGTTGAACAGTCATTGTAACTATATAGAGATAAATCAGAGAATTAAGGAGAAACTGTATTAATCCTAAGCAGTCATATTTACCTCACAAATACAAGAGCCTTATTGTCAGATTAAAATTAATTTTAATCAAACTTACACCAATTGTATAAACTTGTATATAGTAAGCTAATTTTATTATTTTTAATTTTTACACACACATTTTGTAAAATAATTTTTAATATAGTTCTTTGTTTAAAACAAATCTCTCATATTTGTCACTTTGAAAATTCTATATAACTTTTCTTTAACTCTGACTATCTGATTAATTGTTCTAAACATCATCCGACAAAGCATTACGATTTGGATTAAAGTACCTAGACAATCCAAATACATTTTTTGTTTTCTTTCTCCCACTTAATAGTATCTATATTAAATATTTCAAGAAGTGAAAGTACTTAAGAGTTGCTCATTCAATAATTGATGTTGCTAATCCTATGCTTAAAACACAAGTTAGTAATAGAAGCCAGTAGTTAAAAGTGCTTTTACTTACAGGCAACTTACCCTAGGAACTGATGCATATTTTACTTTTCATTTACTCTTTGAATAAAACAGTGTGTGCCTGACATTTATTTACAGAAGTATACAAGCAGATCTAGACTTTTAGACATACTATTTGTGTTTTTGCTAATTACTGATAAAATACAAATACTTACGTAATTTAAAAGAAATGTGAAAATTTTTATAACTGTATAAATTGTAGCCAGATATAAAAATTTTAAGGTGCTTTAGAACAGTTTGAGAGTAAGAGCACAATAAGCTGGTTCATAAGTTTCAAAATTATATAGTAATGGTTCTTATTCTCAAAAAATTATCATCATATAAAAAAAAACTAAACATTAACATTATTCTGTGGATTACCTTCTTCATGCATGCACAGACAATAAAATATATAAACACACTCTTTCTTCACTTCACATTAGTATGTCAGTCATTAATGAAAATTCAAGCTATACTAATAAATATTAACTCTCCTTTTAAACACAAAACTTCCCCAACCTTAAAATGCATAATTTTTAAATAAATGACATTGATTAAAAAAAATATATAAATTTAATACCTGAAAATGTATATATATTTTTAACAATTTAGCAAAGCTCTTAAGCTTTGGAAAAACAACAGGGAACTGAAGGTATGAATTTTTAAATTAATCTTTCAATCAACAAACTAACATAAAAATATTTAAAAACAGCTATCACAGAGTTCATATTCAAACAATAGTTTTAATACCCTTGGTGGGTATTCTAGATGATTTACTATTAATTAATTAATAAAAGTTAGTCATATTCTATTATTTTTTATCAATATAAAAGTAAAGTTAGATTAAAATACATTGCTTAGTTTGTATATTTATTTAGAATTATTTTTGATGCATCCTAAAGCTGTTAATATAACACATGTAATATGGCATGTAAAATAATACATGTGTATTGATAAGCAGTTTATAAAATCATGAAAACAAATGAGGTGGAAAGCTCTGAATATCAATATTATGAAATATACATATTCACATTTTGATAAAATACTGATGTTAAATTTTAATGGATTGAAATTTCTAAAAATCAGAAATAAAATTTTGAAAATATTTATCATAATCTCTTTTGGAAATAAAGAGAAATTTATTTTATGTAGCAAATAACTGACAGATAAGGAATATTTAGATCAAAATCAGAATATTAAAAAATCTTTATTATACAGCAGAGAATTTACAAAATATCCCATAGTAAATTCCCCGACAACTTCAGGTTTTAGACTAAAAATTTCCATGACTTCCAACTAATTCCAAGTGTACCAGAAGCCCCATATCAGATAATTCAAAACATAACTAACAAAATGCAAATAGACTGATTACGGATTCATACAGACACCACAGGGAACCAGAATTTTTATACTGTTCACTTTCAGCAGGATGTCGTTTCCTCATCAATTTAAAAAAAAAAAATAAAAATTAATACAAAATATTTATAAGAAAAAAAACCCCCTTTTCTTAAATTTTGAAATGCTTATTAAGAAGCTATTTTGTCTGCTAGCAAACCGAAAATGTATATGAAAAAATAATCATTCGCAAAACAGAAAGCAAATGATAGAAAATGCCACAGATTGAAAAATCTCTTTAAATATCTCTGACTCTTTCGTTATGAAATGCTATCAGTGAAAAAATAATTCTCATAACATAGAAAATTATGGATAAAAATGCACAATATTTTGAATCGGTTTTTAGATGATTTACCAAAACATATTTTTTGTTTATATCATAGAAACAGGTAAGCTCTTAATAAAGAGATGTTTAATGGAACATTTTTGCATTTAACATGATATAAAAAAAATTAAACATTAGATTATATAAGAAAAAAAATTATGAAATACTATAAAAGAAAGATTTGAACTCACTGCAATGCGAAACTTTTGATAAATCTGATTTACTTTGATGATGAGTAAAGTATAATAAATACCAAATTTACAATAATTTTTGGAATGAGCACCTTACCTAAATAAATATAGTTTCAGCAAATGAAGTAAAAATAGATACATTATCTGCAGAAACATGCCAGTAAAATTAAAGAATCATTGCAGAGTCTTTTTCCCCTCAATAAAAACCCTATAAAATTTGATTTTTATATAAATTTAAATAGTTCCATAAATTATGGAAAATTCTCCACATATTATTTCTAAATTTTGCTAGTTTAATTTATCAAAATTTTCGGTAACTTTTTAATCTATCTCTGCTCTGACTGCAAATCATTATTTATTCTTGTTAAATGGGAAGGAAAAAAAAAAAAAAAAAAAAAAAATCGACCTGTTACTCCTGTACACTTTATCAACAATTTGGTCAACACATAACAATATAATTGCAACCAAAAAGATCTTCAATAATCATGGACATAAATCATTTTGAACAACATACCTTTCAAACGTTTGGAACTTGGATGGAACTGGATTGTAAATTTAGGAATTTGAGACAGAATTTGCAAAAATGAGCTCATTTTCACCTAACTCTAAATAATTAATACAAACACATTTAATACACAACCTGCTGCACAAACTGTTTGATTTCGAAAATTTCCCATAAAGCAGAAGCAGAAAGAGAAAAAAAAAAAAAGGGGGTATACTGAGACAGATTTTATACTGAGGAAAATTGATGAACCCTTGAACCTTTTTCAGGTATGACAAGAACTTTTCACGATTGATTATTAATTGCACAACATTTATGGGACAGCTTTTGTAATCTATTTCATGACTTTTATGACTGTAAGACTTGCTTTTATTACATTATATAATAATAGGAAAAATTTTAAATAATGACAAAGTTCAAAATGGAATTTTTAAAATAAAATTATAAGTAAACTCTGTTCATGCCAAGTTGATTCTACTATCTAAGCTTAAAGCCCTCTCACCATTCATACAAATTATATAGGCAGCTGAAAACACGTAAAGGTAAAAATAAGCATTATTTTAGCAAAATAAAAGACATTCAATTTTGGATATATAATACCTATCCTCCAGTAAATAAACAGAAAAACTTCAGCAGGTAGCCATCACAGTCATTTATGCATAAAAAAGAAATCAGTATACATTAATCTGAAAACTTAACCAGAAGTTTGAAACTAACTACATATGTAGCATATTTAAATGTTGAACACATTTCAGAACTTCTTTAGAATACCATGCCCACTAACTCTTTCATGATTAAATCAGATAAAACAAATGGATTTACAAATTTTATTTCATTAAATGCAATTTAAGCATGAAGTACACATTATACTAACAATTACAAATGCAGTTGTATTTATTGGTGAACAGGGTCCCATCCAAAAAATGTTATCTTACTCTGAAATTATTATTTTTTCCTAGGAGCAATAATTTATTCAATTTAAAAATTATGAAAAATTGAATGGCAATAAACTGAATTTCACTTTTGAAATTTAAAAGCTCAAAATAAACTGTTAGAGAGATTATGACTATATTATTCTCCTTTTCAGCTCAAATATCCCTAAATCCTTATCTTTTCTGTTCATATTAAGAATTCATTCAGTCTTTCTAGTCTGAAATGTTTCAATTATAGGAGTGGAAGGAGGGTGCGAGCCTACCAGATGTTTCTCTTGGGGATGATTAGTCTAAATAGTGGGGGCAGAAGTTGGGACTCCAGCCACTTTGGTGCCCAAAATATGAGCTAAAACCAGACTCCCACTCATGCAGCTATGCAAGGGGTATACAACAGAAAGCAAGTGATGTTTCAATTAACAAATGCATTAAAACTGAAGTCATCAGAAATTGTCAAAAGCAATTTTTCACTTGGGAAATAGAACTGACTCCCGAAATAAATAACTAAAATAATGTTTTCTCTCTAGCCAGTGTTCATATTCAACACAGAAGACTGCCAGATAGGACACACAGAACTCATGAGCATTTAATCATTACATTGAAAAATCAGCAACAAAATTTTGAAGATTGTTTTCCAGACAGCTCTGAAACCTTAGGTGTAATGGATCTATTTTTGTACCAGTAAAAATTACAGCATTTCAATTTCAGGATGAAAACAACTCAAAGACACTGTTTTTGACATTCATGAAAAATAACAGAATAAAAATTTTCTGGCTTCAAATTAATGAATATCCAGCACAGTGTGCAAGAAAGCACTTTAAGTACCTCTTAACTCAACCTATTTGTATGAAACCAAATTTTCTGCTTTTAGAACTATAAAAACAAAGCATAGAAAATGTTTGCAATAAGGAGAACCCTTATAAGATTATCTCCAACTTCTATAAAGTCTAACATTGGAAACCTACTACGTGAAATGTGAGCAATAGGCTCCTATTGAATATGAGATAACTGTTAACTATTGCTTGATTTGTATGAACAAACAATATCAAACCAATATATATGTAACCAAAAAGTATATAATATATTTATTTAAAATTTATTTTTAAATGTTTATTTCAGAAGGTTTTTATGCCATCTATTAATACACAAGCTACTTCAAAATCCTCCTTTATTTAGGACAAAATGTAACAAAATATATAGAAATTTCCTTTAAAGTCACTTAAAAGTGTCAGACTATCAATGCTTGACCATTCAAAGATTTAGTAGTTTAATCTCAAAACAAATTTAATAACACAATTAAACCAATACATAGCTTCTATGAGTTGAAATTTTGCAACACATAGTTTTAAGTCAATAAGAAAAATTCCTTCATCCTCATAGATTATTTCATAATCTAAGCTAAGCAAGAAATAATTAAAGCAAAGTTTACTTCGGTCCAATGGTTGAATTTAAGTAAAAGAAGGTACTGGTTTATATCTTTGGACATTTACATTGCACTTCAGAACAATGTTCTTCAACATTCACTAAATAATAAAACAAGGGTAATAAGGTGAAATTAATATTCCTAGATCATTTAGGCATCAAAGCTTGCAGAATAATAGCTGGTATTCTTCTAAGCCAAGTTATAGCCATGATCCAAATTCTGTGAACTTATACTGTAAATGAAAAATTTGTAACAAGACAAAAGATTTTGATACCTTCTACAATTGAGGATTTTTTTAAAGCTTTTATAGCACTACAAATTATTTAAATGTGACAATTTTTTTTCATTAATGAAGTAAACACAGATATGCAAGTTAATATTAATACATCAATATTTATTAATATCATACAAATATTACTACACTAATATTCATTAATATATGGCCATATATAAGAGTATTTTTGAATTATAAAATACGGATGCTTTGGAACAGTAACAAAATTGAACATTTCAGCTGCTTGTAGAAATCAACATTTTAACAACTCTAAACAGACAAAATTCAACAAAATTGTTTATAAACATTCAAGCAGACAGATAGGCACTCATATAACAATTAAAATGCAACATTTTTAGTAAAATTTCACAATGCCTGCTGATTGGGTACAGTAATCCTTTATTCATTCATATCTATTCCCCCGAAGAAAAGTTTTTACTATTGAAGGACATTATTCAAGAACTATTTTAATAAACTATTATCTATTATGCACAAAGTTTTAATCAGACTTCTAAAACAGAAAACTTCTATCATAAGTGAGAAACGTGCATTTATATTTTCCCCTAAAAAAAATTCTAGCAATTTGATTTGTTTTAGAAAGACATTTAAAAAAAACCTTAATTGAATTCTTTAAAAGTTTATTTATTTATTCATTACAACTACAAAAAAAACTAAGCAAAAAATTTCATCACTGTAATGAAACAATATTTTATCATTAAGTTATAACTATTTCAGTTTGGTTATTTAGCATGATTAGAAATCATTTATGATTACAATCCCAAAAAGTTCTATGAAATTTTACTTACAATCCTTCGTACATGATTAACTGCATCACCATCTCCCTTTCCAACTGGCTTGCAGTTTTCTGGTCGATATGGGGGAGTTATAGTAACTTGGTTCATAACAACAATATTCTTTCCTTGCCAAGTTACTTCAGTGATTCTAGAAAAATTAACTATTTTATAGCCCCAGAAAATATCTGAATAAAACTGTTTACTATTATTACAATAAAGTAAAAAAGAAATGGATATGACACTACTAATAATAAATTCTTAATACATACATTAAGGGTTCCTTTTCATTCCTGACAGATATGTACATCTGTCAACCATATAAAATATAAATTGATCTAATCACATATGAGCTAATTGTCCATATGCTATTACATAATATACATAATTACTTAAAAATACTTATAAAATTTAAAACAAAAACAGCTTTGAAAAATTAGAACAAATTTAAAAAATAAAGAAAATAAGATTAATAACAGAATTATTGGCATCTTTGTAATGAAACTATAAGACACCTATCTCAGTACAATGCCAGAAGTTTTTTTTTTTACTTACATTATTCTTGAACCAATATTTTTACACTTAATGTCATATTAATGAAGTCTTATCAGAAAAAAATATTTGACTTGTGAAAGAATAAAGAAATATAGGTGACCACAAAAATATTGGCAACACAGTCACCAAGAACATTAGGTGTTGCCTATTTTCAAGTCTTAACCAGACATGATTATCTCCAGACATTGCACTTACATTGCATTGGTTTAGCTGATATTCTGACCTGAACAAGCATATAAGCATGAAAATATAACCAAAGAGAATCTTATATAGTGCTACGGACTGAATGACATTGAGTTTTATATCTACCTTGTTTTAAAGTGATTTCTTTTTTGTATTAGGCTTGAGTGAAAAATCTAACATGGACACTCAATAGTAAATGCTAGAATCAAACCTGGTAAAACCACTATTTGGTGTAACAGAGATATTAAATATACACACAAATCTTCATTTTATTACAAAAGGAATAATGTGGGATTGGCTTTCAGCCAGTACTATTGGTGGATCAGAATCAAGAATGTATAATTTGAAAATCATAGGAAATTTGAATAACAAATATGAATAACATTTCCAAAGTAAATTTTACGAAAGAGAGATTTTAAAAATATTTTTACAGAAGAAAAATTAAAGCAAATTACTTTAGTCTCATTAATACCAGGTTAACATTTTCACAATAGTAAACACAATTAAAACAACTGATGTTAAATATTTGAAACATACTCTAAATACTTACGTTTTTGTAATAGCTAGAAAAAGCTTTACACCTTCATTACTGACTCCGGAAGATAAAGCATTGGCTAAACGCTGTCTCTCTTTCACATGCTGCTTGGCTCGCCCAGATAGCTAGAGTGAATAAATTCTTTATAATACATGAAGTAGTATTTCAGATTAAAAAAAAAAAACTTTTAAAAACAGAACATTTGCAAAAATTCCATCCTGATTCAATTCAATTTATTCTACCTTAAAAAGAAAAAAAAATTTCAACTGATAGCTCTTAAAATACTTATTTAACCCTATTAAGTCGCAAGTAGTATCCAAAACTGTCACCTAACACAATATTAACACACTACTCAAAAAACACATTAATATAAGCCTTCATTTTTTTAAAAGAGTTTTTTATGGAAGATAATTCATACCCATACTTCATGTAATATGTGCCATTATGTGTTAAAAACAGCGTGTATTAATTAGAGCACCCTCGTTTATCCTTATAAAACTTAAAAAAACCATAACAGGATATATTCCTTGGGGTTAGTAACGTTTTTTTTAAATTATGATAATAGACTATGTACAAAGTGTTAACACTGAGAACATAGCAAAGGGTCATTATAAAGTAATCATAAAATTAAAGAAATAGTAAACAAAGAATGAAATGCTATATTTGACATCTACTCCAGTTGTTTAAACCATCTACTGTAACGGAAATTAGCAACAACCACTTGTATTAAGCCAGAAAAAGAAAGATTTTCAGATAACACACAGTTTTCATGGGATAGAAATGATGAAAAATTCTTGCTATCTGATTTCATCAAACCAACATTTTTGTATGAGACAAAAGAAACACGAGACTTTAATTCTACAGTTTATAAAATTATGTACTCATGTATAAATGTGTCAAATATTTAGTAATGTTGTACATAGAACTGCATAAGAGGTCACTATGACACTTTTTATGGTACCTGTGAGTAAAAATTTTCTTTAATTGTTATTGATGCAAAAATAGGCATTAACATAAAATAAACCAGCATTTCATAACTTCCCGGCCTTGGCATCAATTATAGCAAGTGGCAAAAGGTTCTGAAATTTATCTATTTAGTTTTCTAAGCATTTTTTATGACTAAGTATTTTATTTTGAAAATATTCCAAGGAGAATAAAATTTGTAAATGTGCAAAATACCCAGATCCAGAACACCTAAATAAAATCTGTGTAGCAAATGTCATTGACCAAATCGCTTATTAAAACAAAGTATTCATGAATGGGTCAGGAATTTTCAAAGACTGAAATCTCTCAACATTCTGTAAAGGGAATACAGCTGTTTATGATTATTCACATAAATTGCCCATAAGCGTATTAAAACATTGGACAGCATATCATCTGTTCTCAAAACTGAATGAAACAACATCTGTGTTGCAAATGTCAGTGACTAATCAGCAAGGAAGTAGAAAGAAATTGTTTTTGCTCAAAATAAAGATGCAGTAAATCAGTGTCTGGTTTTCAAATCTAGTAAACTTAAAACTATATTTTCACAAGTTCGCATTGCAGTATGTAAGTGCTTGTTTTGGAACCAGAGTGCCACGAATTTTTAAATGCAATAAGCCTACAGATTTAAATGTTAATATGAATAAGAAACAACAAACAGTGTTTAATTTTGAAATTAAGGAATTTTGTACTTATGACATTTGTGATGCAACACATAGTGATTCATCTACTACTTTAAGCCTATAGAGAAATCTCCAGGTTGGCAAAAAGAGCATTAAATATACCAGCACACAGAAGAAAATGCCTACATTTACTCCAAGGTACTGGAGAACTATTTAAAATTGTGTTTCATACAATGTCTTACAATCAATATCATTTGTGCTATTGTTCTGGGATATATAGATTCACTATATATCTCACTTATAGATTTCAAGAGAGTTGATACTTTGACCATGGCCTGCAGGTGAAAGAACATAGCTGTATGGTGAAATTCAAGCTTAAAGTTACAGCTGAAGCAGAGGATGTAGGCAACCATGAAGATCCAGAAACAAATGTTAAATGTGCAAAAATTATGGTTAGTTTAACATACGCTAATATAACTATTTAATAATTCTGGTTATGATTGAAATTTTGCTTTGAAGTTTACCCTTCATTAAAAAATTTATTAATTCTCTAGAAGTGTTCTTAGTTGTCACCCAAAGAGTGCAAAAATATCTTTCTACAAAAGTTTCATTTAGATTACTGAAAAGTCAACTTTTTTAACCTTCAAAGTTCATCAGTAAACTCCAATACAGAATTCCAGCTAAATGTTTCATGCCATAAAACCTTCTATAAATATTTAACATAGGATTCAGAAATTCCACTTTTAAATTGTTTATAACTCCTTGCATTTTGACAGTTTGAGTTGAAACTTTGAACCTTAATTTTTTTCTACTGGAAAAAAAAAAAAAAAAAATCATTGCTCATAATACTACAACTGAATATTCTGTGAATGACTATTATTTTTTTGCAATTAGTTATTTGCTTTAGTCTAAAAGTTAAACTTTAGTTGTATCTTCAAATATTATTTTAAGAGATACAGAATAACTTGAAAGAAAACAGAAGAATAGGTGCTGAATCCTCTGTAAATTTAGAATTTTTTTTTCCCCTTGGGAAATTTATGACTGTGGATTATACAACTGCTGTGCAGATCATAGGCAGGAAATTACGCTAATTCAGCAAATCATGATTTAAACATTTAAGCTCATATCACAGAGAGCAAACAGATTAAAAGTGTAAATGATCACTGTATATTGAGACTTACGTTGCTATGTAATAAAAATTTTTAATAGTCTTAATTTATATAAAAATTTAGAATACAGAATTCGTTAAATTAATTCACCATTGTTCATACTGCTGATTTGAAAAGAAAAATTTGATTTAGATTTTACAGTTGAAACCTTACAGTTGATAATATTACAGTTGAAAACCTCATTTTAACAAATATTCTTGGGTTGAATCAGTAAAACACACAAACATAATAACTAAAGAAATGTGTTGATAATTTTTACAGCTCCACAAATCATAAAAAACTGTTCTGTCCACTGATTTTCAGACTTCACAGGTGGTATTTCAAATCACCAATAAAAAAAATACAAGAAATCTGCCATTTTGTAATTGCTTTGCGTTTAATCCACTTAGCTACTCTATGCTGAGATGCTGATAATGCCCACAGCTGGTTTTGCTGGATGTGCCATCTTTACCTCAATTAATAATGGAAGTATCTGATACATTGCAAGGACATAAAAGCGTACAATAGTAAATTTTTTTTATAATAACAAGGCAATTTTACAGGCTATTTTTTATTTTTTACAGCAAAATGTATAATTTTGGTTAAAATAGAATGTCTCCCTTTGCCCTGTAAATGGAAAAGTAGATAACAAGCTCTTAATAAACAAACATGATCAATTCTAAAGTTAAAAAATATCAACTGTTTTGTCTTATGCAGCTAGAGAAGCCAAGTAGATTAGCTGATTGGCAGTGGTGTAGCGAGGGGGGTAGGGGGTCTATCATGCCTGAGCACCCCACTGCGAGGGGTACCAAATGGTCCCCAAGACCATTTGGGGGGGGGGGGTTACCAAAAAGGTATGGTACCCCAGGTGCCAGTTATGCTTGCTACACCACTGCTGATTGGTAATGTATTGCACAGATGTTGACCCTTAGTGCTTTGCTTTCTACTAGTACATACTGCCTTTTAGTGTTTAAAAAAATATTAAAATTTATTATTCTTACTACATTTTATTTTAATAAAATTTAATCAATTTTAATTTCCTAAACCTTAATTAAATATAAAGTCTTACTCTAAAACACTACGAATTCATTCATATATATATATATATATATATATTTATAATTCAGTCTGACAGCTCATGAAAATAAGAAAAAGTATATCCTGCTGGACCTGAGTCATCAGTTGGGGTAAAAAGCCTGAACCTAATTAAAAGACCATGGTGAATACCCACAAATACTCCAGTTTTAAATTATACCTTTTTTTAAGAACAATCACTCAACACAATAGAGTTGACATTTTAAGAAAACTAGAAACAGTAATTGTTCAGAAAATCACCTAATATGCAGTTTTTTTTAATATTATTTCCCAAATTTTTCAGTTAGGTGAAATCCATAAATTTCCCTTATAAGTCAACCTTGTCCTAATTAGATACTAGTACATAAATAATACCATTCAGCATCCAAGCTCAGATCAGTTGACCATTTTTATAAATATTGTAAATGAATAAATATACATTACAAATTAAAGCTTTCATAACTATAAAAATACACCTTAATACATACAACAGAAGAGCACACGACAATTATATTGTTAGAGTACAGCAAAATATATAAACTGATTAAAGTAATTTAACACAGAGATTATGTATATGAAGATAAACAAGATTATTAAGTTAATATCATAGAATATATAACTGCATTTCATCTAGAAGAAATTTGAATATCATCCAAATATCAATTCCTCCATTCATGGAAAAAATTAAATAACCTCATTCATCCAAAAGAGTACAGATTCACCAACACAGTTTAACACATTAATGTTGGACAAATATTTATGTGGTTAATCCTTTGTCTTACATTTTATGAAATTTAAAAGCTTACTCTTAAAATATATAAATTTTACATTATATGCAAGAATTAATAAAATAAACTTTATTTCCCTCAAAAACAATCTGAATACCAGCAGGGAACATCTATATTTTATAACTTAATGTCGGTGAAAAAAAATATAACTTTGTAATTTAGTTATATGTCAATATTATAAACTTTACATGCTTGTTATGTAATGGTACAGAGAACTAATTTCGTGAAAAGTTAAATGATAATAATGCATGAAAGTAATACTTACTTTTTCAATATTAAGAGGTGTAAGAGATTGTGTACCATTTGCTGGGGTGGTAACTTCTTTCTTGATGACAACATCCTCCACAAAATCTAAGTTTATCATTTTCATGTCCTGGACATTTGCCTTTCCCGCTTTGCTTGGACATTCTGAACATGTAATTAAGGTTAATACAGTGCAAGAAGACAAATATGTACTCCTTTAATCTATATCATTTTAATGGATAGAATTAAAGTTAAAGTAAGTAAATATTCTAAAATAAACCCGTATTTTGAGAATTTGTCCTGGGACAGTAAATTAATGTGTATGAAGCCTAAGAAATGAAAGCAAATAATGTGGTTACAATCAATAGACCAATATGCAAAAATACGCAGCAATTATAAGTACAATATAAATAAAATTCATCATTAAAACAATATTATAGAAGTCTGCTCGTTCATATAATCACCATGATCCATTAAAATACTTATATTTTACACGCTCACAATTCACAAAGGATACTTAAGAATAAAATTTTTGTCTGGTAATCAAAAGCCACAACTTCTCCTTCGTGATCTTCACCAAAACATGTTTTACAGCTTACTATTGTACCAACACTAAATAAATTGAATTCTTCATTATCATCAGCCATAGTACATTTCATTTTGGCAAAGGACCGCAGCTTTGTCAACAAACCTAGAAAAAATTTATGAGAAAAGTATCTGGATATGAATAATTATATTTCATTTTTGAAAACTAAAGGAAAAACTAATGATGTATAAAAAAACAAATTTAAGCAATAAAAATGTACAATATTAAAGAGTCAAAACTGCGGGATTACCATTTTCCCTTCCAATTTTTTCTGTTGCCACTCACCAATATAAAGTTCATAAGTTCACAGTTTCCTTAAAACCAGCGATAAAGCAAAGCATTATACAAAAGAAAGAAATATACTAGAATCAACACGACTTAATAACAATGTGGGTTTCAAAGTTTTTAATTATTTCAAGAAAGATCTATTTTCTCCTTTTTTTATTGGCTGTTAAGAAAATTTTTTTTTTCTAGTTAAGGAACAAGTGTTTTCTCCTCGAGTGTTAATTACCTATTCGGCTTTTGTTTCTGGTGTAGCACTAATTATCCCATAGTGTTCTTGTTAATGGGATAATTTTCAGCTATCGTAATGCATTACACACCTCTTTTAATTTTCTCGGAATTTTCTAAAAACACTCTAACTTCATCTTCACCACAAGGTTTTTTACAACTCATGCCATACCAGCTAGTTTGGGATTTTATTTTCTTTTAGTAATAGGTTTTCTTTTAGTAGTGTCTTATTTGTCAGATTGCAAATATAGGGATGGAAAAGAAGAGTTAGGAGTTGACCTTCTATGAGGGTCTGAAAAGCCTGGAAAAAGGGAAATTTCAAAGCTAAATTGAATTACCCCTAGCCTCCCACCATCATCATAGAAAAAAGTAAAAAAATCCTCGAAATATATTCTGCTTCACCTCTGTTAAATATATAAAAATACTTAGACAGTTTTTTTTTAGTTTTAGTTTCATTCTTTAGTCTCTTTAGTCCCTAAGAGATGGCGCTATAGGAGAATTATTGTATTCCTATCTGTGATAAAGGAGCACTGAAGAGAGATGTTAGGTGATCCGAATAAGGTCATCACTAGTCCTAATATCTCTTTCTCCGTAGTTAGTAGTTCTCTACTACATCAAAATATAACGATATCTTTCAAATCTTGGACAAAAGATTAAAATTAGTGACTTTTCTTCTCCCATTATTGCTCTATGATTTACCTAGGTATCTATCATAATAAATCCCTTATAACTGTAACAGGAACACACAGGTCCTTAATATACAAACTAAAAAATAAAAGGGGGACAGCTAGTTTGGAACTAATTAATATTTCTTAATTAGGCAGAGGTGTTCGTAACTAGTTGACACTCTTCTATTTTTACTGTGTATAATAAGATGTGAGTTTCTGTTATGGTTTTTCCACAAGTTTCTCGTAAGTTATTACCATGAAGCTATAAGAAGGAGAGTAAGCTTCAATGGGGAATTCCTTGAAAAAAGTACCGATTATGGTCGCCGCCACCAGGTGACGTGCGCACCGATCATTCCTCGGGTTTACACGGAAACCATTATGCTTTAAAATGGATTTTTCATTGCGTTGTATGGACGCATATTTTATAAAATCTTTAACAGATTTTTAAATGTATATATATATATATATATATATATATATATATATATATATATATATATATATATATGTATATATATATATATATATACAGTTGGCTCTCTGTTTAACGACGCTCTACTTAACGACGATCTCTATTTAAAGACGATATTTCTCAGTCCCGGACCCTCCGACGTAAAAAAATTCTATTTAAAGACGGCGTCGCTTCTGTTTAACGACGAATTTTGTTATATGAGTTTCTTCATCTAGAATAAAAAACTGCTTTCGCGTTGCTGGAATTCACAAAGAACTTGTAGTGGAACTGCAAAGTACGGATTTAGAAATCAACAAAGATGACATTACCCCTGAAGAATGGAGAAGTCTTGTTGAAGATGAGGTTGTTTCAATTCAAAATTTCTACAATTGTGATGAATCTGTTTTAACAACAGATTACAGAAATGTAGAACATATTTATGAAGATATAGTAAACGAAAACACAGTATCAAACGAAGAAGGTGAAGACACGTAAAACAAGACACTGCCACCGTCTTACACAGATGCAACTTCTTCTCTAGATGTTCTCCGACGCTATATTACATCGAATATGGAAGGTGACATATTTAGCATTTTAGAAAATCTGGAAAAGATAATAACGAAAACAAGGCGAAAAAGGAAGCCATCAACACTTTTTGACTTTTTTAAAAATTTAATTTATTGTATTGTTTGTACTCTTCTTTCAATGTAATTTAAAATAACTTTTTGCGAATAAAATAATAATAATAAAAATAACATTTATAAACACGCCCATATATTAAGAAACATATTGACAGTCCTAAGCCTGTAAAGTGTGAAGGGAAATGTTATTTTTTCACAAATTCTGTTTAAGGACGATCTCTACTTAAGGGCGATTTTTCACGGTCCCTTGAAAGTCGTTAAACAGAGATCCAACTGTATAATGAAATATGACTCTTCATGTGTCAGTTATTTGTCAACTCATGTTTGGACATTACATATACTCTGTAGCTGCAGCTAGTGTGTGCTCTTATATGTGCATGTAACTAACTAGCTCTAGAAAATAATGTATTATTATTTACTCATTTCCTTTAAGAATTTTAATGAAGTTTAGCAAAAAAGCAGTTCAAATGAACATTTTGAATGAAAATAAACAATTGTTAAGTTGAATAAATGAATTCATATTAAATACGCACTAAAAAAACGTTTTATATCTTGAAAAATACAAAATATCCATATTAAAGCGTATGGTTTCCGTGTCAAAGCCACGGAAAGATCAGCGCACGTGCCACCTAGTGGCGGCGACCAAATATGAGACACTTTTTTTTTTCACGGAGCTATTCCTTCTGTAGCTTCATGGTTAAAACACTTATAATCGATTTATAGGACTATTAATTTCAAAAATTCCGTTTTAAAAGGTTCGAAGGAATAATGATTATAGCTTTTAGATTGTTTAATGTCGACCGGTAAGAAAATTTGTTAAGTTACTAAGACTTAATTCAGTTGCCAGGGGATAAACATAAGCTGGAAAGCCCGTTGGCCTATTTACTTTGAAATTTTGCATGGAACATCGGCCAGATTCTATTCTTTTGTTTGCAAACTATGCACTAAGCACTAAGTGGAAACACGAGTTTCATAGTTTTTATTTTCTTTTTACATTTTTAGCCATTATTGAAACATACGTAGTTTTTACTTGAAACAATTTATAGGTTCTATGTGAACAGCAAAATGTAATGTATATAAATGACACGAACACATTAATGACAGCATCCAAACTCCCTTTTCAGATGTTCCACCGAACATATAACTGTTTGGGGGACAAACAAAGAATTAATGCCAGGTGCATACGCAATCGTTATTTACTGAGGGACAGGAGGGTCTAAAAAATAGAATCGATTCAAAATTCTATTCTTACAAGTGTCTTCTATTACTTATCACAATTGATCAGTCGTATAAAAAATAGGGGGAATATAAGCATTTTGTCAGTATGAGAGGTGATTAGGGATATTCTAGGGTACACCGAAAAGTTTACGGGAGAAACTGATAACTATAATACGAAACAAACAAATCTACAACGAACTATATGAGGCACCTTATATTGAATAATAAGATTGCAACAAATTTCACTTACCAAACTACAAACTTAAATTTTCGAAAGCTTACAATCCCTTGTTCAGATCCCCCCCTCCCCCCAAAAAAAAGAAAAAGAAAAGAAAAACAACCAGCAATTTGTCGGAGGAAATGCTAGCGGGTTGGTGAAAATGAAAAATTAAGACAGGAAATACCGAAGGGCTCTAGAAATAAAAGAGAATTTCAAGACGATTATTTGATGAACAGACTGTCAAGGATAATGTCATTAGCGCCTTTTATATGTAATGTATTTAATGCATATTGGAAAAACTAAATAAATAAAAGTTAAATTAGGTGTCAAATAATTTCCATCTTTCACAATACGTATATCATTTGCTGCAGCTCTGCGGGATGGTCAGCTTATGCTTATGAATGCATTGATCATCTTCTAAGAAAATGATAGATATTTCCCTTTTAAAAAAATCTTATAACGAGTGTTTCTAAATAATTTTTTAAACAACGATGGTAAAATTAGCCTTTTCTGATCTCTGACGGTACCTCACTGATGAACCCGAAACTGGGATTAATTTGCGGATTTCAAACGAACTAAAAAATGCCTAAAAATTTCTTTCCTGAGAACTTTTAACAGCTTTAGCCGTCTTGAATAAAAAAAATTAAAAACTAATTAACATTAATTATGACATCGTCAACTACGAATTTTTCTTAATAATTTTTTAAATAACGATGATAAAATCCCCTTTTGTGGTATCTGGCGGTTCCTTATTGACGAAACCGTAACAAAAATTAATTTTCGGTCATGGCACAAATTAAATAAAAAAACTCTCCAAAAAATTTCTATCCCAAGAACGTTTATTAGCATTAAGTATATTGATATAAAAAATTGAAAGCTGCAAAATTTATTAAAATAATTAGATTCTAAACTAATAAATTTTCCTCCAGTTGAACTGATAACTGTCACTATACACCTCATTCACAGAAGAGTCTAGGTCAGGCTGTAAAGAAAGGAATCATTTTATGTTATTTTTTTCTATATGTATTTTGTTTGTATGTGTTCATTCTTTTTTAAATTAACCTCTAATTTTTACCTGCATGTTAATAAATATGTGTAAGTCGTCGAATTACAATAAGATCCTTTTTCTCTGTAGAATTCATGTAAATTGCCGTTTTGCAATTTTTTCAATGATTTATCCACAAACTTTTAAATGGGTGATAATTCGCCTGTAACGCTCCTTGGAGGTGCTTCACTGATGACCTCAAATTAGAGTAAAGGCCTGTTCACATAGGAGTCCGGTAGCGGAAGCGTAAAAGAAAAGATGGCGCTGAGACGGAAATAAACCAATCATAGGCGTTAAAAATTTCGTTGCTATGTGAACAGGCCCTTAGAGCCTGTTCACATAGGAATCCGTTGCGGAGCGTTAAAGTATTGAAATATATTTAATCAATGGCAAACCTCCAAACGAAAGGGCCTGTTCACATAGGAGTCTGTTGCGGAGCGTTAAAGTATTGAAATATATTTAACCAATGACAAACCTCCAAACGATTAGCAACGAAATTTTTAACGCCTATGATTGGTTTATTTTCGTCTCAACGTCATATTTCCCTTAACCCTACGCAACGGACTCCTATGTAAACAGGCCCTAACACTTTTTCCAGCTCATTTTACTTTCAAGACTTGAGAAATTTCCGAATTTCTTTTTTTTCCAAATGTCAAATATTCTAATAGCCACAGGGGAAAAAAAGAAAGAAAAAAACTGCTATCCTTTTCGAGATTTAAGTATGGTATTCGATACTGTTGGATTTTTTTTTAATATTCTATAAAATACAACTTTTTTTTAAAACTTCTTACAATTGTATGTAGTAAAGCGTCTCTGGAAGGAAATATGAACATTTAATGACTCATACATTCACGAATGGTAATCGAAGAACTTCTCCATTAATGACCTAAAGGTCCAACTTGAGTATTTTGTTCAGTGTCATATGCGATATGGAATATTTCCTTTTAGAATAGCGGTTGATATCGAAATCAGCATTTTAGGTAAATTACTGCTGTTTAAGTAAAATAATCGGAAAATATTGCCATTTTCCTTACCTTAGTATTGCTCGAAGTGCTATCATAAGGGGCGCCGCCAGGTTTCGACGCCAAGGGCCTCGCCAAGCGTAAATCCGCACCTAAGTATCCTGACTGGACTGCACGATATCCAAATAATAAGGTGTAATAATATCCGAATAATAATAAGGGGATTAACTCCTTGTGCCCCCGATGCTGCTGCAATATTAGCATGGATTTAACTTGTTGAAGCCTTCGATTCCTCTGGCGAACATTCCACAGTTACCAGAGATTCCTTTACAGTACACTGAAGTTCACGAATATCCTTGCTTATTAGTGTACCTTGCTTATTAATGTACGGTGAGGCCCCAAAACCAGTTAACCCGAATAATAACAATTATTATAAAAAAAACTGGCTACCGCAAAAAAATGAATGTAGAGTATTTTAAAATGAATTACGTATGACGAATGTGAAAATGAAAATGATGAAACTTATTAGAAAATTTTTAGTTTTTTTTCTGTGAAAAGATTGTTATATTCATATTTTTATTAGTCATGTCGACAATCTTTCAAACAATTTGTATTTTATTCTTAATTTGTCTTTTATGATGCGCGAACAATCTGCTCACGAAGAACGAGGGCACAGACACAAAACCTGGCGGGTAGAGTAATCCTGCATATATGCTCTTAACAGGGCCCGACTTTGACCCAATGGGGCCCTGGGCAAAGCGGACTTTGGAGGCCCCTCGTCCAAGGACAGATCCAGAGGGGGGCACATGCCCCCCAGGATCAGATTTCCACATGAACATGTGGGACACAGTCCCATTTTTCAAAAGGGAGGAAATTTTCAAAAATATGTACAACTTAATACTAAATAGAGGGGGCCCCATAATTTTGGGGGCCCTGGGCAAGTGCCCCACTTGCCCATGCGGAAATTTGGGCCTGGATCTTAAGGATTCATGTCTGACGAACGTAAATTTTCACAATAATATTGACAGTGATTTACTTAAAGATTTAGCAGACTATGATCATGCTGACCCCTCAAACAGGAAACGGCCCAGAGCCATCCTGTCTCTTACTTAATTTTTTATGTTTTCCCCTTTCTGCCGTAAAATAAAAAAAATAAAAAATAAAAAAAATAAAAAATAAATAAAAAAATAAATAAATAAAAAAACTAATACTTGGCTTGCTAAGGTAAAAAAAACATCCTAAAAATCTTATAAAATCAAATAAATATGTCTTACTATCCCTAAACTTTCTCCTCTATCATTGCTCATCTTAGCATCGTTAGTAGACCCTCCAATCTACTGCCCTGCAAGATGCTTACTCACTTTTTCTTATACTAAGAACTCACGGATTAGCAGCGATCCTATCACTTTACTCCTTTTCTATACTCTGTTTCTATTGGTTCCCCTCTGCTTATCACCTGAAAGTCTGCAATAGAGGGCGTGGCCCAGGAATTGCAGTTGTGACCCATTTCCTATGCTTCCTATGGAATGTACTGCTCATATGGTATTAAAACAAAATCGCGGCCATGCTCTTCAAATTGTTCATGCACACTACAGGTGGCGCAACCAGAATCAATATGTGGGAAGGGACAGGGGGATATGTATCCGATGGAGCTTTTTCATATCGCTGGTTCTTGAGAGAAAATTTATCCCGGAATAACTTTTTTTTTTCCTATCGATTTTCAGGCTCTTTGGGGGTGTCAACAGATAATTTATCGATTGCTTAAAGTTTGCAAAATTCATTGTTCCCTATGTACATACATTTATTAAGACAACAATTATTTCATTAACTTGATATAACCTATATTTTTTAAATTCTAAATTTACAATATATGGACTTTGTTCCTCTCTAGTACACCCATGAATGGTTTTCCCGTGAACATCATGAGCATCTGTCATGGATCAAATACAATACTTTGAACTACCACAGGCTTATTTACCCACTTCTTTGCTATGCACAAAACATTGCATTTCTGTCACAACCAGTGTCAGTGCGTTTCAAATTAACTGCAGAGATTCTGCTGTAGAACCAAAGCAGTTAACGAAACGATTCGTTTCTATGCCTCGTTCAATTACTTCTCCTTTTTTTAAAAAAGCGTTGGTTAGGGATCCATTTTGCCCCAATTAAAAGGAGCCAATCAGGAGATAGGATAGAACTAACATAAAAGATATCGTGGGACGGTAGTGCGTAAACCTTTTTCGATCGCGACCCACTTTCTTTAAATAAAACATCCCTTGAACTGCTGCCCTCCCCCAACGAAAATTTTTTGGTAGAAACTCAATTTTTTTCAAAAAAAAAAGGAATGCTAACAAAAAAAAAAGAAAAAAAATGGAAACACTACATTTTGGTTATATATTTATTTTACAATAGCAGGAGTACTCGGCGATGCCCGTCATTTTAAGAATGCGTGTTTACCAAAATCAATTTAAAAATTAAACATAGCTTAAATAACACAGAATAAAAAAGCATGCGAAATGTTGTACTCATCGTTAAAATGAAAACCCAACAAAAAATATATAAATTTATAATACACTCTCAGAATTCAGCTAGATTCAGCTTTTCGTCATTGTACCACTAAAAGCTAGAAAGGAAAAATGTGTATTTATTTCACAGTGTATTTATTTTCTATCGTTTACGTTTAACTCTAACGTGGACGCCATTCGGCTCTGAAACCAGAGGGAATCCAGGAAAAAGAACAGCTTAAATTTACTGGACTCACCTTTCAAATATTGTTGTTTTTTTATTTATTAAAAATTAACAGTAATTAATTTCCATTCCGGAAGTTTATACACTCAGGAGCCAAAACATTATGACCACCCCTACATTTTGCAATGAATTCGCCTGGATGACGTGGAAGGCACGTGATCAGGTGGAAGTGGTATTTAACTGCTGCTGGAGAGTCTGAAGAATCATTCTTTCACTTACTTCTGTGTGTGATGGGAAAGGCTGCGGATCTAAGCGACTTTGATAGAGGGCAGATTGTAATGGCTCGAAGGCTCGGAACAAGTATTTCCGAAACTGCACGACTCGTGGGTTGTTCGCGACCTACAGTTGTTAGTACTTATGCAAAGTGGATGAATGACGGTGAAACCAGCAGTAGACGACATGGTGTTGGACGCCCACACGCTATCAAAGAAAAAGGTCGTCGGAGACTGTCTCGCATGGTGAAGCAAAACTGGAGCCAGACAGTGGCTCAGCTGACAGCCCAATACAATGCAGGGCCAAGTAGAATAGTATCGCAGCACACTGTTCAGCGGACACTGTTGGATATGGGGCTACGCAGCAAATGTCCCACACGTGTTCCTTTCCTGACCAAGCGTCATCGCCAACTGCGCCTGCGCTGGGCCCGGGAACATTGCGACTGGTCCATGGATCAGTGGGAGAGAGTTGCCTGGTCAGATGAATCACGGTTTGTCATTCATCACGTCGATGGCCATGTCAGGATACGCCGTCTTCTAGGCGAACTGTTGCTCCCTCAATGTACAGTAGGTTATACACAGGCCGGTGGTGGCGGAATTATGCTTTGGGGGACGTTCTCTTGGGCATCTCTGGGACCCGTGGTTGTGGTAGAGCAGACCATGAATGCTACACGGTATCTGAACATCATTGCGGACCAGTTGCACCCTTACATGGCCTCTGTTTTTCCAGCTGGAAATGGAATGTTCCAACAGGACAACGCCCCGTGTCACAAGGCTAAAATTGTGTTGGAGTGGTTCCAGGAACATGATGCTGAATTCCAGTTAATGTCCTGGCCGCCTAACTGACCGGATCTCAATCCGATAGAACACATTTGGAATGTCATGGGACGGCAGCTCAGAGTTCAAAGACCACCAATTCGCAATATCTCGGATTTGCGTGACGTTGCTTAAACATCTGGTACAATCTGTCTCCGGCCATCTACCAAGGACTTGCCAAGGCGGGGCCAAGGCGGGTTGAAGCTGCGTTTTCGCGCCAAAGGTGGGCCAACTCGTTATTGACAGGTGGTCATAATGTTTTGGCTCTTGAGTGTAGTTCCGACCGCTGTGTTTAACGACGCCTGTATGTAAAATGCCCCGATCGTCTCTTCTAAACTGTGGATTTCTATATAATTATAGACAGACAAATTTTCATTTTTATGTATTAGATAATAACAATAAAAAAATGTCTTGTTTACCGTCTGCACTTGTTTTTGGTAAAACTGTTTGACACCATATTTAACAAGATCATGTGATTTTTTTAACATATGTAAAAATAAAAATAAAAAAATTGAAAATATGTAATATTAAAAAATTAAAGCATTTCCTTGAAAAATAAATGATTCAATATAACATGAATTTACTTCAAACTATTCGTGACCACTCCCAGTTTTTCCCCACCCCCCCCCACCCAGTGGGTAGAGACCCTTCAGTTTACGCACCACTATCTTAGACAAATTAAAGAGTAAACATTAAAAAAGGGTGCTTATTCCGCGATAAGTTTTTAGACATGTATCATATTCATTTTCTAAAAACTATATATATATATATATATATATATATATATATATATATATATATATATGTGTGTGTGTGTGTGTGTGTGTGTGATAGATAATATTATTAATAATCTTTAATCGCCCTTATCTGAACTTTCTTTCTAAATGTGGTAACCTTCTGAAACCTTGGCGAGATGCTCCGCCTTTCCATGTACTAACTCTCTCCGCCAATTCCTGGCAACCCCTCTTTGACCGAATTCTATATTCGCGCGTAATGAGAGACGCGGGTTGGCTTCAATGCGAGTAACATGCTGCTGTTTTCATAGAATAAACTTCAGTTGTTCTTTGTGAATTAGAATTGCATTTAATTTCGGCCTCGATTATGTTTCTTCAAGAGATGATCCAATCCGGGTCATTATATATATATATATAGGGTGAACCAAAAGTCTTGCCCTGATTATAAATATTTATCGTGCTCAAACTATTATAATTAGACCTATGTTTGTTTGGATATATTGTAAGTACTGTTATACATTTTTTTATAAGACCGTTTACCTCTGTAAATTTTAACGTGTGCCCCCTTGGTAGCTCGGAGAATGTCGAAGCGGTATTGCAGTTCCCGCCAAGTGTTATTTAACATGTCTTCTGTTACAGTACACACAGTACATGTTTCGTCTAGGAAATCAGGCACTAAAGATCCCCAGTGTGTGTGTGTGGGGGAGGGGGCGACATCTTTCTGAAAAAGTTGCAATAAGTCTAAATAAATGTTAGGGGGTAACGCTTGTTGGGCTTTCTCTTGAATCGACGGCTTTCCGGCCGAAAATGATGTCCTCCTTTGAAATATTCCCCCGAGTCCCTCTTGAAGGAGCACTCGCGTCATTTATTGCACAAAGAAAAAAAAAAAAAAAAAACTACTAAAACTGACCTATCCAACGATACAAAAGTTATATTATTATATTAAACGGTTATTTTGTAATGAATTTTTATAATCAGGGCAAGACTTTTGGTTCACCCTGTATATATATATATATATATATATATATATATATATATATATATATATATAAACTGAAATAGTTCTTTTTTTAACATCTCACAGAACAAAACAAATTTGCATAAAGTATTTAAAGTCATAATGCAGACCTCTGGATAAAATTTCTTGGCTACGAGGGAGAATATTCTCCATAAAATATTCTTTATATACCGAAATATGAAGTTTCAAGAAATATTTCTTAAAACTTAAATAATTCATATGTGTAGCATATTTCTTCTCAGCTTAGGAGTTATGTTCAAACGCATTGATGTTAATTTTTTTTTCTCTCGTGTTTCTGTCATCTGAAGGAAGGTACCAGTTTGAAGGAGAAAGTCTATATCAGTGACTCAAACTTTTTCGAGTTGCGTCCTCCCTCAGAATAACAGTTATAACTCAGGGGATTCTACGTACTAAACAGGAAAGATGGCCTGTAATTTTTAGATTAAATATTTTATGGCATAGTATTAAATATTCTTTATTAGAAATAAATTAGAATGAATTTAATGTTAAAAATATATAAAAAAATTACAATTGTCAAGAAAGGTTTTTTAACGTTCCTCCATGACGGTCCTCCGGAGAGGAAAATTTCAACGGGCGCTAAAACCGTTCGTCCGTACCTCGCGAGTTATAAATTTGGCAGCGCTCCAAACCCAGTCTATATCGCTTGGATAAGCAGTAAACAGTTAACCAGAAAAGTACCAAAATGCGTCAAAATTTTGAGATACATATATGTATATATATATATATATATATATACATACGTACATATATATAGATACATATATACATAACACATACATACATACATACATATATACATACAAAAGAGGTAAGCAACGATAAGTAATCCTACGTTAATAACCCGCGGTAGTTTCATTAGAAGAGACTACCTGAAATTTTTTTTCTTTTTAAATTTCTATATAAAGTATATTCATTGTTTTTTTCGCCTTTTTCTTTATTCTTTTATATTCCAAACTGTGTATCATCTTTTCGGCAAATTTATTTATATTTAAAAAATTAATTTAACCTTAACAAGGGATAAAATAATAAATAATTACAAGATAAAAAGAACTTTTTATATACTATGTTTTTAAATTTCTGTTGAATCATATAAACTTGACAATTCTATGTATTAATAAATACTTAAAAAAAATTTTTTTGATTAATTATCCCACCAACTTAAAAGAAAATGAAGTTAATTGGAAGTTAACTTGCGTTTAACTTTTCATTCCTGTCCCGGTCGATAGATGGCTGCGCCAGTCTACAAAACAAAATTAACTGAAAATGAATTCAAATCTGCTTAAAGGTGGCTAAAAGTATGAAAAAATGCATTGTCACCGTGTTTTGGGCTACTCTAAAAGTTTCAAATGTCTAGCTAGTCGGGAAGTTAGTTAAAAATCGATTGCAAGATTTGTACTGGACAAACACACAAACACACACACAAACAAGAAAGCAAGTTAATAAAAACATGGTAAAAATTAATTTAACCTTAATCTTAATTAATTTAACCAATAAGTCACCTCCATAACTCATCCAGTATTACCATAGGCGTAGCGTGCTTCTAACTTCTTATTTTATTTTATTTTATTATTTTTTTTTTTTTGGGGGGGGGGCGAATCGAATTCAGTTAGGGCCTTTCTCAGCGCACTGACTGCCGGACCGTCCTTAAAATATGAAATATTAGAATTTTTTAAAAATTAATTAACAATAGAATTGATGTTTGAGTAGTATTCAAAAGTTATGTAATAAGAAAAATATATATAATATAAATAAAATGAGAAAAAAAAATATAGCATCGAATTCTTATGGATCATATCATTGTTAAAAAACTATGTTAAGGCTAAAGACATAATCGGAATCTTCAGTTTCACAGTTTGAAAAAGTGAGAAAAAAAACAACTATCTTAAAAGTTTTCTACAATTTTCCGATTTTAGCTGAACTTTTATTAACGTTTTAATATATTTCAAGTTAAGTTGGGGGGGGGGGCGGGGCTCCTCGTGCCCCCCTACGCTACGCCTGTGAGCATTACGCTTATTTCCGACGAGTATATTTAATTCCACCGCATGATCATATTTTATTCCCATTTTTTTCCATGTATAATAATATTATCAAATTACACCCGCAGGAATTTTATTCAATGAAAATGCCCATTTTGTTCACGGCACTCCGGGGGTCTGCGTCCCACCACTTTCAGAAGCTCTGGTCTAGACACCGTATTTCAGTCAAAACGAAACTGATTTGTTTTTGTCATTTTAATTCAAGCAGTTACCTCTAGCGTGACTCAAAGCTGACTATGCCACTGGTTCGGAAAGACTAGCTTATTAGCATAGAAGCATTAAATTGAAAAGAAAAGAAAAAAAAAATAACTGGTGGCATCTATCATTCACCTTGACGCTATCGGCTCGGGCATAGCATCCCGCAAGGTAGAAACCTGTCAACAATAAAGCAGTTCTTCAACCTTAGTAGAGGATCGCCCGTGCGTTTTGCCACCTTGAAAAGGCAAAAGGGTCAACATCCGACTGATAGGAAATCTCGCTCCCTCCATACCCCCTTCCTTTCTCTCTCTCTCTCTCCCGGGAATCAAAGGTCGATATCGTGGGTTAAAACCAGGACTGAGTAGGAATAACTAGCTTCGAGAGCTCTTCTATAAAAGGAGACCCAGAATATGTATGCTTGCAATAATCTTAGATATCGAATGAAGGGTGTACGTATCTAAGGCTGGCAACGAGAGGTGGCCTAGAGCAGCGATTCTCAGCCTGTGGTCCGTGGGACGTTTTCATGTGGTCCGCGAAATATTGGCTTTTCGGCCTAGGCCTTTACAGGTTTTCATTTATTTTAGTGTATGTGGTCCGCCATTGATTTGGTAAGGCATCTAGTGGTCCTTAGGTATGAAAGGTTGAGAATCACTGGCCTAGAGGATGGAGGAGAAGAACGTGGTTCTTTTTGTCGTTTAGATTCAAATGGATACCTGACTAAGTTTTGGAGATAGAGTAGACCAGAGGGGGGGGAGGGGGGGTGTCCAACTTTTGTGTACATAAGATCTACTTTTTATCTTAAAAACGTGTCGCGATCGACTTGTTGTCATAGGCGTAGTCTAAGAAGGGAGGGGGAGGTGTGAAATACATACTATGTTTATACTCTATGTTTCAGTACGAGGTGCACTCTCGCGAGCTATGGGGATATAAACAAAACCTAACTAGGGTTCTAAATTAGTGCTCTATTTATCTTGTAGTCTATTCGGTTTCTAAGTTAAGCGATCGACCAAAATTGGCTTCGGGATCGACCGGTCGATCGCGATCGACTTGTTGGCCACCCCTGCAGTAGACAGTCGTTTATTCGATTTCGAAGTGATAAAAAATTAACCGGAATTTGAATTATTCGTAAAAGGGTAAATACAAATACAGGCTATTGTATCAGAAGAGTGAGGGTCTAGTTTATTTACATTATCTAAGTAATTTAAAGAGTAAAATGTAATTGTAAACGAATTGGAAGCACGAATTCATTACTCCTGGCTGATACCAGGTAGGGTGGTCCCTTTAGACATCCTAGCTGTTTCCCGCCCTCTTTTTTAGCACCCCCTTACAAACACAGATGAAAGAGTGGAAGAAAATGTTTCTCCAGCTGTGGGTATTATACAATTCTCGCAGCCCGGTAACGAAGACTTAGGGGGGGGGGAGGGGGCACACACACCAAATTTTAAGGAAGGAAGAGAGAATCTACCCACGAAGTTAACTTTTTATGCACTCCTTATAAGGTTTATGATTTCTTCCCCAGCTGTGATGGAATCATCAACTTTTCGTCGTTCTGAGATTTAGGCCGTCTGCACACGGGGCAACTCAAAAGAAACTGATAACTGACTCAAATCACAAACCAGTCCGTGATGAGTCGCAACCTATGTAATTGAATGGAGCCACGCACACGGCGCAACTGGTTACAAACCCGTCGGGCGGGTTTGTGGCTCCATTCAATTACATAGGTTGCGACTCATCACGGACTGGTTTGTGATTTGAGTCAGTTATCAGTTTCTTTTGAGTTGCTCCGTGTGCAGACGGCCTTACTTTCCCGGATATGTTATGTCCTTATGACATGCCATTGCTGCATTCATAATGCGCCGACAGCTCTTCCACATTACATTTCTAGCAACTGTATCGGGGGGGGGGGGGAAGGTTTTCTATACAGTCGTAAAGGTTAATTAGTACCCTCACAACTGGCCTTTTAGTTTGGCGAGAAATTCCACCAGTTGGAGACTGAGCGAGTTTCCAACATTTTAATTTCTGGCGCAAAGAAATTCTAGCGCTTATAATGATCGGCATACAAATGCCTACACAAATGCAATCTTTTAAATTTTCATGAATATTCATACTTACATATTCATAACAGCATGAAATAGTAATTAATGATGTCATTTAGAGGGTAATCAAAGTCACATTAAGTATACATTAGGTTGGACACGACTTCGCCACAACTAACGTGTTAACCGATACGAGAAGATAAGAAAAAAAATGGAAAATCTCAGAACACCCTATACTTTAGTATGTGTTTATAGTATGTACAGTCGATTCCGGTTAATCGGACTACATCGGGATGCGATCATTTTGGTCCTAATAACCGACTGGTCCGATTACATGAACATGCCCTATTAGGCTTATGCAATAGGATTTGTTTCGGTTCTTTAGGATTCGGTCCGAATAAGCGGATGGTCCGATTAATCGGTGGTCCAATTAATCGGAATCGACTGTATTTATATCTTAAGACTGCTGTGTACTAATACCCAATTGGATTCGGTCACCTCAATGAAAACCTATGGAGAATGTGTCCAAGGATTGCCGACTTGGATTGAAAGATTTTTTTTTATTTTTTTATTGTACTCCGTAATGAAGAAAGAAATTTTACACATTGGGGCATTTTTCGTTTTTTTTTTTTGGCAAATGCAAATAATATTTTAAAATTTAAATTATTCGGCAAAAAAAATCTGGTATAGTGTGCGCTTATAAATTCCTTTGAACGAAATTTATAAAATCAATCCTGTTGCAAGTTGTAGAAAAATTCAGGCTATCTGAATATACAATTTTTATTGGGTTATTTATCAGCATTTATGTAGCTGTAAATAGACTAATTTTCTCCATAGGTCAATATTGAGGTGAGCGAATCCTCAATAGGGTTAGTACACAGCAGCCTTAAGTATTTAATTATTTGGGAGTGATAGCTCAAAATATAAACTCAAGATCATTAAAAATAATTTTTTCAGTTACATTTGCACTCTCCAGGTAGTGCATGCTGCCGACGTCTGGAATTATGGTGCCGTCCTCCGCTTGCATCCTATTAGCAAGTAGGAACCAGTAGGGTAAGGTGACCAGTCGTCCCGCTTTTTAACAATTTGTCCCGCGTCCCGTGGCGTTTTAAAAAAGTCCCGATTTTTGGAAAGAATGCACGACAAGCTAGGGCACGGCGGGAGAATGAAGGGAATGTACAGTTTTCGGCAGCTATGTGGCTATTTAGCCAGGATATTAGTTTTATATTATTTTTGCTAATTTTATAATGCTAAACTTTAATAATAACAAATAATTGTTGAGAACTGATTATCGAGAACTGATTATCAAAGTTCGCATTGCTGATCAGTTGTTAGAGTTTGAATTTTGAAACAAACCATGTTCCATACAATAATGCATTAAATATTGTGGAATAAGCGTTGTCCTTGCCGGGAACTAATGCTACTACTGAACGCGTTTTTTCTACGGTAAATAAAGTGTGGACATCAGAAAAATCACAATTAAGTGTTGAGACTTCGAAAGTCATTTTATGTGTGAAATATAACTTAACAAATTCTTGTGAACAATTTTATGGCCTTTTAAACAACGACAGCAATCTACTAAAAAAAATTCACGCAAATGAGAAATATGTTGTAGCGTACTGGAAATAGGGTCTTATTTCTTCCCGAGACCCCACAACGGCTTGAAACGCAGCGGCGTGTTTTTTAAGGAATGTGTTGTTCGGTTCCACCAGTTCGGGACACGTGGGGGGGGATTAAAAACCGTTTCCCTTACAGCTGCAGCCACTAAA
The DNA here is from genome assembly GCA_907164885.2 of Dolomedes plantarius. NCBI lineage: Eukaryota > Metazoa > Arthropoda > Arachnida > Araneae > Dolomedidae > Dolomedes > Dolomedes plantarius. The sequence goes on from OU015497.1 coordinate 33,837,023, forward strand.
GCTGTCATCTTGGACGTTTCTGCAATGTAGTAAAGTTCGGCGATTAAAAAAAAAACTGTCAGTCGATAATCTGACGGCATCTGCCGCCCCCTCCACCCCTTCTGAAAATCCAGACATTGAGAGGAGACGCTGTATAAAATCCGAGCGGCATAGACGTGTTTTTGCTAGGCTCCTGTGTTGTTGGGCCGAGAATGGGCCCTGGAGCGCGTATTTGTGAATCTGCACGTAAATTGAGTGATTATGTCGAAAGTGTTTAATGTTTAATTCTTTTTGTAAATAAATCTACTTGTTATGTTTTGTTTTAAAAATTTGGCTTTCGCTTTTAATTAGAATTCTGTCTTTCTTGGTATGGATCAATAGTTGTGAAATTTCTTCAAAATGCCTCAGAGAGAATAGCCTTACTACTTGTCGTGACTCCACAATGTCAAAGAATAAAATAATACTATACATAATTTTTTTATTTATAATATTTGTAAATTGTACTTATGTTGAAATTTAAAAATATATATTACAATACTATTGCGTTCTATGAAAATTTTTGTTGCTCCATATAGACCAAATTTTTAATCAAGAACATCACCCCCCCCCCTCCCCCGCCGGCCAATGGTTCCCGCTTTACCAATGTTAAAATCTGGTCACCTTACAGTAGGGGCAACTTATCCATGATTTTCTATAATAAACCGAAAAAACTGCACTTGACGTACGACTTATTACACTAAGGTTCTCATCCCACTTCAATTCAAAAGACTCGTTTGAGAGAGTTGTCTGGGCATAGTGGGGCGCAGGGCGCGATTTAGAAAATTCTTGACTATAGGCACAACTCGGGATGGGGGGGGGGGGGGGCCTCTAACACTGATGTGAGCGTAAAATTTCCAAAATTGACACACAAAGGAAAATAATCATGAATCATTGTGAAAGTACCATTTTACCAAGAATTGGTTATTTGAAGCGTAGAAGCCTAGAACATTATCAAATAACAAAAAGCAATACACCATATTAACTTCATCATTAAAACACCAATGCAATGCAACGCGAAAAACTTATTAACCCCCTATACACACTATAACATACATATGATGAATTATACATATAACTATACATATGATGAACCAATCAAACAAATTTGAAAGGATATATAAAAAAATTCTATTAAAAAAGGTAAAATAAAAAAAATTGAACTAGGAGTTTTTTCTTTTTTTTCTTTTAAAATAAATTTTTTTTTGGGGGGGAGGGGGGCAACATTTGGGGGACCCTAGGCCTGGAGCTACTGGGCCTAATGGAAAATCAGGGCCTGGTGGGGCGTGAAATGCTCCCGTATGACATAAAGAGGGTTAGTCAATTAACATAAACACATACAGCTTTTCAACATACCAAAAATCTGAATGGGGACGAATTAATTAATGTAGTTCTAGAGCTATTAAGTTAGTTCGAAATTTTTTTTTAATTAGTTAAAGTTAGTGTTATTTAATAAGTTTGAAACTATCCATTCTTATCTTTTGTGATTTTAAGAAACAAAGTGTTTTCTGATATGCATATTCTACAAGTTTCATGTAAGGCTAGTGATATAGTTTGCACATTTTACTTACGGTGCCTACGTGTTCACGGATGAAACCTTTTGACATCTGGAGGGTACTTTCTTCCAGAGAGAATACACTTTTTTTTTAAATCTCACTACTTCCTTGATGAATTAAAAAAACCTCTGAAGTAAAAATAAACCTCAGAACTCAAAATAACACCTAGAAGATTTATTTTCCTCTCAACTGGAGAGTCCAAGCGAAAGAAGTCCTTATAAGCTAAAAATATCAATCTACAAAATTGTAGATCCCATGGATCCCCAATCAGATTCTTTTCACACTTTTAATCGGAACCTAACTTTAAATTTGCACTTATCACCCCCCCCCCACAAACTCACTGCTTACCTTTTTTTAACTCATCAACACGTAGCCCTAACGTGACTTTATTCAAAATCTAGAGCCCTTTCGTGTTCGTCAGATATCGGCGTTATTCAACTTATCTCCGGTTTCAAGCCAGCTTCTTCGAATTTTGAATGACTCGGTTCTGCCTCGTACTGGCCAACTCTGTCTAGCTTTACTCACCCCATCTCCGTTTCGAGGTTGCCTGGTCGCTGCTTGCGTCATTTACTCTAATTCGTAACGTGTCTTCTCTGGTCGCTTGACGGTGAAGCTTTACGAAAAAAAAATTGCTGTGAATGAAGATTAAACAATCAGCTGACGTAAAACGGATGAGAACCAACAATAATAATGATCATGTTAAGCCTAACGAGGTTATTATGTAGTACCATCTAGCCCCCCCCCCTGTCTTCCCCCCACACTTTTCTACGAATGATTCGCAAGTTTTTACCCAGGATTATCGTTTAGAGAGAATCTTTGTTATCATAACCCTGCGAAAATTGCTCTCCGATTTTTCTTTAAATTTTTCCTTTAAAAAAATTTTCTAATTGAAACGATTAAATTTTTTTACGAATTCTCTAATTGAAACAATTAAATTGAAACGATTAAATTTTTTTCTCTATATTTTTTTTCGCAGTAACGTGCTATGATAAAGTGAGGGTAGTAAAGCAAAACTCAACCTATTTAAAAAAAAACAAAACAAATTTCAGGTAGTCTCTCTCTTTTAACGAAACTACCGCGGGTTATTAACGCAGGATTACATATCATTGCTTCCCTCTTTTGTATATATATATATATATGTATGTGTGTGTTATGTATATATGTATCTATATATATTAGGGCGGAGCGTAAAAAAAAAGTTTTCGATTTTGTTTTTGCCCTAGTGCGGAAAAGTTGGGTACTGGTGGGTAGGTCACGTATACAAAGCTTTGGGAAAAACAAAAAATATCTTCCGTCTCCATTTCGGCCGTCATTTTTAGCAGATTTTTACCATAAGGTTAAAAATGTGTATTTCCATTGTTTTGTATGCAGCTTTTCGACTTTTCTGAAATAAAATTCAGAAAAAAAACCCAGAACTCACCACGGGGAGGTGGCTGCATTGCGAGTTCCATCCGTGCCCACCCATCCACCCAACCATATCGACATTAAGGGCCTGTTCACATAGGAGTCCGTTGCGTTGCGTTAAGGAAAAAATGACGTTGAGAGGAAAATAAACCAATCATAGGCGTTAAAAATTTCATTGCTAATCGTTTGGAGGCATATGATTGGTTTATTTTCGCCTCAACGTCATCTTTTCCTTAACGCAACACAACGGACTCCTATGTGAACAGGCCCTAACTCCTTTGCCCTTGCAGTTATTCCGGTTTTACTCGGTACTCGCATTTGATTTCAAATGATAACATAGCTTTTGTCGACTCTGTTCGGGGTCTAACTAAACCGTCACGCTTATTTTCTCCACGCACAGCTGCAGAAACCTCTGTTACTAGTTTCACGAAACGTTCAAGACTTTATGTGTGGCAAGGAAATTTTAGGCTTCCCAGGTGTTGAGCTACAGACTCTCCACTGGGAACCAAATTTCTCAAATCATCTTCTGTCAATTGGGGGTTCCGTCAAATTACATTTCTGCCAATCAATAAGGTCTATATATGAAACTGCCTCGAAGTTGAGTGACGGAATGTTGTAGTGTCTAATTCCTTCCTTTCTTGCTCGTAAAATCCTGCGTAGTCCAAGTTCTCGAATGGACTGTCTGTCGTCTGTGATCATTGACAAGATTATTGCTTCCGGGTGGCCGAAATAGCTATTTCTCTGGATAATGGGATCGACCACAGTCTTTAAATCGTTTTTAAGATAGCGTGAGAAGTTTATTGTCTTCCACAAATTTCGTGGACCATACGTGTAATATGGATTTAATTTGACTGTAAACCACATAGGTGGGTACACTTTCATGATGAACTCTGCCAGAGTTTGAAGTTGGTTTGAAGGCTCTGACGAGCTAATGTATAAACGCTTTATTCGATTTGCAGTTGTTAGCCAACGTGCATGAGACATTTTCCCAAGGTGCTTTTGTGACGAACTTGATGAGCAGTTTCCATTTGTGACAGCTTGACAAATATCCCAAAGCTATCGAATGTGTGTGCTAAGATCCTTTATGTCTATTTTCGGAAATTCGCTCGAAATGTCTACAAATCTCACAACTGGGAGGTTTTTACAATTTGCCAATGCTTTCCCAGTAGGAACAGAAAATGCATCAGGGCCACTCGTTCCACCATCCAAATGCTGCACTAAATGTCGAGTGGCAACTCATTTGCGTGTAACTGGCAGATAAACCAGTGCGAGGGTTTCCCAATGGCTTCCCCAGAAAGGCGAATCACGCCGATTTTTTAACCAGTATTAACGACTGTTCTATCGCACTCTCTTGCTACTAGTTGATGAATGTCAATATTATTATTAATGAATTGCAGCATCATTTGAAAAATACTCAAAGCTGATGATGAGGTTAGTGTTATGTGTCCAAGGTACTTGATTCCAGGTTCCTTAATCATTGTAACGTGTTCTTACAGGACTGTTTTCTGGTACATCTTTCCCCCTACGCTCTCTTACATTAGAGTTTTGTCCTTCCTTCCGCCAAAATAAAGTCCCTCCAGTGGCTCCAGCTGTCTTTCATTTCCTTGCTGATATTTTTTCCTAATTTTTTCCCGCTCTCTTCTATTTTATGTATATCAATTACATTTAAAGTGTCTGTTTCGGTAATCATCCCCAAATCTTCCAAAACAGCGCTTGCAATGATGGCTCCAGCCCGATCTGAAACTCCGATTCTGTCACAAGCTATAGCTACTGCTGGGTATTGGCTTGATTGTAACGTTTTTTTCTCCTTCAGATTGAGTCATCCTAGATGTGGATGGGGAAGGCTTCAAGTAATCTGTGTCAATATCGGATTTATGTGGATCCACGTCAGAATGTGGATCAGGAAATATGAGCCTAGATGGAGTAACATATGGCGAAACGTTTATTTTAAGACTTACTTCTTCTGTATCTTTCTGCTTCATATCGGCTCGTTTCCTCAGCTTTCAGTTTCTTTTAAGTCAACTGCTCCTATGGACATTTGCCTAAGTGCCCGTTGGTCTATAAGAAAAGTTCTTTCCATTTCAGGGATCCTTTTATGCTTTGGAAAGAACATTTGTTAAAAGAAGCACACTTACATGAAGAAATGTCGAACAATTTCCGTGAGTCTCTCACGAAGGTTTTAAGCTTCGTTTCTAAAGTTGTTGTTGACAATGTTTTCATGCCAAAATATTTCTTTACCTTTCTGCACGCAGTGTGTCAGCTGCTGCCTTTTTGTATTAAGTTTCGAATTACCTCTGTATTTTATTTAAGAACAAAATGACGAGTTGCATACAAAACAATGGAAATACACATTTTTAACTGTAAGGTAAAAATCTGCTAAAAATCACGGTCGAAATGGAGACGGAAGATATTTTTTGTTTTTCCCAAAACTTTGCATACTTGACCTACCCACCAGTACCCAACTTTTCCGCGCTAGGGCAAAAACGAAATCGAAAACTTTTTTTTTACGCTCCGCCCTAATATATATGTACGTATGTAGTATATACAGTCGAACCCCGTTATAACGAACTTCAAGGGACCAAAGGTTTGGTTCGCTATATCCGGTGGTTCGCTATATCCGAACCGTTAAGAAAAATGTTCACAAAATGTATAACTCATGAGTTGCTATGTGTATTCAATAATGATGTATTAAAAAACGATAAAATCTATTAAAAATGACCATTAATGAATTAAATTGACTAAAATCGATAACATTAAACTGATACAATACCAATTAATTAAAAACGAAAGACAAATGGATATAAATTCATTTTACCTGTAATTCTTGCTCACTGTTTTGTTACAGAAATAATCGGTAATCTTCTGCTGACGTGATACCGATTTCAAAAACATATGAATTTCTTTGTCCAGTACGTCAAATGACTGCAACACTCTTTCTTCCATTGTTTGTGTGGAAAAAAAACTTATTAATTACACGCATTGCTGCTGTAGCATCTAAGATGGTGGGAATTTCATCATTTATGTGCTCCTCTTCATCAGAATCAGATGCAGAATCTTCGATTTCAGAATGATTCATTTTAATTTCTTCCACAATATCTTCATCAGTCGGATTTTCACATGTAACGATTTCATCATCAAATGTTTCGAACAATTGCATGTCACAATACGAGAATGAGGAAATATTGTGTTTTTCTATCCACATCGCGATAGGTAAATCATCATCATCTTCTTCAACATTCTTTGCTAGGCCAGCATGTCGAAAACATTTTCTAATTGTAGAATCTGTAACAAGCCGCCAAGATTTTTCGAGCATTATAAGTGCATCAAGAAGAGAAACGTCACATTTTACATTTTTATCATATCCTTCTAAAATTCGTAAAATGAGCTGCTTCCTGTAATGACATTTAAGGCTTCTGATGACACCCTGGTCCATAGGCTGTACTACAGAAGTTGCATTCGGGGGAAAGAGTACAATTCTAATCGATTGTAACTGTTTATCGTTTTTGTGTGCACTACAATTGTCAAGCAGAAGTAGAATTTTCCGTTTTTTAGCTGAAAGTTCACGATCCCACTTTCGAAGTTCTTTTTCAAACAGTTCCTTAGTCATCCACGCCTTAAGGTTGGCTTCATAAGAAACAGGAAGCCGTTTGATATTTTTGAAGCATCTGGGGTGTTTAGATTTTCCAATTACTAGAAGCTTACTACGTTCAGTTCCACTCATATTGGCACACACAAGAAATGTGATTCTGTCTTTCGACAATTTTCCGCCATTACATTTCTCTCCATTAAATTTCAATGTCTGGTTTGGTGTCATCTTGTAAAACAGTGCAGCTTCATCAGCATTAAATATGTCATTCTCGTCATATTCACTAGAGATGTCATTACAAATATTTTCTTTCCACGTATCGATGTTGGATGTTGAAACATCTCCCGATTCTCCGACAATTTTTCCGGAAGATATGTTGTTTCGCTTCTTGAATCTGTCTAACCATCCATTAGAACACGAAAATGGAATTCCAAATTTACTGGCAAATTCATCAGCTTTTGACTGATGCATTTGCTCAGAAATTGGTACATTTTGGCTTCTTTGAATGCTGAACCATTTTAATAAAGCTTCTTCCACTTCTTGATGGTCAGCTTTTCTTAATTTTTTTGGGGAGTTCAAATTTTTCTCGAAAGCAGAAAGTATGCTTTCTCTGTTTTTCCATATTGTTCCAACTGTAGATTTCGATAAATCTTTTTTTCGGCAAATGTCAACTTGGCTACCTCCATTTTGTATTTCTCTTATGATATTTACTTTTTCTTCGATGCAGAATGCTTTACGCTTGCTCGACATGATGTACCTAATGATTTCTTAAAAGTGAATTTTTAACTTGTGATAAACACTCAAATAGGTGAATTAGATGAAATGACTTCCCTTCCACCTGCGTGTGGAAATGAATCTTCCGGCTCGACCCTGAGCTGACCTTTCAACTTGTTCTCGGGTGCGCATATGCTATACTGTTCATGCTTTTACTTGTTCTCCTCGAGCGTTTGGTGAACCTTTCCCCTCCCCTCCCTCCTCTTACTGTGGTTTCGCTTACCGAATTACTGGCGGGATTACAACTGCAGAGTGGCTATCGTAATAGCGCATATAGATTGGTGCAGAGTTCTCTGCCTGCAGACCCCCGACTCCTGTCATCACATTAGTCACGGTAACATTATACACGGTATTTAGAACCACCCCCATTCCCGCCCGCAAGGTTTCTTTGATCTGGTGTCTCCCCCGACCCCGCTCGACACCATTTGACCCGCTGACCCCCACCCTTTCTTTGATGGACCACCAGAGGAGGCGATCCACGCATAGTACAGAGTACATAGTGAACATAAATCACTGGATTCCCCAAGGCACAGGCAGAGAACTCTGCACCAATGTATATGTACCAGATATTTCTACCCTTGAATAAACAGACTTATCGCTGATTTACTCCGTGTTTCACTAGCTGACATACATTTCCATATGAAATCACAACTTTTGTCATGTTTTCACAACTGCGGATAAATTTAAAAAAAATAAAAATCAGTCGACTGAAAAAAAAGTTCGTTATAGCCGATTCTTAACGTTTCGGAGGTTCGCTATAAAAGGGTAAATTAGCATTAAATAGAATAGGAAAACGACGGGACCAAAAATTTCGTTCGTTATATCCGGGAGTTCGCTATATCCCAGGTTCGCTATAACGGGGTTCGACTGTATATACATATATGTATGTTAAAATTTTGACGCATTTTGGTACTTTTCTGTTTAACTGTTTATTGCTTGCGCAAGCGATACAGACTGGGTTTGGCGGGCTGCCAGAATTATAACTCGCGACGCAGGACATCTGAAATTTTGCTTTCAGGAAGACCGTTATGGAGGAACGTAATCCTATGTTTAAAAAAAATCTGATACAGAGGTTTATGCATACCTTAAAATAGCGCAATCGTTTTGTTTCAGCAAAATTTAGGTGTTAACGCCTTTTTTCTCTTCCGTTTTCATGCACTGATCCTATGTACGACGAATTCTCATTTCCCCGAAATTTTATCGTGCGTCAGTTTCCGGAAGATAAGAAAACGATGTACTGATTTTTTCTTCTTTTTCTGTTTACGACCCTTAAACAGCCTTATCAACAGTAACCATATACACGATACGAAATAATGGAAAATTTTCATGTTCATGTAAAATAACCCGAAAGTGAGAATCTGATTAACAGTATGCTAACACCTGAACATGACCAATATTTATGGTAGGGCATTTAGCCCACAGAACCAAGACAGCCCCGCTGTCAAGGGGGGTTACGTAAGATAACTATAAAAATGACCTTCGAATTTTGCACGTTTAACATACTCGGGTTTAATTATTCGAGAAATAGTCCTCTATGCAACAAGGAATATTTTGAGTTTTGCGTCATTTGTTGGACTAAAATTTTCCGTTTTAAATTTTGCCACCTACCGCCGTACTGCAAGTTTGTGAAAAACAGCATAATTTTGTACTGTATGCTAGCATATAGACTGTGCTTAGTAAACTTGAATAACTTTAATAATAGGGTCGTCGAATTAAAATATCAGATCTGAGAACTAAACGCCAACAGAAAAATTACAAAAACCTTAACAAGACTGAGAACTCGGCACTTCAGAGGGATGAGAATTCAGCCGGTGGGAACCAGGACTTAAACTAATTGCAGAAACCAGTGGCACACCCATGATTTTTTCTTGGGGGGGGGGGGCGGCGAGATGAACGGATAAAACTATTTATAATGCAAAATCAATATTCATAATGCAATTTCTATTTCCTTGGGAGGGCCAGGGCCTCTTGCCACCCCCCCCCCGGGTGCGCCACTGGCAGAAACTGTCCCGACACCGAACTGGAACCTAATCATGTTTTCTCTTGCCCTGCAATAATGGCTGCAATACAGCAGATTAGTAATTGTCCCCAAGAAGACATTTGAGGACAATTGCCTCCAGATAGATGAGGCTGTGTGGACCGCCCATGGTACCATCTAGCTTGACTGTCCATGAAGACGACAACCAACCAACCAACTGCAGACGTATTGCATTATATATATATATATATATATATATATAAGAAAAAAATTATAGAGAAAACCAGTAATAGCCCTAAAACTACTTGCAGCCAGGAACAAATAACATGAAAAGAAAAGTACGAAAGAGGTTTTAGACAGCATCTCTTCATCAGCGGTGTCAATACTGTCTAAAAACCAATGGATTGTTTCCGATGGGTATGATCTATACAATAAACACACTCAGACACCATACGATCCATGAAAAACAGAAGAATTGATTAATAATTGAATAAAAGTTACTTAACCAAAGACCACCAAGCCTGGCGCTAGACAGAGTGGAAGTTAAGAACATGTAACCGCAAGATGACTGACGTCACAAAACTTGCAACCATGGAGATATTTGATACTCAGTTACTGACTTACAATGGTTACTGTATTTTAGGACTATATACCATTAATAATTTAATTTTTAATTATTATTACTAAGAGTTATTTTTATTATTATTTTTATTTTTACTTATGATTTTTATTTTATTTTTTATTTTTAGTAGTTATTTTTTCTATTTTTTCTTATTGTTATTTTTAACTTATTAAATGCAACAGAACAAACTATTCATTAAAACTAAAACAACCAATTATGTTTTTGGATAGACTTTCGGGGTAATTATTCCATGTTAGCACAGCTTTCAAGTCTAAAATATGCTTAATCCCATTGTCTTTAGAACATAGCCTATTTATACGAACTAACTGATTTACAATAATGTTATTAAAAACAGATTTATGTAAACAGGTTATATAATTTTGAAATTTAACAATATTAATATATATATATATATATATATATATATATATATATATACTAGCATTATTGCCTGGCGTTGCCCGGGTAGATATATAGATATAAAATTTTTCATGCATTCCATCAAAAATCACCCCCCGCTCTTCTTGTTCATCTGGCCAGACAGAATGCGCTTAGCGCGTTTCTACTGAAATGATATACCCAGTATTTTTTTGATGGAAAGCATGAAAAATTTTATATCTCTATATCTACCCGTTCAATCATTTTTTAAAAATAATTTCATTAATTTTCTTATGCCTTAATATAACTAATAGACTAATAGTTCGGAATGAAAGTTATGTGTCGTTATGTTTCTCTGTTTAAAGAGCTTTTCCTCCCACTGCCTAAAATACTCTAAAACTCTAAAAGATTAATCTTATATGATTTCACGGGATAAGTAATTCAAATACATATCGTATGTTAACTCTGTTTCGCGAACTTAGGGGAAAAAACCTGTAGAACTCTTAAACTTCTTCCCATTTTATGATCCTCAAACAATTAATATATTTAGATCAACAGAAGGCTTCCAAAAACTGGCCATGGGACAAACTTAATTTTTCTTTTTTTTTCTTCTTCCTTTTTTCCCCAAATTTTATTAAGTTCTATTAGTTTGAACGCCATTGTCTAAAATTGTCTCAACCTTTTTAGACTCACGACTCCGCTAAATGTAAGAAAAATAAAATAAACACTTCGCCCCCCCCCCCCCCCGTCACCCCCAGACCAACTCTCAAACCACCCCAGATCACCCCTCAGAACAAACCTCTTTTCCCCGCGTATCGAATTTGAATGGTTTTGGTGAAGGGGCTGTATCCACATTTAAGAGGTGCGTTTAGGGGCACAAAAATCATTAAAAAATTAGTTTTAAAAAAACTAATTCAGCCCCTAATTTCGTTTTTCCTGATTTAAGTTTCTCGGGTCCAAAACATTAACTGTGCCGAATTTGGTCCCGGTGGGTGAAACAGTCTATGATTCTATAGCGGACAAACAAACAGACAAGCTCTTTTATATATATATAAATATATATATATATATATATATATATATATATATATATATATATATATATATATATATATATATATATATGTATATATATATATATATATATATATATATATATATATATATATATATATATATATGTATATATATATATGTATATATATATATATGTATATATATATATATATATATATATATATATATATATATATATATATATATATATATATAGATATATAGATAGATTAATTGATTGATTGATTGATCGACACCCTCAGTGTGTATTTCTGTCTGTTTGCTTACACTGTTAATATGGTTATTTTAGCTGAAATACAATGTATTATTTTACTTATTTTCAGTCGTATGTTTATTTCGTCACATGCTACTTAGTACAACATTTGTTTCTCTCTCACACTCAGTGTACATACGGGGGTGAGTTAGCCTACATTGCCGATATTGTAACTTTAATTTTTAAAGCACGCTGCAGCAGTACAGTATATTGTTTTACTTTTTCTACTTTTATTTAATTCTATACTATGCCACATACTATTTGTGGATTATATTTTTTCTCTATTACTATCAGGGAATATACACTCATGGACAAAAAAATTAGCGCACCAAGAAATAATTGCGGGATCGTAACGAAACTTGCAATGAAGGTACATGTCGGGGAGATATGCAAATGATTAGAAATGCAGCGTGATTGCGCATTACGTATAGCCGATAGAGGGCGTTGAACATCGTACTCTGTGGAGTATAAAACAGGTAACCAAAGCTTGTTTGAGTGTGCTGAATCATTTACAAAGGAAGAGCTGAGATAGACATGCCATTACGCCGTGTTCGAAGACAATATAAGCAGTTGTCGCAGTTTGAGAGGGGGAGAATCGTCGGGATGATGGAAGCTGGGTGGTCAGCTAGGCGAGTAGCTCGTCAATTAGGCCGCTCTGATTGTGTTGTGGGGAGGTGTTGGGACCAGTGGACCCGAGAGATGTCATGTACACGAAGACCAGGCTCAGGACGCCCTCGACAGACCAGTCGTCAAGAAGACCGCCACATCGTAAGAAATGCACGCGTACAGCCAACTGCTTCATCGGCCGCCATCCAGGCACAGGTAGCACCTTCACTAGGGGCCTCTGTGTCTTCTCGAACCATACGAAGGCGCCTGGCTGAAGGACAGTTGGTATCGCGGCGCCCATTACGTGTGCTGCCCTTGACGCCCACCCATCGACGCCTCCGTTTGGAGTTTTGCCGCGCACGAGGAAACTGGACTGCAGCGGAATGGAACCAGGTCGTCTTTAGCGACGAATCCAGATTCAATCTCGGCAGTGATGACAATCGTGTTCGTGTGTGGTGAGCCCGTATTGAACGCTTCAATCCTGCCTTTGCAGTACAGCGACACATCGCTCCCTCAGCTGGTGTGATGGTATGGGGTGCCATTGCCTACAATACACGGTCACCCCTAGCATTGTTCCGTGGCACCATGACAGCCCAGCGGTATGTTCATGAAATCCTGCAACCACATGTGTTTCCACTCATGCAACGGCTCCCAGGAGCCATTTTTCAACAAGACAATGCTCGGCCTCATACGGCAAGGGTGTCCCAAGACTGTCTCCGCACTGTTACTACCCTTCCTTGGCCTGCCCGATCCCCAGATTTGTCTCCAATCGAGCATATCTGGGATCATTTGGGACGACGAGTTGGGCATCCCACGAGTTTGAACGAACTAGAGGCAAGGTTACAGCAAATATGGAACGAAATGTCTCAAGACATCATACAGAACTTGTATGACTCAATGCCCGATCGTATCGCATCGTGCATTCGCGCTAGAGGGGGTCCAACGGAGTATTAACTCCTCCGTTCTTTTGCCTTTTTCTCTGAAATAAATTATCCTTTTTCTTTGATTTTCTTATCATTTACTTATATCAAAGTAGTCATTACGTATGTAAAATTTCGTTTCATTTTGACGACTCCTTCTTGGTGCGCTAATTTTTTTTGTCCATGAGTGTATGTGTGTATATGGTAGCCTAAATTGTTGATGTTGCAATTTTAAATTTATAGAGCAGCAACACAATGTATTGTTTTACTTCTTTTCTGTGCATCCTAAGCATGGTAAATAGAACCGAAATTTCCTGCCTGTAATCCACGGATAATGCGTTCAAAAGTTTTTTTAATTTCTTCGAGCGGATTATAGGCCGCGTCGTATTATCTGCAGTATTTGTTTTTGCTGAGACTACCGGGTAAACGTTTGTAGTCCTGAAAACGAGATACTAAAATATATATATTTTTTATTTTTTATGACAGCTATCTCAACAAGTGCGGGTTGCATTACAAAATAATGGACCGATGTTATCACTTGGCATAGTCTTCCTGTCACGTGTCAGCCTCGTTAGTTGCTACCCAAATAGATCTGACAATTTTAAAAACTGCTTATGAGAAAGTCCGGGGTAAGGGATTCAAATTTAGCACATGTTGAGGGTTAAAATCTACCCTTTTCTCGACCGCGTGAACTTGAATACCCATTCACTTTTAGCTTTCAAGAGAATTCGTCAATACTTTGACATGTCCTACAGTGAAAAAGCCCATTAGGTAAACAATGGAATCTAAGCAGAGCTAAAGCAGAGGATGTTGGCTTATGATGAAATCCTATGCTAAACTAACAAAGTTACTATTGGGTTTGGTTTGAAGCGCTACGATCAACTTTTTTTTTGCTACACGAGGGCTAATTCGACCGGGACCTGCAGTTTAAAGCCGATTCCGAACGGCAGCAAACATCCATGCCAACAGTGGGACTCGAACCCACAGGATCTGAACCAAATGCCAGCGACCTAGCCATTCGGCCATCTCCTGGCGTAACTGTTGAGATGTAATTTAATTCATTATCGGGATTTTGTTTCGAGATGAATTTACCCACCATTAAAAATTTTATAATTCTCTAGAAGTGTTTTTAGTTGTCACCAGAAGCCTACAAAAATTGCCTATTATTACGGTAGTTTTCATTAGGGTTACAAAAAATTTTATTGCAGGAAAATCTGCATTTTTTTTAACATTCGAAATTTAGTAACAAACTCCGATACGTAATTCAAATAATTGACTGTTTCACGTCATAATATCTCCTGGCAAATGGTTACATAGAATTCCGAAATGTCGATTTTGAACTGTTTGAATCGTAAGGCGATTGCCTTACGACGTGGCAGTTTGATATGAAACTTTATATTCCTTTAAATAACTCCTTTTAGACAAATAATATTTAAGGAACCCTGAGTATTGGTGCTTAGGGTCCCAAGTCCTTTAAAAAAAAATAATAAAGTTTTATCACAGACATGTTTTTAGTACGTTAAAAAATCTTTTTAATACATTTTAAAATAAGTTGTAAATTTAAGAATATTAATTCTGATATTGTTTAAGTTTGCTCAGTGAATAAAACCGAATTCTCAGCATGTTGGATTTAGAAACTCTCTTTATTATTTAATAACTACAATGTCATTGAATTGTAAATTATGCATGGTTGAACGCAGAGGCAAAATTCCTTCTATTTTCTTAAATTGTATCACGGAGAAACAAAATTTAAAATATTTTTCTTTAAAGTTTACAATCTTAAAACGATTTTCTAGCAAAAATCAACAAGATATGAAAAAGTGACTGAAACTTAAAGAGAAGGTAATCCCTAAAATATTTAATTTTCGTTAAATGTTTTGAGCTGAGAATTCCCTATTTATGATTTACTATGCCTCAAGTCTACATTCTTGGTTTTATGTCCAAATATAGAAATTACTGCAAAAACCTTATGGGTACACACTTACTCAAAAGATTCTAAAATTTTCGATTATTGTTGAAATCATACAATCTTAGGACTTAACATGTTGTTGTATCTTTTTCTAAAGATGAGTGATGTTATTTTCCTCTTTCAAACAGGAGGTGGAATGTTTTGCATTTTATTTTGTGCATAAGTTAGTACAATTTTTATATAAATATATATTTGTTTAGATATTCTAGATATAAAAGGCTTGAAACATGCATCTGAACGAAGTTGGTATTTTTTTAAACCAATGTGTTGGGGCTGACTTGACAACTTTTAAGGACTTCTCTGAATTTTTATAAAAACAATATATAATTATAAAACAATATATAGTACCGGTTAGAGTTTATCGCTCCTATTTGTGGTTAAATAATTTACTAACTGTACATATGACACAATTCTTCTTATTTTTTTGGGACCCCATTAAAAATTAGGAGCCAAATCTCTAGATATAGCAACATAGACCCAGATGAAACCATGAAGCAGCTATTCATATAGGAGACAACTCCAGAGAAATTAGGCAATATTGCAACCCAAAAGAAAAAAAATCGAAAATTTCGATAGATGTCAAACTGGAAAAAATCTTAATCGAATAGTTAAGACAATAGGTAAATAAATGGATCCATTGTGCCCCACTAAATGGATCAGTTTCAAGAGATAAGGCTTCAGAAATTCCTCGGCTTGATAGGCGGTTTCATTTGGTTCTCTGTTAGATCGGCTGGAGCATGTACTGCAAATTATTACAATTACTACCCTAAAACACCAGCAATCACTGTTTAAACGAAATTTTCATTAAAAGAAGTTGATGACGATATTACGGAAATAGTAGAACTTGCATTTTCTTTTTTTCCCTTTGTACTTCTTACTTTAAATGGAACGAAATATCTAAAAACATTTTCATATGCCAAGATTCCCAAAGACTGCCAATAATCGATAATACGCCAGAAATTAGAACTTATAAATACAAAAGACGAGAAAAAATTGCAGATTCTTTTTTCTTTTTTTCAAAATTATTAAATGACCATTTGAATATTTTTTTTCTTCGATTTTATTTGTGCATTTTTTTTTCTGGTAAAACATTACGAGCTCCCCCCTCTTTTTCTAGCCCATGGCTGGTTACGGCTAAGTTCCCAACATTTATCCAATGCACAAAGACCGAGTTGCGTGAAGTTTTCCCTACGCTTCTAATTCTTGGGGGCGGGGGTTAGAGTAACTACATCGGGATGACCCTCTCCGTATCTGGCGCGACGGGCTTTCACCAGCCTTTTCATTCGCACGGAACGCGTTCGTCATACATTTGATACTTTCGCCAAAGCGAAGTGTAACAAATCAACGAGCCAAAATGAGCGTAAACAAACTGCCCAACACTGCGTATCTGGAATGGAGGAAGCGGCGCGAATTCCTCTCTCGTTTCGCATTTCCTCCCGTTCACCATCTGGTTTTGGAAAAAAAATAAATAAATGAATAAAAATAAATAAAGAAGTCTCGGTCCGCACGCTCTGTGTGCCTTCCCATATACGGCCACGGGCTGCTAAGACTCTGACGCGGTGAAAGCCTTGAGACTGCATTCGTCGAGCAGTTATCAGTCCGTCTTAGCGCGGACGTGAGTTGACCACGTTTCCGAATGCCTCGCGGAGGCTAGTTCGCCCGCTCTGTGGGTGACCGAACACTCTCTTTCTCCTCTCTCTGGGTACACCAAATCTCCAAATCCGGAAATGCCATTACACACCGAGCCTCGATAGTTAATCGCTTCTGATGGCGGCGATCGAGGCTGTATTACTTTGCGAGACGAGGGTGGGGATGCAGGGCCTCGAAGAGAAGGGCGGGGGTGGTGCTTGCGTCCAAGCCCCGCCCGAAAAAATAAATGTTTTTTAAATCTTAAATATGCCACGCTAATTCACACAAACAGTTGAATGGGAAAGCTTTTTACGTTCTTTCAAGAAATCGTGTGAACGGGGTAATCAATGATATGGTGAGCGAAGCAGTAAACTTATTTTCTCTTCCCCCCAGGTTGAATTTTCTATAGTCCATCTCACAGAAAACATGAAGGTGGGAAATTAGTGCCCTTTTCCGCTGTGAGGTTTACTTGTGAAGATTTTTGGCATGGTCTGTAAGTGTCATCAATTTCCTGCAGTCACTTGCATCCTTTCACTCGTCATTTTAACGCTGTTCAACTTTATCTACCATGAATTATCTAGAACAGCGGTTCTCAACCTGGGGGGCGTAGAAGAATTTCATGGGAGGCGTGAGTTAAAAAAAAGTAAAATAAAAAGTAAAACTAACTATAATTTACTGTACTCATATTTTGCGGTGACAATGTAAACATAACGTATTTTCGACATAGGAAGACGATAATTGTCGTAATTGTAAAAACACGATAATTGTCGTACGTCTGGGCGTTGAAAGTGACCTGATGTATGCTTTGTCACAGTTACTACGCAATATTCAAAAACTTGTCAAGGACAAACAGTGCTAGCCCTCTCATTAATGTTGTGAAAGTGACTGGTATTACATGACAACCTCACCTAGATCCTTGATTACCTCAAATATATTTGATCTGTATTTAATTCTTTGATTTCATATGTTCTAATAATAATATGTTCCAAATTAGGATACGTATAATAATATTAAATTTTGTATACAAAATTACCTAGTCTATATTTTTATTTAATAACAAGCTTCAGTTTCAAATTCCGATTGAACTACTTGTATTGGCCACATATGGTAGTGGTGGTGGTGGGGGAGGCGTGGCCTCACATCAGTGTTCAAAGGGGGGCACAGAGCCTGAAAGGTTGAGAACCCCTGATCTAGAAGGTAGGCAAAGGAAAAATTTCCCCGGCCTTTGAGCTGAAGGGACCCGGGGTATGATCAACTAGGTCGACAAACTTTTCTTTTGTTTTTCTCACTGTCCCGAAGTCGGATTTATAATTTATTACCAGCGGGCGAAATTTTCCACTTCGTCCATTAGAAGAATGTTTTTTTTTTTGCTGCGAAATAACGCAATGATGATAGCAAAATATCGATCTTTCTGCCTTTTCCTATTATGTGCTCTTACTGCGCCCTTAACATTTTCCAAATTTCGTCGTATTTCGGGTATCTCGGGTATCTCGTTTATTTTCGTCGTATCTCGGGCCTTTTTCAAAGTTAAAGATGTCTGCAGCATCCTCAGACAATCAACCAACCAACCAAACTATTGAACGGTCAGAAAGAGACGCGTCCGGACAAATTCGAAATTTACCCTGCCATCTTGTTATCATTTAAAAATTAAAAGTTCCATTGGGCCGTTACATCCACATACACGGATTCGCGTTTTTACGGACCTTCTATTAGCGAACACACTCGAACTAATTTACTCGACCCGACCGTTGTCCCATAGAACTGTTAATTTTAAAACTGATTTAAGAGAGCTAAAATTGCTCATTCTCTCTTTTTTTTAGTCAACTGGATTTCTTGTCTTTTCCTATGGCTGCTGAGGGAAGTTGAACAAGGGTATGTGCTTCGGAAACCATAAAAGTGGATCGTTTTTACCAGGCAATTCACATACTTGAGGTTTGGGAGCTTTGATAATTCTCCTTCCACGGACAAAACAAGCCTGATGGAATTGTTCAATTTATTGAACACGTGCTCTTTTGCTTTCTGTTCGTTCTTCATTTTACGTATTAGAGACTTTGCCTTCCAAATAATATCATATAAAATAAACGAGTTTGTTTATATGTTGGCTAAAAGGAAAACCACACATCAGAAACACGTGGGACTCGGACAAGCTGTATGGGTTAAAAATAAAAGATAAAAACAACTTCGCTGATTGAGCACACTGGCAAGTCCCCGGACAAAGCATTGACATATTGTCTCCGTCGTCGTAACATTTTCTTTTTAAGCATAAATCAGATATGACACAAATTTGTCTTACATTTGATTTAGATGTAGCCATCTGTAGGGGAAAAAAAGAAACTAAAAGTTCCAAGTAAAAGTTTCACTGCGATAGATACTTTATTCAGAAATAATTCTTAAGTATGAGATTTTAACTTTTATTATTAATCATTTTTATAATTATTTAATGCCATACGTTATGATTTTGGTCCTTGAGGGTGTTAAGGTGGTTAGAATTACTCAGGATTATCGACAAAGTATTTTGCTGACGCGGGAAATTTCATCTGGATAGTTGCATCGCATTAGAGGGTACACCAAGCACGGAAAATGATTGCATGTGTTCACAAGAGAGGTTGCGGGGTAGCGTTTTCCTGAAAGTACAGGGTGATTCAAAATGAATATAGCGATTACAAACGGTTCTAACTATTTAATCGAAAAGAATTTATAGATAAGAATTACATAGAATGTAAGAGGAAGTCAAAAATTTTTTTACATACTTTGTAAATGTTCAATGCGACTCCCCTTGGTCACATGGACAACATCTAAGCGGTAGTCCATTTCACGCCATACATTCTGAAGAATATGTGGAGTCACCAAAGCAAGCGCATTAGAAACGCGCATTTTGAGTACTGGAATTGTTTTCGGCAAAGGAAGCACATACACAAGGTCTTTCACATAACCCCATAGAAAGAAATCGCAGGGTGTGAAGCCCGGAGACCTAGGTGGCTAAGAGCAGAACACATCGTCGGCATCTCCAGTTCGACCTAGCCAACGCTTTGGAAGATGTTGGTTTAAAAATATGCGAACGTCCATACCCCAATGTGGGGATGTTCCATCTTGCCGAAAGATGTAATCCGTATGCCACAGCTAGATACGGATTTTAAGGATTACATCTTTCAGCAAGATGGAACACACCCCACATTGTTTCACACATTTTTAAACCAACATCTTTCAAAGCGTTAGCTCGGTCGAACTGGAGATGCCGACGATGTGTTCTGCTCTTGGTCATCTAGATCTCCGGGCTTGAGACCCTGCAGTTTCTTTCTATGGGGTTATGTGAAAGACCTTGTGTATGTGCTTCCTTTGCCGAAAACAATTCCAGAACTCAAAATGCTCTTTTCTAATGCGCTTGCTTTGGTGACTCCACATATTCTTCAGAATGTATGACGGGAAATGGACTATCGCTTAGATGTTGTCCGTGTGACCAAGGGGAGTCGCATAGAACATTTATAAAGTATGTAAACAAAATTTTGAACTTCCTCTTACATTCTGTGTAATTCTTATCGATAAATTATTTTCGATTAAATAGTTATAGCCGCTTGTAATCGCTGTATTAATTTTGAATCACCCTGCATTTCTATGATGCGAGTTGGGGAAGATGCTGCTTGCTTTCCACAAATAATGCAAGGCAACAAAAGAACCCATTCTCAATGCACCAAAAGTTGCGTTTTTTTTTCTTTCTCCCCCTAGACTTGTTACAACTAAAGGTCGCAGTTAAACTGCATTTCTCAAATTTTTAATGCGTATCTTATTAAACAGCCTTCGATTTTACGACATTTTTCAGAGGAACGGGTTCGCAGAATCGATAATCTACTGTTCTTGAGCCAGAAGGTGCTGTCCGACTCAAATATGTGTCGTTGGACCTTGGCAGAGAATTGCCGCCAATGCGTTTAGTTTTTTTTTCGGCATTTTTCAGAGCTGTGATTAGAGCTTAGTTTAGAAAATAATTATAATTTTACAATAGCGTACAATTTGCGTAATTTCGTCTTGTTTTGCTGAGTAGTTTTCAGTAAGATTTGTTTCCATCTGACCTTGAATGCAATATAACTCAAGTTGCAGATTGATTTATGACTAGTTCCTAATCTGCTTAAAAAAATTTAAGGCGTGTTGGGACAAACCTTAATTCCCCCACACCCAAACACATTAATTTGAATTCTACTTTCTAAACTGGACCATATGGAAAAACACCGTGTAGAAACTGATTTTTGCTGCAAAGTTCTCCTGCTTTCTAGTGATTAATCATTAAATGTCTAGCCTCTTTTGCACTTTATTTGAATGCTCGATTAAAATACCTGATTTACTGCAGTGAATGAGTATCTGACTTTGGTAGTTTAAACAGAATAAGCCTCATCTGTGGTCATTCAATCAGAAGTAATGTTTGATGTTAGTGAGAGGCTATACTATATCTAGTTTATATAAACCAGTGGTTCCCAACCTTTTTCAGCTGGCGACCCACCTTTCCTTATCGGAATACCTCCACGGTCCATCGGTCCATGGTGGAGTAAAAAACCTTATTTGTATCGTATCCCTTCCTTATGTATATATAATTTACCATCAAATATTGCAAAAAATAATAAATAAATATATATATATAATATATATATATATATAATATATATATATATATATATATATATATATATATATATATATATATATATATATATATATATATATATATATATATATATATGCTTTTTTGAAGATACAGATTGATTATTGATAAATAATTTGTGTTCTGATTTGAAAATGGTTGACAAAATATAAGCACTTTGTAGCAAAACGGTTATTTATTTAACAATAGATATATGTTTGCAATATATGCAACAAGTGGTCTCTGCACTATGTCCACAGTAAGACTGAGTGACTGAGGTTAGTAAACAATAGTGCTCACGTGGCGTGACCTTCGACAGTGTGGCGGTAGAACGGGAGGGGGAGCGGCGTTGCCAGAGTGTGTACCACCTGTGTGACTGTGTGAGTAATCTGGGAGGGATGTAGTAGTTCTGTTGTCTGCCCCAGATGCCAAAAATCAAAAACAAAGAAAACAATCAAAACACAATTCGATTTGTTTCGATTTTTTTTATCTTTTCTGATGGTTTATTCGATGGTTTCTGATAGTTTTAGGATCAAGTCGCGACCCACCTGTAACACTTCTGCGACCCACTAGTGGGTCGCGACCCACCGGTTGGGAACCGTTGATCTAAACTATGTTTCAACTGGCTCAGTTGCTCGGATTCCCTCTCAGTTGGTACTTTTCTCTCTTGAATAAATAAAGTATCAGGATGTAATGATGACAAAATTTAACTCCAAAAGGTCGGACCTTACAGCGCACCGGACCATAAATATAATTTTTGTCGTATCTAAAAAAAAAAGAGATAAAAATAAAAAATAATTTTCTCAACTGAGAGAATATCTTTACAAAAAAAAAAGTCACATCTGTTTTTATCTAATGTTTCGTTTACTTAAAAATCGATTACTGCGTTTTCAAAACCAGCAATTTAAGGCAGAATTTCGAAAGTGGGACATTCGTGCTTAAATTTAGAAAGAAATTTAAAGTACGCCTTCAGATACAGTTAAAATAAAACCTTAAGTGCACTTATCATCGATTAAATACATTTCAATTGGCAGCTTAATTTACGCCCATTTCAAACGTTTGTTACGTCATTTACAAAATAGGAAAAGAATTATCATGTAGATTCGATGAACTCCTACCTGCTTTTGAAAACTGATGTTAAGAGGTCTGAGTCACAAAATTATTTTTTAAAAAAATGTACTTTTTGACATCAAACTATAGGTCTTTCAGGATAAATTAACACGTACTAAAGTTTCTACGTTAATTACATTTCCTGATACGACATTTTGATGTCATACTGCCGATTGCGCACCCTGCTGTACATCTGTAATTCAAGGCTACTTATCTAAAAAAATTTCACAATTTGCCATCTTTAGTATGATTTGTTTAAATTTCCATGTAAGGTCTCCCACACACTTATACATACATGCATTCAGACATACATATACATATATGTGTTACTTTGTTTGTGAGATATACTTAAAAGCTTAATGCGCTTTTTTATACTGGTTCCCACCCATATCCGTTACACACCCCTTAACTTCTAGACGGTGACAGCTTAGGCCATAAAGTTGGTGTCTAGGTATAGCAAAAAGGCTATGCGCTACTCGACGAGACAATTTACAACGCCATCTATCAGCAAATTTTGGAATTAGCGTTATCTCAAAAACGGTACGAGATACGGGAAGAAAGTCAGTCACAAAGTTGTTCAGCATCATGGATTTAGTAAGAAGAGACACTTTGCGCACATTAATACTTAAATCAGAATGTAGAAAATGAACATTTGTTTGGTCACGATTTCAAAAATTGTCATGTCATAACGAGTGAAAAAAAGAAACTGAGACACTTCCCTATCTTCAGGATCATTTATTTTATGTTGCTGAAAATGATCTCCATTAGTCACCATACACATTTACACTCTGGACTGGATTCTCTGATCTTTTCGAGCTTCGCTCGCGTTTCACGACGCCATAGTGTTGAAAATCACGACCAAACAAATGTTCATTTTTTTTACATTCTGTTTTGAGCATTAATGTGCGCAAGGTGTCTTTTCTTACTAAATCGATGATGCTGAACAACTTTGTAATTGACTTTTTTCCTGCATCTCGTACAGTTTTATAGATAAAAACGCGAATTCCAAAATTTGCCGATAGATGGCGTTGTAAGTTGTCTCATCGAGTAGCGCATAGCCTTTTTTCTCTATCTGGACACCAACTTTATGGCCTAAGCTGTCACCGTTTAGAAGTTAAGGGGGGTGTAACGTATATAGGTAGGAACCCTGTATAATAGATGTTTCATTATAAGGGTTCCCCTCCACAAATTGAGCTGGATGTGCCTGTGATTAAGCTCCATGTTTAAGAGAGTTGTAAAAATTATAAAGATAATTCTCAGGATAATAAATAGTTGAGCTAAACAATGACTTAAAAGAACTCACACAAAAAAGGAAAAATATATTTTTTTTTCAAGTGGTAAGCTATACCGTTTGTAAAGTACCCGTGTTTTTCTAAAAGCGCTATCTGTAGACAGTTGCTGAAATTTCTGTTTACAGTTGGAAATGGGGAAAAAAATAAAGTAGATGACCTACTCTTTGAATAAGGAAATCTCTTCTCCAGTACTTCGCAATGGTTTGACCTGCATGTAACCTTTTTATTCCCACTCAGTTTCTTGGTAAAAAAGCTTAATTCTTCGATTCAGTGTTTTAAGGAAAAGGGACACGCTTTAGGAGATCCATTGTTGAACTGTGTCAAGTAGGGATGATTATCAAAATGTGGCCTGCGGGTTTATTGTCCCACAA
Source organism: Dolomedes plantarius (assembly GCA_907164885.2). Taxonomy (NCBI): domain Eukaryota; kingdom Metazoa; phylum Arthropoda; class Arachnida; order Araneae; family Dolomedidae; genus Dolomedes; species Dolomedes plantarius. Next base: position 33,861,190 of record OU015497.1, read on the forward strand.
TAAGTTCTTAATTGTAGGTTAGTGACAGGGAAAATTTTGTATTTCGGAAAAATTAATTATTATTTATTTATTTACTTACATTTTTCTCCGGGGGGAGGGAGGGGATCAAGATTTTGCGATCCATTTTAAAATTATTTTTAACCTTCCGATTGTCTGTCTGTCTCATCATTATTGATCCAATTTAAACATTCAGCTTGACGCACGAAACAGTATATAATGTACTAACAAATACAGGGTGGTCATAAAAAAACTTTGCCAATATATGGACCTCTAGCGGCTGTTCCGTTCAACCGATCCAGATGAGATTTAAGATATAGTTATTCAGAGATATGAGCTCGGGATTCTGTGAACAGCAACAAAAGGGCGCTCACTGTTACGGTTATAGATACAGAAATTCGAAATTTTCGAATGGCAATGCCCACTTTTTCCCGTCGCAAAATGCTCAGCGCATGCGAAAACCCTAGAGAGCGTTCGAACGGTACGTGTATCACAAAAAACGGACGCGTTATGCACGCACAAAAAACAGCTATGCGAACGGCCAGCAAAAACACGACCGGGGCGCACGGAGGAAATTTGCATATGACAGAGAAAAGACACCAATCACTGATGAAAACAGATCGGACAAAAAGAAAACTTTTATTTGGATTACACATTTGCCACATGCGTGCCATAATAGGCCGTTCACAGAGCCTTTTTTTGTGCGTGCATAACGCGTCTGTTTTTTGTGATACACGTACCGTTCCAACGCTCTTTAGGGTTTTCGCATGCGGTGAGCATTTTGCAACAGTAAAAAGTGAGCATTGCCATTCGAAAATTTTGAGTTCCTGTACCTATAACCGTAACCGTGAGCGCCACTTGGTTGCCGTTCACAGAATCCCGAGCTCATACCTCTGAATAACTATATCTGAAATCTCATCTCGATCGGTTTAATGGAACAGCCGCTAGAGGTCCATATATCGGCAAAGTTTTTTTATGACCACCCTGTATTATCCTATAAAAGTTTAATCCATTTTCAAATTAAACGATCTGTTTCGTTTAATTTTTAAAATTTTTTATACTTTTAATATATATTTGAGATCTTGTAGATACCATTTACCCCAGGATCAAGGTTTAAGCCCGCGCCAGTGAATATCAAAGAGAGCGTCCTTTCCACTAGACTAAGGTGACCAGACTTCCCGCTTTTGGCTGGACAGTCCCGATTTTTAACTATTTGTCCCGCGTCCCGCGACGTTTTAAAAAAGTCCCGATTTTTGGAAAGAATGCACGATAAGCTAGGGAACGGCGGGAGAACGGGTAGGGAATATACGGTTTTCGGCGGCCATGTGGCTATTTAGCCAGGATATGAGTTTTATATTATTTTTGCCAATTTTATAATGTTAAACTTTAATAATAACAAATAACTGTTGAGAACTGATTATCGAGAACTGCTTATCAAAGTTCGCATTGTTGATCAGTTGTTCGTATTCGAATTTTGAAACAATCCATGTTCCATACAATAATGCACTAAAATTGTGGAATAAGCGCTGTCTTTACCAGGAACTAATGCTACGACTGAACGCGTTTTTTTTTCTACGGTAAATAAAGTGTGGACATCAGAAAAATCACAATTAAGTGTTGAGACTTTGAAAGCCATTTTATGTGTGAAATATAATTTAACAAATTCTTGTGAAAATTTTATGGCCTTTTAAGCGACGACAGCAATCTACTAAAAAAAAAATTCACGCAAATGATAAGTATGCCAAAGAATAAAATAATACTATACATAATTTTTTTAAAATTTATTATATTTGTAAATTGTCTTATGTTGAAATTTAAAAATATATATTACAATACTATTTTTGCGTTCTATGAAAATTTTTGCTGCTCCATATAGACCAAATTTTTAATCAAGAACATCACCCCCCACCCCCGGCGGTCAATGGTGTCCTGCTTTACCAATGTTAAAATCTGGTCACCTTACACTAGACCGTCCCAGCGATGTGAAGATGTCTCGTACTGGGAATTCCTCAAATTCCCCCCCCCCCCCCATCTTCTTTTGCAGAAAATGCCCAAGACGTCTTTCTTTTATATACCTATGTCGTACGGATTTGGTAGTCCATGTTTATTCGTTTAAATTTTTTTCGAGAATGTTATATTGTCTTATATCCTTAGACTTGTTGAACATATACTGTTACATGAACTATTTTCCTAAACCTTTGTGTGGCTGCAAATAGCCGCTCCATGTTGTTTAACGCCAGTCTTAGCGTGGTTTTGACAGCCTTTTTGTTGCTTGATACGTCACATTAAAAAAGTCCATTTCGTGTTGTCTATTGCGAGCATCCACGTGGCTTTGACAGCATCATGTGACCTGCTACGTCATCTTCAAATAGTTCATTTCAAAATTTAGCTATTTCGCGTTTATATTTCGTTTAAAGCTGAGTTCAAAGAATCATCTGTATTTAAAGTCATAAAAATATTAAGTGATTTTATGAAAAAATTAATTTTTTTTTCTTCAGTATAAAATGCTACTTGATATTATAGTAATTTTTAAATCGCTGACTGAAAAACTAATATCTGAAAACTTAAATTTGTCAAAATATTTCTCTTAAAGAGGGGTCCACGAACTTTCAAAGTTTTACAATCACTGGTGTAACAAAAAATACTCACCCTTTTATGAAAATTTCTCAAAATTCCTGAGGCAGTATTTCGTTTTAAGAAGGATTTTAATTATAAACCTAGTCAGTGACAGCGATCATTTGTCATTTCAGAAATAAATGACTGATCATCACTACTGGGTAGCTGACATTTGTCACTTTTCAAAATTTTCGCTTCCATAAACCTCGCTGACATTTATAGTTAGTTGAAACGAAAATGTCTCGTATATTTTTCTCGTTTGAAGCGGCAGAGCGTTAGAATAGAAGTCCGTGCACTCCGAAATATTCATTGAGTCACTAATGCTGAGGCGGCGGGAAACTCGTCCAATTTCTTTCCCGAATTTCCACGGTGTTGGCAACACGTACAGAACATTACGTCATTGTGAGATAAGAAGTTCCGACAGCGAAAATACAGGAGAAGCAAGAAGCATAATCTTTCCCTAGCAGATGAAGCGAGATAGGTGATCTCTGCGGAAAAAAATTAAGGTTGGAAATCCTTTCGTGTGTGCACTCCGTACGATTTATGACATGTTTATCAGTAGGTGAAGTATTACATATTTATTTGAAAAGAACAAGTGTGAATTCATCCTCGAACGTATTCTATTCTTAGAAAGGGGAAAACGAACGTCAAACTTTTCGTTTACGTATTGAATGAATGAATAGACTTGAATCATAAGTTTATAAAAAAGCGTCAACGCGTGAAAAGAAAAGAAGTAAACGGAAGAGACAATCTCGCCCTTTCGCTAGAGAATGTAAAAAATATTAACCTATGTTACTTCACCGTATTACATGCAAGTGAGGAACGTTTATTAGTCATAAATTTGAGTAGGAGGTTTTTTTTTTTAATAATCAGATATACGTAGTGTTATAGAGGACTTAGGTTTATCAAATCAAAATATTGTTCTCTCTAACTACTTAATATCCTACTTATTTTTTAAATTGGAATGTTTGGTATACAAGTATGTTTTGATGTATGACCGGTAATGTGTAATACAGAAACGAGGGTACTGCCAAAGTTCCCATTTTCGTGCTACATACCATTTCGGGTTATGATCCTTTAGGGCAGGGGTCAGTGTTGCCAACTTGGGGGTTTCCCCCCTAAATTTGGGGGTCAGTTAGATGAAAAGGGGTGTTTTTAGGGGCCACATTTTTTTAGGGGCATTTTGCGGGGGGAACATTTTTAATATTTTGTACAATCGAGACGCCGTTTTTTTTATTAGATTGTAAGTTCCATACATATGTCAAATGTAAATAAACCTCCATTTCATAACGTGCGTATTTTCTATTTATTCCAATTTATCTCTCAAACAGGATGCGTATTTGGAACCAAGAATTTCTTTTAGGAAGGTCAAGGGGATCTCAAGTTGGTGTTAGGGGGGAACAGGGGGATTTTTGAGATGGCGCTTCGTAGAAGTTGGCAACACTGGCAGGGGTGTCCAACCTTTTAGCTTACTCGAGCCACACTGAAAAAAAGCCGAATTGTTTTGGGCCACACAAAAATATACCTAACATTAAAATCAGCTAATGAGTAAAAAAGTATAATACATAGTTAACATACTTCATTATAAATTTTATTTAAAACTAGCTGAAAACCCGTACTTCGCTACGGAGTACATTCAAATAAATACAACGGTCAATGTATGCAATTAATGCCAAAAATATGTTTAAATATATTTATAATAAATACAACGACCCAATGTATGCAATTGATGTAAAAAAACACGAAAAAATGTATTGTAAAAAATCGTAACGGATATTTTTATAGATAAAATAATGTAGAAGAAAATATTCAAATTAAATCTAATAGAACATACGAAAGAATATACTACAGTTTGAGGAACATATCTTTTACTGTAATTTAATATTTTTTTTGGATAATTTCCATCGTATGCCGCATTAGCAAGAAAAAAATATTTTTTTGTCTATTTCGTAGCTATGAACGTGACGATAAATTCATTTAAAGTACCAGAAAAAGAAATCACGTGATCAGCATTTAATAAATTAAATTCTAAAAATTAGTTTTTAAAAAATTCACCAAAATCAGAAAGGGAGGTAAAGATTCGAAAAAGATTTCATTTTTAAAGGAATTTTATGATCTTTCTCGTGATATAAATTTTATAACCATCAGATTATTATTTTAAATGCAAACTTAAAAAAAGTTACAAAACAACTTAAAAATTTAATTTAAAAAAATCTAAGAAGAAATTTTCAAAAATCTTTCTTAGTGCACCCCTACACTATAAGAAGAATCGCCATGCAAAATTTCAGCCCTTTAGGTTCAGCGGTTTGGTCTGTGCGTTGTATGTCAGTCAGTCAATCAGTCAGTCAGTGAGTCAGTCAGTTACGGAACTGTTTTATATACGTATATAGTAGATTATAAAGATAGCTATAGGAATCATACTAATGCATCAATATAGGAAACTAATGCATCAATATCTGGGTCAAATGAAGTGGTTGCAATTCTCAGGGAGTTCTCAAGATGATCATCCGATATTTTGGTTCTAATTTGACTCTTAGTGTGCTTCACTCTTGAAAATGTGTGTTCACAGATGTACGCAAACAATCATGACATGAATAACGCAAGACTATGCAGTGAGGGATATTTATCTCTGGGCGGGTATGATTTATAAATGTCCGACAAAGAGACTTAATTTCTCTTTAAGTTGGATGTCAGATTGCAACTCTATGCATTCCATTTGAAAATTTGCTGGCAGCATATCTATATCGACTGTAAATGGAGTAGCAAAAATGCAAATGAATTGTTTATTTTTCCAAAAGTCTGAAATCGATTTTTAAGTACTTCTACTAAATCAGAAAGTAAGGCTGCTTTACCATTTTAGAATTATGCTTGGTCAGTGTCTCGAATGCAAAAAAAAAAAAAAAAAAATGTAACAATTACTTGGGCTTGCCATGATTTCAATTTCATTTGGAACGCGTTTTATGGTTTCAAACGTATTGATAAGTTGGTTTTTACCCTGAAGACGGGTGTTTAAGTCATTTAAATGGGCAGTCAAATCTATCAAAATGCTAAATCTGCAAGCCAGTTGTCATCGTCACTATCTGACATAGGTTTTTTCGATGTCAAAACAATTTGATTTCATCAAGAAGGCTATCTTTTTAACAATTGTCTTCGACTGAGCCAGAGTATTTCTGTAAAGTAAACGATATCGTCATACTCAAGATCCAAGCTTTTAAGAAATTCTCTGAAACTGGCGATGATTCAATCTCCGAGCCCTTATAAAATTCTCCATTTTGACGACGATTTGCGTAACAAGATCCATCTTTTTAAAGCTTTTCTGCATAAATTTCCTGGTGTATTATGCAATTGGTACTTCATAAAACGAGAATTTTCAACAGAATGGCATCGTCTTCTATTTATACGGAATCGGCGCCAAACGATATACTTCGGATATCTGGGGTAAAAGTCTTTTGAAGTAATAGACATTTACGATGAATTAATGGCGTATGTAGTGCTACTTTTTTGCCAGTAAGGTGCCGAGGAAAACCGTAAACTCGGACGGTGGATTCGGTGACACCATCGATTTCCCGAGTAACTTGAAATCTGGATCCCCATGTTCGTTTTTGCAATGGATTTGGCAGAGCATAGTTCTCTTGGACTAAAAAAAACCTTTAGGAAGGACTTTCTTGAAGTCTTTAGAGGTATGACGTCACTCGGCGAGTTTGCTGGCTTCGCGGATGTGGCAGAGACCGCATCGCACCGTTCGCCTCGGGATTTTAAAAACTTGCAAATTCACCGCGTTTCTCCGATCGGTAGCGGCAAAATGGGAATTTTCGATTATTGACGTCACCGCTTTCATAATTAATTCGAATCGGTGTCAACGCTGTGTTTTCGGCTTTCTGGGAAGAGGTTAACCAGTGTAATGAACATTTAGCAGGAATTACAAGCGTTTCTAGGGCTATTTTATGCCAAATAAGGTGCCGAAAAAATGATATACACGCCCGGCGGTTTCGTTGACGTCATCGCTTTCTCGACTAACTTGAAGCCTGCGCCCCCGTATTCGTTTTTTTTTCGGATGCATTTGGCAGAGCATAGCTCTCTAGGACTAAAAAAAAAAAAGCTTTAGGAAGGACTTTGATGAAATCTTCAGCGGTATGACGTCATACGGAGAGGTCGCTGGCTTCGCGGGACGTGGCGGGAACTGTATTGCCTGTTCTCCTCGGGATTTTAAAATCTCACAAATTTCAGTATCCTTGCGGGCTCTGCAACACCCGACGCGGGAGGGGCACGTGGGGATCGTCCCCTCCGTGTTTTTTTCGATCGGCAGAGGGAAATCGGTACCGGAAAAAGCTACCTGAAACAATGCATACTACGGCGCAACTAATCGTTGTAGATGCAATTGATCAAAATGGCAAAGAAGTATTCAAGTCTGGCTTCCCTTAAGCGGCCGGTGAAGGTTTTTTATAATATTCTGGATCTTGGATTTTTTTACAGAACTGTAAACTAGAAAAAATTATTACTAGACGACAATTTGTTCAACATTTAGTTGAAGAATTGCGTGAAAAGTTTATCTCTCCCGTCAGAGAAAGGTGACATCTGAGGGCCAAACAACTGCTGAGAACAGTGGAAACCACAAGCTAAGCGTAAACGGATTCGATGTCAAAAGTCCAATGTGAAAATAAAACACAGAATATTTGTTCAACGTGTAAAGCCCCCATTTGTAGTTAATCCACAAAACTTATACTAAGTTCTGCACAGAGTGCATACAGCAAATTGGATGAAATAAATCCAGTAAAACTAGTAACTAATAAAAATTTGAATATTTCTTTAAATTCTTCTTTAACAATGTTCTATAAATATATTAAATGACATAATCCATTTTCCATTAAAGTATGTATTATAATTTTATTTTTGTTTAACAGAGACGTTATAACACTTAAGGAAGTAAATTTTGAATAACACCATCTTCCAAAATTTCAGTTGATTTCAACTGATTTATATACACTGAAGTGCCACTGAATTTGAGATAGCAAAGCCTATGCAAATTGTGTAGCGCTGCGCATCATGTATGCGCAAGTGAGGGCGCTGTGGTAACTGCATATATAGCGCGTACTGTGGTTGTTCTGAATTAGTTGTTGGAATTGCCAGTATGGGTAAACTGCCTGATTTAGATGCCTTCGATCGCGGACAAATCGTAGGTGCGCGACGCATGGGCCATTCAATTTCCGAAATCGTCAGACAGCTAGGATTTTCAAGGTCGACAGTTGTCAAGAGTATACCCAGAATACATGGATGGTGGAAAAAAAACTAGCGATCGGGCAAACTGCAAAGGACAATTAGCCTTGACAGTGCGTGGTGAGAGACGGCTCAGGCGTATTGTACGTAGCCAGCGAAGTCAAACATTAGCTCAAATTACCACCCAGTTTAATAACGGTGACAGTCGTACAGTCACTAAACGGACTGTGCAACGCTCGCTTCACCGTATGGGTTTCGGGAGCCGTCGACCTGCGAGAGTACCATTGCTCTATACTCGCCATCGGGCTGCACGGTCTGCCACAAGACTGGAGTGTAGAGGACTGGAAACGAGTAGCATGGAGTGATGAGTCTCGATTCCGACTACTTAACGCCGACGGGAGGCTGAGAATATGGCGTCAAGCTCATGAAGCCATGGATCCTGCATGCCTGGCTGGCTACTGGCTGGTTGGATGAGCATTCCTCTGACTTCTCTGTCATGAATTGGCCATCTAGAAGCCCCAGACTTAAATCCTATAGAGCATCTTTGGGATGTTTTGGAACAAGGCGTGAAAGGCCATCACACAGCACCAAAGAACCTTACTGAATTATGGACAGCTTTAACCAATATTTGGCAAGCCATTCGCATGGAACGTTTCCAGAAACTTGTTGAATCTATGCCTCGTCGTGTGGCAGCCGTTATCAAGGCCAGAGGAGGCCCAACTCGTTACTAGGTAGGTATCCTAATTCAGTGGCACTTCAGTGTATATTTAATGTAAATTCTGGAAAATTATTAATTATCATATGAAATGGTAATATTTTACTTAACGAAATAAAATTTGTGTTAATTTTTATGTGATTTCGCCTTCTAAGGTCAAACTAACCCGCTCCGCGGTTCTAAGTTATACCGAAAGTGCCACGATTCTAGTGTTAATCTTACAAGTTTCTGGGCCACACAAATACTTGCTTGGGCCGCGGTTTGGACACCCCTGCTTTAGGGCAACCATACTCAACCATTTTTTCCTCTCGGGCCACATGCGCATGTTGCTACGTTACGCGAGCCGCAACATGATACACTATATCTCATAATATAATACTGTAAACATAAAAATATAACCATACATGAATACAAGCGTTTATTAAAGCGCGTTTATTGAGTATGATTTTTTTTATGTTGAGTCAAACTTTTGATGTATGCATTATGTGCCAAAAAATAAATAATAAATCTATATATATATATCTATATATTAATATATATATAGATATATATATATATATATATTATATAATAATAATAATAATAATAATAAATCGACGATCAATGTATACAATTGATGTAATATATATATATATATATATATATATATATATATATAATATATAATATATATATATATATATATATATATATAAGAAAATCGTAAGGAATATTTTTATAGACCAAAATAATGTATAGAAGAAAATATTCAAATTAAATCTAATATAAGAATACTAAAGAATATAGTACAGTTAATATAGTACAGTTTGTAGAACATTTCTTTTACTGTATTTTAATATTTTTTTGGATAATGTCCAATCGTTCTGCCGTATTATAAAGAAAAAAAGTATATTTTTTTGTCTATTTAGTTGTTATGCACGTGACGATAAATTTAGTTTAAAGTACCAGGAAAATATATCACGTGATCAGCATTTACTAAATTAAATTCTAAAAATGAATCTTTAAAAATTCACCAAAAATCAGGAAATGGAGGTAAATATTCGAAAAAGATTTCATTTTAAAGGAATTTTATGATCTTTCTGGGATTATAAATTTTATAACCCTCAAATTATTATTTAAATGCAAACTAAAAAAGTTACTAAATCAGGTTAAAAATTTAATTTTTAAAAATCTAAGAAAGAACTTTTCAAAAATACTCTCTTAGTGCACCCCTACACTATAAGAAGAATCGCCATGCAAAATTTCTGCCCTTTAGGTCCAGCGGTTTGCTCTGTGCGTTTACGGAAACTGTTTTATATATATAGCCTAGCTGCAAACTTAAAAAAATAAAAACAAAAACAGGTTAAAAATTTAATTTAAAAAATCTAAGAAGAATTTTTGAAAAATCTTTCTTATGCCCCCTACACTATAAGAAGAACCGCCATGCAAAATTTCAGCCCTTTAGGTTCAGCGGTTTGGTCTGTGCGTTGTATGTCAGTCAGTGATTCAGTTACGGAGCTATTTTATATATATAGATTAGAATGTGATACAAAATAATTTTCATACCCCCGGAAGGTCCCCCCCTCAAGTGGTGGTTGGGGGGGGTGTCGGTGGTCAGTACATGGATCAGTTTCTGGCTGTAGTGGTGCAGACTTCTGCTTTTCAGTCTCTAGTCCATTGAGGGTGCTTGGATGCTAAGGAAAAAATGGACAATTTATGCTAGGAAGCACAGGGTAATCAGGATTATGTTTCGACCCCCAAAAATTTTTTCCGGTGTTTTTTCCCCCATTTGTATTGGCTCTGATATTGCTATTTTTGCTTAAACGCCGTGCTATTTATTAACCTGTGGAATCGTGGTCTCAACGTCTTACACAGTTGCGTGGAATTTGATTCCGGTCAATTCTAGCATAAAATGCCCGTCATTGTCCCGGTAAAGCCCAAAAGTTAATTTCAGGACCAAACAACTTTTGGCCGTTCTTATTCAGCGGGGGAGGGGGGATGGTGGGGGCGGTCCCCTCATGTGCCGCTCAGAAGCTTCGCAAGTATTACATACTGGAAAGGGGCATCTAGAAATTTCTATTCCAACCTTAGACCTTTCTGAACTTTAAATTCTAACAGAGATATAAGCAGGGAACACGCTCCCAAAAAATTACTTTTCGAAGGAAATTCTGTACTTAGGATGATTTGGGTACGGCAAAATATTTGCTCATTCAGTGAATTCTGCTGCTTGTAAACCAATTTCGAGGTACTTATCTTCAGGATAAACAAATAAAAAAAAATTAGTTTTCTCTTCATTGGTACAATTAAATAACAAAATTGCCCCTCTATGAGGTCAGAGAGGGTGGAAGAAGGTACGATCTCGCATATACCGCCCTGGTGGTGCCGGTCAAAATTACCGTAGTAGCTGGCTAAATCAGACTCCGACCCTTGTGGTGCGATTATAAACCGGAACCGCCCTCCTCAGACCTCTAGCCTATATGGACCTGGTCTGGAATAAATTTCAGCTAAGGGGGGGGGGGCATTAGAAACAACAACAACAGATAACCAAAATATATCTAATAATATTATATGGGCAATTTCTTCTTGGTTAGATATCTTAAGGACCCCCGCCCGGACAATTGTCAGAAGATTAGGGCGGTGGCATTCGATTCGCGGGTCAACGTGGGACGGAATCGGCTTTAAGGCGTAGATCACGTCTGTTTATTTCTCGAGTAACAAAAGATGACTTTAAAATCTCCCAACAAACAGAACGTACTCCCGACTGTTACACATATCACTGACCCGGAGCTAACGTCTCGTCCGAGTCTCTATACAACCCATTCTTCTATGTTATTCGCTGCTAACGCGCTTTCAGATTTTTTTTTTCGGCATTTCTTGATAGAAAATATGCGTAATATGTTGACATAGTAATTTTGTAGACAGGTACCTTAAATAAGTTGCGCAAACTTAAGTAGACAAATAAAATTTTTATTCAATTTTTGCCGCTGAACTTCCAGCGTCATTCCATCAGTTTTACAAGTGACGAGATATATAGGGTGTTCGGGCTAAATGTATCCAAAAAGTTATGGCTTATTTTTACGGAACTAACCATTAAAATTAAAAAAATTATTAAAATAGAAAGAACATCTCACACAAATTTTAATATTCAATCATAGATTTCGATCATAGTATCACAGATTTCGATGCGTGCACCTTTTGTAGCACGACTAACGGCTAAACGGTAATCCAGTTCTCTCCAAGTGTTTCGTAGCATATCAGGCGTTATTAGACTTTTTTGCTTGGGGATTCATTAAGTCCGCTGTGTATAAACAAAAAATTGAAACTATGGATGAGTTGAAGAAGCGTATCATTCAAGCAAAAAAGTCTAATAACTCCTGATATGCTACGAAACCCTTGGAGAGAACTGGATTACCATTTAGACGTTTGCCGTGCTACAAAAGGTGCACGCATCGAAATCTATGATGCCATGATCAAAATCTATGACTGATATTAAAACTTGACGAGATATTCTTTCTAATTAAGTAAATTTTTTTTTCAAAATTCTAATGGGTAGTTCCGTAAAAATTAGCCAATAACTTTTGGATACTTTTAGCCCGGGCACCCTGTATTGCCGACATTAAAACCTCACACTGAAATAACCGAACTGCGATGTCAATCACGAGTTCTAAAATGCCTCTAGGACAGCATTAATTATCACATTAATTATCACAGGACTTAATTATCACATTTAATGGCTCCAGCTATGTTGACGTGCCACTTATCGAAACTCTTTTAAAAAACTGCGAAGTTTCGCTGAAGAAGGGGAAAATTCTCTGTCAGAATGGTTCTCACTTGGGATGGAATAGAAAGAGAAGTCTTGAGGAGTCGCGGCATGGATACATGAATGCGTGCATTGTGTCGGCCGTGAAGGCCAACAGAGGGCGCCTACCTGATCTGTGCTGTGCGGGTTTGGGCGTGCGTTGCGCTGTGCCCACTCGGAGGTCTGCGACGTCGTCATTTCGGGGTAACTGGTTTCATGCGGACAACTCTGGCGGATCTCAGGAACGGGGCTACCAAACAAACGTTGTCGGCCCACGCGGGGCTTGCTGGGAGAAAAGTTGTAGTTAGGACTGCCTTTTGTTTTTCGTGGTTAACGAAACTTCAGACGCGACATTTGCAATTTCGGATGAGGTACGGCTTCTTCAGTAACGGATTACTCTTGCGGATTTTGGGAATAGTACTTCCTAAAAGGATATGAGTAATTGGAAATTCTAATTTCATTTTTTTTTTTCCTATCGGAGAACTCCCTATTATTCTGTGCTAATTACTAGGCCAGTTAACAAAAGCTAGTGAAAACTGGAGCACAGGTATAATCAATTGGTCATGTTATCCCGTAATGAATGAACTAATCACAATTCGAAATGAACTACTTATCTATATATTTAAGTTGCTAAGCCGACTTTTGGGCAGTCCGTTAGGGAAAACTAACTGCATCAATTTACTTCATTTTGGTCTTAAACGAAGGGATTGTGATCTGTAGATTCTAAAATTTGGTTTTTGTAAACGCAATTTTTATCAATTAGCGAATATTACGATTAAAAATTGATTTCTGCGCATGCTCAGTGGCAAGTTTAAATCTGTCTTTAGAAACTCACTGTTTCTGCGCATGCTCATTGCCACGTTTTTAATGATAATAACGCGTTTATCAGAGGAGTCTCTCTAGATCTCTCTCCGCCATTTTATTTATTGATAATATGTTTGTGAACTATAAGATTAAATCTGATTGAAAATTTTTATTTCGCGCTGTTTAGTTAGCAATAAATTACATTTAAAAATTTCTTTCTGCGCATGCTCAGTGACATTTTTAACTTTGGATACTAAAGCCTTAGCTACTAAGCTCGAGGCGCTTAAACACATTAATTGTTTCTGCGCATTATGATTTTCAACATTGGCAATGATGTGTTAAGTATAATTGTGTATTAGTACATTTATTTACTATCTAGCCGTCATGTTTTGACGGGTACAACTAGTAGTGATTAAAATTTACTAGTAGTGATGAAAAATTCTTAAGAGAGTCTGAGAGACTCTTTTTACTTAGTCATTTTGTAACAATTTGAACAACTCAAATCTTAGCCATGTTTTGCGTTTTAATACATTTCCTGAACCCTCTATACCTATAACTGAGTAGATTGTAAATAATTCAACAGAAAAATAAGATAGTGTACTTACAGAAAGAAGGCACTGACAGCCAAACGAAAATAACAGAATACCTGCACTTAGAGCTAAAAGCCCATAAAATGCAAGATTCTGTAGCAACAAAAAATTTAATACATCTGCTGGGACCAATAGCTCCAGTTTCTTAGTCTTTCCACATCATAAGAAAATTTCATAAGAAACTTTTCCAAAAGAAAATTTTCAAAATGATTTGACTTTCAGTTAAAAAGAAATTGTATTTTAAAAATTTTTTCTCCCTTTAAAGGACGAAAAAAATAGTTTTTGTAGAATAATTTTTTGCTCTAGGGAAAGTAATATTCAAAATTTTTACGCTAAATAAAAAAAATCTCTGGCGATAGTTAAATTGAAAATACAAGAAAGACATGCCCCTAAATGTTATTAAGGTACTCGCAAGGAATTCTAGATGTATCCTTTTAAAAATGGCATATATTTCTAAAAATTTTATTTTTACGCATAGATGTTACAGCACGAAAAATGATCTACGGCAATGTAATCATTGTAGACGTATGCTGTTTGGATTATTTGATGCCAGAAGTTCTGTAGATCGTTTCAAGCTAAACAAATGAAAATTTCCTTCCTAAGAATTTATGTGATAGACCCTTTGCAGATTTTAAGTTTTTCTACTGGAAAAAAGGTCAGTTACAATCGTTTGTTTCCGACTATGTCGACATTCTTTCGGACATATTGTATTTAACTTTTTAAGCTTGTTGATATAAAAGGTTGGTAGTTCAGTGTTCAGAAATTTAAACAATCAATTTCAATTAGACCGACTGATTACACCCTTATTCCGTACAGTTTGGAGCGATTGACAGTCTCGGAATACTTTATGCGATCACTCAGCCAGAGGTTCCCGTCTTACAACTTACGATATAAAATGTCTGGCGGGAAAAGTTCGTCAATGGACACCCAGGCCCCTCAACAGGTTTTACTGAAAAACCTTAAAAAGTTAACCGCCCCAATAAAAACACACAGAGTTCCTAAAAGATGCATGTCTGGTACACATATTTCTTTCAAGAAATTAATTATACTGCTTAAAAAAAATTTCTCTTTCAAATTCCTCTGTACAACATCCGGGAAAGATTCCATCGCATGCCACTGAAGCTACGAGAAGCATTGTTAAAGCTGCTGCGTACTAACCCTATTGGATTCGTTCACCTCAATGGAGAAAATGTGTCCAAGGATTGCCGACTTGGATTGAAAGATTTCTTTAAAATTGCACTTCGTAATAGAGAAAGAAATTTTCTCTATTACGGGCCTTTTTTCGTTTTTCCCTTTAAAAAACGCAAATAATATTTTAAAATTTAAATTATTTACGGGAAAAAAATCTGGTATAGTGTGTTTTAAACGCTCATCAATTCCATTGGTGGACGAAATTTATAAAATGAATCCCGTTGCAAGGTGCAGAAAAGTTCAGGCTATTTGAAAGTACCATTTTTATTGGATTATCAGCATTTATGTAGCTGTCAATAGTAGACACATCTTCTCCATAGTTTAACACTGAGGTGAGTTAATTCAATAGAGTTAGTACACAGCAGCCTTAAACACAGGAAGACTAAATTGCTCAAATAAAAGTCAAGCTATATATTGATTTATTTGGTTTGATTTTTTGTTCCATTTTCGGATATTCAGTATGATGGCGTAGCTGCCGTAGAAGTCGCAGTTTTTTTTTTAAAAACCCAATTCTGGGGTGCGATAGTTCCCCGAATTTCATTTCCTTATGCTCCTCCCCTTTTTTTAACCGTGGTGAATTAAAGTAGCATAAGTAAAGTTATTCGTTTCATTTAAAAGGTTTTTTTTCTGTTTTAAAGCGGAGGCACTTGTCGTGTAGACATTCGCCTATAATTCACCGCAGCTTGCTGGCCATTTTATTATGGGGGCACCATATAGGTGAACCAGCATTACTCCCTATGAAGGGACGACACAAACGGAGGTATTTTAGTGGCGCGACGCCGGGTTTCGATCCGAGCCCCCCCACCACCGAAAGCCAACGCTCTGTACCACAGGGCCACCACAATCCCAATCATTTAAAAGTATCTATGGATACATAAACGTCCGACAGCTGTAGAGTATTTCTGCGCCTTTTTTTCAGCCCGTAACATATTTATCTAAATCTCTCGAAAATATCTATATCTACATGACATGTTTCTCTTACCTCGGATTTTCAACACAGAATTCTTTTTAATTCGAAAATATCTTTTACCAGTGGCCAAATGGCTAGGGTACCGAACTTCAGAAACAAAGACTGCTTATTTGGATAGTTGAATGATTCCGCAATAAGGAATAAATATATGAATGGTAGTTCAGAATCACAGAAATGTTGATATCACTTTGAAATTTGCGAGATCTTTATAAATATGTAATGACGTTACGATAGATGCCTCTTAATAAGTTTGAATGAGACGAACCCACTTTGACACACCTAGAATCAGTGGGGTAGCGAGGGAGGGGCAAGGAGGTCTATCATACCCCGGGCGCCACTTGCAGAGGGGCGGTAAATGGTCTATCTTTTTAATTAATTTTATATATTAAATTAATATATATTTTTCGTGGGGGGTGGCGCCAAAAAGGAATCGTGCCCCGGGCACCAGTTATGCTCGCTACGTCACTGCCTAGAATTACGCAGAAGAATAATTTGTTGACTTTTTTTTTAACAGTTTGGGAAAGAATTTGAATTTTCTCCTCAAGACCCTTTACAAGGTCCTAAATTATTATCACATGTTAAATCTCTTGCTTCCATCTGAAAACTTTCTCCAAATCTGCGCTGCTCTCAGTAGATGGATGTCTTTGTTAACATTATACGTGGCTTCGTAACTGCATATAGTGAACTCTGTTTTGCTTATAAATGTAAAGTGCGTAACTTCGCTCGAACAATTATTTTGGCATGGCATTGTTTGAAATTTTTTTTCTTAATTCCTTACGAGTAGATTACCAATATATTAATATCAACACAAAAATTTGATTCATATACTTCTACTACAAGAACTAGAGAAAGTTTAAGGCAATTTATCAACTATTTTATTTTTTACTTAGCGCAGTGTTTGATTTATATGCGAATTTTAGCGACTACGTAATGTTGTGATAAGAAACACAGCTTTAATGCTTTCAGTGTATATTAAAAAATAGAAAGGATTTATATGATTCTCATATCACATAATTACGCTGAAGCATATATATGCAAGCTAAATAGGGTGTGTGGGAGAGAAGATAAACGATGGAATTCTTCCGAGGCACGGGGGGGGGGAGGTAGGAGAACAAGCAACGCTATGTGAATGTTAAAGTGTTATATGATCACTACACTCTCACAGGCATACATACGAGGTCAAAAGATAAGTAAAGAATGAGGCCGAAGGCGAAAATCAAATACAAACATATTCTTTTTTACCTTTCAAAAGTTGGTATGCATGGCAAAATAAATGGTGCAGCCGTAGAATTTTTTTCTAGTGCAACATAAATTTATGACCTCCCCAAATCTCTCTCTACATTGCTAAGATATCACAGGTATTGTAAGATGTCATTACTGCATTTGCAAGGTTTTAAAATGAGATGGAGGTTCTTTTTTTTTCCTTTTAAGATTTTCTTCGGGTTGTCTCATAAAAAAGTGTCATAAACATTTGGCCACAACACCGAACTTTAAATTTAATACTACCTGACTTTCGATTTCATTATGGACTATTTCATATCGAAAAGGCTTCAACTGAACGGAGACTCAAAATTTTGTGGAGTTAAACAGACATCCAATTTTGTTTTTATAGTCGACACAGGACCGCATTAAGACATTATAGTATCCCGGGATAGTGTACTGTGAGGTCTCCTGTAATATCAGATAGGACATAAGTAAATTGACAAATGGTTATTTTAATATACCTATTATGTCTTTATATTTATCATAGGTCATTAATTTTTATACATATGCAGTTATGTGCAATGCGAATACGTCACCTATTGTTATTTTTGTTGTTACTGTTATTTGCTGACTTCGCACAAAACAAGTTCTCTGGTCACCGAAGAGAAGAATAACTGCTAGTATCAAGTGAACTTTGAATCACTCTGTATTTTTTAAAAAAAAGCAAAAAAGAAGTTAGAGACTCAAATAAAGACAGAAGTTAGTCTTACGAGATTGACAGTAAAAATATAAACATTTGCTTTGAATAATTTTTTTAGAAACAAAAGGCCATTAAAATATCGACAAATTGTTAAGGCTGCTGTGTACTAACCCCACTGGATTCGCTCACCTCAATGTTAACCCATGGAGAAAATGTATCCAAGGATTGCCGACTTGCATTGAAAAAAATTTTTTCAACATTATATTCCGTAATAGAGTAAGAAATTTTATACCTTGGGGAATTTTTCGTTTTTTTAAAATGCAAATAATATTTTAAAAGTTTAAATTATTCGGGGGATTTGGTCTAGAGTGTTTTAAACGCTCCACGAAATTCCTTTAGTGGACGAAATTTATAAAATGAGAAAGGTGCAGAAAAGTTCAGGCTATCTGAAAATACCATTTTTATTGGATTATCGGCATTTATTTAACTGTAAATAGTAGACACATTTTCTCCATAGGTTAACTCTGAGGTGAGCGAATCCAATAGGGTTAGTGCACATCAGCCTTAAATCCTCTAGAACAGGGGTTCTCAACCTTTTTCAACCCACGTACCCCTTTTTGTGTATCATTGACTATGCGCACCCCCAACAAAAACACTTTAGTTTTATTAAAATGTGCTATATTAGTTGAAGTTTAACTGTCCTCGCACAAAGAAGCCATTTATCCATCGTCGTAAATTAATGAATATAAACACTTATCGTTGTTGTTGTTGTTGTTGTTGCTTATGCCCCTTGACCGACAGTAATATCAGATCAAGTCCCGAAGGCTATGGGCGATGAAAGTGCGGCTCCTGTTTTGAATTAGCCCCACAAGGGTCGGAGTCCGACTTGGCTAAATGACCGGTTCCTGTAATTTTGAACCGAGTCAAGCGACGAGACCGGAACACTTGACCCCGCACGTCCAGAGGTAAATTTGAGTACTTGGAGGACATTGCAGCCACGCCCTATTTTACGTGCCCCGTCCACCATTAGTGAACATGGCGGTAGATTTGCAGCGACGAGCATCGAACCAGGGACGTTCAGATCACTGGCCCACTGCTCTTGCCAAAATGGGCTACAGCGCCCCTACACTTATCGTTAAATATATAAGCACTTTTCAAAGTATACGACCTTTTTAACTGTTACTACTGTAATATGTCCATGCACAAAGTAAGATTGGAAACTGGAAAGTTGCTGAGACTGAGCAGTTAATAATGACTAAACAGACACAGACAGAATGGCGAGAGAGGGGCATGAATGCACGGTGGCCGAAAGCGCGTTGGAGGTGACTCGTCGTTGCGGCAGTGTGCCGGTAGCCAGCGCTGCTCTCCCTGTCTGTGACTCTGTGTTGCATACTTGCACACTACTGTTCCAATTTACTCCAGCCACAAATACAGTAGTAACGAGCGACGTGCTTGCTTGCTGCTTTACTGATAGTTTTCAGTTTTAAATCATTACTCAGACTTTTGTCACAATTAAATTCTAGCATGTATCAATATAATTTAGTATACTTTTTGGTAGTCAACCCCTTACAAATTTTCGCTTACTCCCAAGGGGTACGCGTACCACCGGTTGAAAACCATTGCTCTAGAATGTCATTTTCAGTTGCCATAGGTAACTTGCCATAGGTCAGTTCCATAGGTTTCAGTTGCCATAGGTCAGTTGCCATAAGTAATCTTGTTGAGTCTCTTTTGTGCCATTGTCGATCTATATGCATACTTCAAACGTTTCATCTTGGAGAAACTCCTTTCTCCAGTCGCATGAATTACCATCGAGCACATGTAAATCCGCAGAGCTATTTCAACACTAGGCAGTGAAGAAGTGAATCCATTGCTTGCCACAAGAGTGTAGGTATCAGCATCCTTTTGAGCGGAGCTCCGCAACCTTTTATCTTCCACGGCACAACAACGATTTTTCGATAATTCCGCGGCACACCACAAGTAAAAGCTTGAAAATACATAAATTTCAGTAATACGTATATGTTTTTATTAGATAAAAAACACAATAAAATACGTAGCTCTATGTGTCAAGATAATTATAATCACTTAAGTTTTATATAAATTATTTTGAATTTTACACCAACAAGAACAAAAATATAAAGTTATAGTTTACAAGTAAAAAAAAATTGTCTTTAAATTTTTATATTAAATTTGCTTTTGGTCTTTACTTAAGCCTAATAATCAAAGTTAATTTAAACATAACTAATTTATTAATGAGATATTTGAGCTCGTTTTGATGAACATATGTACGTTTTATATTTGACTCTATATTAGAAAGAGCTACCCGAAGTTCATGGTCAAGACCCTTTAAACACGATAATTTGTCATTTTTAACTAGAACCAGTGTCGAAAAGCTTTGTTCGCATAAGTATGTCGTAGAAAAAGGGAGCAAAATTGCAATGCCCTTGTCAGAAATTTGTAGATATTCTTTCTAACTGAAATCTAGAAATATGACGCTCAACCATACATACAATCAATGTATGGTAACTACATGTTTTTGTTTTTTGTATAATTTCGACCCAGAGAAATTACATATTAGCAAAAAGTTAGAGGAATATTTTACTTACAGAAGTTTCTAACTAATGCGGTGGTTAATTTTTTTTAGTTTTTATTATCGATAAAATCACCGCGGCACAGTCAAGATCACCTCGCGGCACACTAGTGTGCCACGGCACGGCGGTTGCGGAGCACTGCTTTAGAGATTCCTGTTTTTGACTGAATCCAATTTTGGACCCTGGGCAGCAGTCCATAAAGCTCATTCCTTAACCCACTCCTGAGCCGATAGGTTGCAGAATCATATTCTCAAATGTGGCAGACGGTTTCTTGGACATTATCCTTACCGTCATATGATACCGCGGTTTTGCTGGCCACTTTTCTGGGAGCACCATATAGGTGGACCAGCATTACACCCCTATGGGCCGGTCCCGTAATTTTGAACCGAGTCAAGTGACGATACCGGAGCACTTGATCCCGTACCTCCAGAGGTAAATTTGAGAACTTGGGGGACATTGCAGCCACGACAGGTTGCAGAATAAAAGTGCAAAAAAAAGTGTCTAAAACATCAGAGCATAGGAGAAATAAATAATTGGTTCCAGACGTGTGAAGAAATAGTACAGACTAGAATTTGTTCTCAAACAAATCGTATCAAATTTTTTTAACAAAACTGGGATTTATATTCATTTATTCAGATTTTTTTATTTTATAAACTTAAATTATAAAGACAATTATAGGTACATATATAAAACAAATTATTCATCATAAAAATAATAAATCACCGATCCAAGAGCACAAAACAGCAAAAAAAGTGGCAGTTATATATTATTATGAACTAGACATTATTCATTGCCACCTTCTGATAATTTTCTCAATTTTTGTCATCATTTTCCGCTTTTTATTTTCTGTTAAACATGTAAACATTTTTTCCTTAATGTGGCAAACACCTGGACAGGAAGACATTCGTTCATCTCCACTGCGAATTTGTCGTACTTTATTATGGGAGCACCGATTAGGTGAACCAACAACACTCCTTATGATGGGACAGCACAGGAATACCCCTGCCAGAGCGGTATTCGAACCCGAACCCATGTAACAGAAGCTCGTTGCGCTTATCACTATACATGTCGGTGATATGCTTATATGGATACATAAACGTCCGAAAGCTCTAGGGCAGTGCTCCCCAACCTTGTTATCGCCGCGGACCGGTCAACGTTTGATAATTTTACCGCGGCCCTCTGGGGAGGGGGGGGAGCGGGCGTTGATTGTTTATATTTTAGATTGTTTTGATTTAATAATTTTAATTTAATTGTATTTAAACATACCTTCAAAATAAAATACAGTTACACCAAAAAATGAATATAAAGTGATTTAACATTTTAACTCACTAGAACGCTAAATCAATGAGAAATGCACCACAGTAAATAAATTGGAAATAATTTAATGTTCCTTGGGCGGTCCGGTACCATTTGATCCATGGACCGGTACCGGTCCGCTGCCCGGGGGTTGGGGACCACTGCTCTAGGTTATTTCTGCACCTTTTTTCAGCCCGTAGCATATGTATCTAAATTTCTCGAAAATGTCTCATCTACATGGCATGTCTCTCTTATCTCGGGTTTTCAATATATATATGTGTGTGTGTGTTTGTGCCTCCTAAAGACCGAATCAACCTGTCTAAATTAGTTAGTAAGAGTTTGTTAGCAAATCACCGCATGAGAGAACACGTTACTGGGCATATGAACACGTGACAGTTCTGATAATGGACGATATTAGATAAGTACGAGTAGAGTTGTAAAACAAGCTGTCACACTTAGCAGATTCTATTTATAAAGTTTATTGCCCGTTTTCTCCCCAAAAGGGTGGAAAAAAATAAAATCTTCCTGCTAGCACACATAATCACAAGCGTAACGACGGGAAAACCGTCGAATTCGAAAAGGAAATGGATTTCATGCGACACCTGCCTTCAATGCAACAGTCGAAAGGTACATAAAAGAAAATCTACATGCATGCATATTTCCCCCAAACAAAAAGCCGTGTTCCGAGAAAGGGTTCATCGAACGTTGCTTTTGCACGATACCCCACCCAAATAAGCGCAATATTAGGTGGAACTCTGGAGATTGCTTTTTATTTTTTATTTTTTATTTTTTCCCCCAGGCTTTCATCTCTTGATCTTAGAATCACCCATTTATCAATGGCGACCCACGCACGTCACGAGTGTAATTTCTGGAAATTTTCTTACGCTTTTCGGCAAACGATACCTCATACCTCGTGCGGAGCGCTGCTTGCCCATTTTTATGGCCCATAGGTTGAGAATCGTAGATCTACATCCTTTTCGCATTCGTAATTAAAAACAACCACCTCTCTCGAAAGACAGGCAGGGAGTGAACTGAATGTGTATACATAGTCTCACGTAAACAATCGGTCTTCCATAAAGATATTCAGATTCGGTGATTACGGCCCTGATATTTGCATCTCGCGTTACATTTTCAGCCCGGTTCAGAGTTATGGGCTTTTTTTCGTGAAAACAATGCCGCATAAGTTGATTTGTAACTGCATCAAGGAGTTTGCAAACCCAAAATTCTCAAAGAAAGAGCCCATTTTTTTAAAAATTATTTTGGCTTAAATCATACCATTGGGATTTTTAGAGTCAAATGACGTAAATCTGGAGTTTCAACCATGATAGGATTTCAGTGGCATTGTCGGATGGCATCACAAAGGTTTAATTGCCAAGTACAGCATTTTTTAACACGGAACATGTTTTTGCGGAAGTCATCCCATTAAAATCTGTTCGGGACTAAAACGAGTCAGTCAAGGGATTACGTTTGGTCTACAATGACAAATCAATCTCTTCATGAGTAAAGTAGTTGGCTAATCAACAAATAATAATAATAATAATAATAATAATAATAATAATAATAATAATAAATAATAAATAATAATAATAATAATAATAATAATTACAATAATATTAATAATAATATGAATAATAATAATATTAATAATAATAATATTAATAATAATAATATTAATAATAATAATATTAATAATACTAATAATAATAGCTCTACTACTAATAATAATACTAATTAAGGCTGATGATAAAATAACAATAATAGTAATCTGTACTACTAGTAGTAAAAATAGGGCCCTAAAGGTGGAATTGGGGCCCAGTCGTAGCGATTGGGGC
This sequence comes from Dolomedes plantarius, assembly GCA_907164885.2. Classification (NCBI taxonomy): domain Eukaryota; kingdom Metazoa; phylum Arthropoda; class Arachnida; order Araneae; family Dolomedidae; genus Dolomedes; species Dolomedes plantarius. The sequence goes on from OU015497.1 coordinate 33,884,684, forward strand.
TTTTAAATGAGGGGGTGCTCGATTCGAATCCCGACGAACACCATTAATACCTTCGTGTCCAGGCCGGATAGGGGCACATTAAATCCATAGACTGAGTCCTTCTATGAGGTCAGAGACGGTGGGAGAAGGTACGATCTCCCAGAAATCGCCTCTGGGTGGGGGGTGGCGGGTTGCTCGGTCAAAATGGAGGTGGTACCAGGGGGTGGTGTTGGTTCACTTATACGGTGCCCCAGTTGAAAGCAACCAACGATTTTCGCAGATTAAGTGCGAATGTCTTAATGGACAAGTGCCCCGCGTTGGCAAACAACTAATAAAAATATATACTACTAATAAAAATGCTTTTAACCCAGTCTTGCATCAACGGCAATAACGATAATAAATAATAACAAATAATAATTAATGAAATAATAATGTACAACATTTTGTTAATTTTATCATTTATTTATTATTAATAATATAATCAACGAATAGTATTGATAATTATTTTTATTAATGCTAATAATTTGCACTGCTAATAATAAAAATTATTTGGCTACCGTGCTCGTATCAATCTTGCATGAACAACAGTGTGGATGAGATGACTCTGTTATAATAATAATAATTTAAAAAGAATTTGATGAGGAAAGCCTTTGCAAAATCATGTTCCATGCATGCCGATTCTAGCTGTAAAACAAAAATTATAACACGACTGCTAGAGTTTTTTTTTAAACCTGGTCTATTTATACCTTGCTGTACATCTGTACCCGAGATTTAATTATCCAGGAATGAAAATTTTCACATAATTTGCCACCTTTAAATGGACTATATCTAATATTACTCGCCAGGCATATATGGAATTTGTTAGACAATCCGTTGTTCTGTTTCCATCAAACTTTTGACTACAATTTTGATCGAGTTAAAATTTTGAAAGTATTGTTCCCCAAACATAAATTACTCTAGTCAAACATTTTTTTTGCCTTTAAAAAAATTATTAAAATTTTTCATAAATAATTTTCTTTAAATACTAAAGACAAATGATTTCAACAATGATTTATATCTACGTTTAAAGTGAAAAAATTATGAATAAAGTGCCATTGGTTCCTCAGATATATCAAAAACTAAACATGCTTTAATTTTGTACTTAAAGTTTTCAAATAATTTTTTAAAAATTTTTGTCGCGTTTTTGTATTTATAGTGATATGTATTTTAGAACATATTTAACAGACACATATTAAGGGATTGGGAATGTTTGTAAATAAAAAAATACAGTTTTAAAATTACCCTTTTAAGAGGGTCCTGAACACATTTTAAAATTTTTTTTATTTATTGAGTTAAAATTTTGAACTTTTTTTGTGACTTTTTTTGAATTTTTTTTTGCCATATAATTTGTAAACAAAATCACATCATAAAACTTCTCATAGAGTTTTTTAAAAAAAATTTTAAATAAATTTTTTTTAAAAAGTGGGGTAGTTTAAAATTGTTATAACTCGAAATATTATTTGTCGAATTTCAAAATTTTTTCATTTAATTAAAAAGAAATATATAAGTTTTAATTTGATTTAGAATTTTAAAAAATATTAATTTAAAAAAATTTTAAATCTTTAGAGTAAAAAATTTAAAAAAAATGATGTAACTTATTTTTAAAAAATCAAAAGTAAACTTTCAAAAGTAACTTTCAAAAGTAAATATTTTTTCAAATTTACTGAGTCAAAATTAAAGTAAAATAATTGAAAAAGACATGTTCCAAGTTTGAACCATTTCTCTTTAACGGATCTTGACTTATAACAATTTAAAGACGAGAAATGCTGAAAAAACCCATCATGCAGAAAAACGCATTTAAAGGTTTAAACAAAGATTGGAAGTTATTAGAATGTTGCAAAGTAAAATATTAACATCTGCTGTTTTAAATAAAATAGAAACATGATTTAAACGTCATTTTAAGCGGAAAAGAACAGACATTTTTTTTTAATGCAATAAAATTGTTTTCGAAAATTTGAAGAATTTTGTGTCCCCTTAAAGTAAGAAAATTTCTTACGTAAAACGAACTGGTTATGATTTCCAGCAGATAAGATTATTTCCCTAACTATCTCTCCACAAACAGGTACTCCCTATGATTCATGAAATGCTGCTATGTTTGGCCTTGGCTATTTGAAAATACTTCTAACCAGGGCCAGGCCGATCCATTGTGGCGACTGAGGAAAGTTTTTAAAATGGCGCCTTTTCAAAATTAAAGAAAGACTCTAAGAAATGAATGTATCACTGTTAGAAATAGTCTACTTAATAGAATAACGGACATTTTGGGAATGAAATGTATTTATTTTAAAAAGTTTTATTCATTTAAAAAAACCCAGAAAAAGTAAATAAATTTTGATATAATTTGTTATGTAATAAAAATAACTTCTAAATCAATCTTAGAGCCTTTATGGTAGCAAATTATTGGATTGCATCTCTATATTTTAATGTTTTTCCTACCATCTTTTCTACAGAATTTATTGTCGGATTATTCAGTCGTTCTTAAGTTGTTCGTAGATAATTTTTAAAATTTTTTAGTTTAGAAAAACCGCGCTCTGCTGCTCCTACAGTGACAGTTAGTATTTGTAGGATTCTTAGAGATACAAAAAGGTTTGGAAATATGTATTCAAAATTTATTTCTCATAATATTAAATTCAGCAATTTATAAAAAAAATAGTTTAAATATTCGCTTATCTATATATAAAAAACAATTTCGTACTTGACTGACAGATATCGCACAGACCAAACCGCAGGACCTAAAGGGCTGAAATCTTGCATGGCGATTCTTCTTATAGTGTAGGGGTGCACTAAGAAAGATTTTTGAAAAATTCTTCTTAGATTTTTTAAAATTAAATTTTTAAGCTATTTTGTAACATTCTTTAAAGTTTGCATTTAAAACAATAATCTGGCGGTTATAAAATTTATATCACGAGAAAGATCATAAAAATTCCTTTAAAATGAAATCGTTTTCGAATTTTTACCTCCATTTTCTGATTTTTGGTTAATTTTTAAAGATTGATTTTTTTTTAGAATTTAATTTATAAAATGCTGATCACGTGGTTTCTTTTCTTTTTGTGATACTTTAAATTAATTTTTCGTTGTGTGCATAACAACGAAATAAACTGACAAAAGAAATAGTAAAATATTTAAAAAGATAAAATTTAACCACTAGACTCATTGAGATGGAAGTTTTTTAAGAATTTTATTCAAATTTTATGGATATTAAACGTACAAATTAATTGCATACATTGACCGTTACATTTAATTTGAATATTTTCTTCTACATTATTTTGTCTATAAAAATATTCGTTACGATTTCGTTCGACACGGCGCAACTGGTTACAAACTCGTCGGACGAGTTTGTAACCAGTTGCGCTGTGTGCGTGGCTCCATTCAATTACATAGGTTACGACTCATCACGGACTGGTTTGTGACTGGAGTCAGTTATCAGTTTCTTTTGAGTTGCCCCGTGTGCAGACGGCCTAAGTGTTATTTCGTTTCAAACTCCTTGATATTGTATAGCGTTTCATCACACCAAAAACTGCTGAACGGTTTAAATGAACTATTTGGTAATTTTTCTAAAAGATTTTTCGATTTCTAAATGCAAGATAGAGGTAATTTATCATTTCCTTTCTTGAATGAGCCATGGTTATACTGTGCATTAAGATAGCAGAAATTCTAAGGAGTTCTCATTGAATTGTTCGGACGACCATTTTATTAAGGGTTGCCAGTTGTTTTGAGACCAAAACATAACGAGCTTTCGTTTGACATTTATCGTAGACGAATCGAGTGTTCAATCTCAATAACGTTCGATGACTTTAGTGAGATTGTTTTTCCTCTTTCAACAGAAGCTATTAATTTTCTGTTACTATTTTCTTTTCTGAAGAAAATGACTGGCATGGAAAACACTTCAAAGAAAATTAGTTCTATAGCTTCCATTTTAAATACATCTTTCAATTTTGACTCCGTTTTCGAAAACTATAAATGTCCCATATCTTTTGTGACACACTGTATGCTCCGAGGAGCCAAGATTTAGAGCTCTCAGGGAAATGAAGCCGAGATAGCATAGATTACTACATGGCGCTGACTAAGCCCTGAAACAAATTTTCAATTGACTGGTTCACCTATATTAGTCCTTTTAACTGTCTGTCCACAAAGACATTATTAGCTTTCCGTGTTATTTCTAAAATATACCTGTTTTCCCAATCTCATTTTCTTTGTTTTCAAGCTGAAAGATTAGCCTTTTTACTACTATACCTTTTTCGAGGAGAGAAAAAACAGGTACATTAAACCTCTACGTTTTCCCCCTCTTATCTTAATATTACTGAATATAGTGAGATAAGACAGGAAAAAGATTAAAATAGAATACATAGTGTAACATCTACCTTGCAAAAGACAATACTAGAATCCATTGATTTTCATAATTTAATGACATTTTTTAAAGCACCATGATTAACCCTTCAGCCAGCGCCCCCGTGTACAGAGTGCAACATTTTCGTAATTTTGAATGGTTTGTTTTTACATGTAAGGTTTGAATGTTCTAAGCAGTTTCTATTTATAGTTACACCCTTTCTAATGGAGGTCTGATTTTCTGACCCTTGTATTCCTTTCCATTCATTCGTAGTCGTGATTTAACTGTGGTAAACCAACGATTATACTGGATTACAATACGACAAAACCAGGAGTTGATGTACTCGATCCACTGTGAAGCTATTACACGGTATCCCACATATCACGAAGATGGACAATCTCATTATTTTTTAGGTTTTTGGACATAAAGGAATCCATTCGCAAGTTGTCCTTAGATCTAATAAACCGGACAGCTTTGAAATAAGGCGATTGTATCTGCATTCTTTGGCCTTTAGTTATAAATATATCTCAGTATTATAAACATTTTATATCTTGCCATAAAACGCAGAATTATTATTTCCAATTTGAAAAAAAAAGTTTATTACAAGAGGAATAATCAAGGGTGAAAGAGACGTTGCACTTTGTGCCACGCGAGCCTGCTGGTGTTCCAAAAATTGGCGCGCCCACTGAAGGGTTAATTTTCAGGGAAGGCGATACTAATTTATCCCCAAGCCCTAATAACACCAGAATTAAGCTTCCAAAATTTCAGTAATAAATAGGTAGTATAAAACCCCTCCTAACGGACTCCCCCCCGCTTTCAATACGTTCCCTGCCTCGTGAACCGGCTTTTGATATTCACTGAAACTCTTTTTTTCAGGTCAAGTGTTGTTTTTGTCATTGGTATGACATTGAAAATTGTGCATTAGTTAAATTTAAGTTTTAATCGAGAAACAAAATCACTAAAATCCTTCAAACACCATGAATCATAGTTTACTATACAATGAAAATACCTCTCTTTAAACGATTGCCGCGAAGGCTCAAAAAATCAGGTAAACAATAGTTCTTAAAAACTGACATAAGCAAACATTTACTAAGGCTCCACCCAATACTTTAGACAGCAGATGATGAACAATAGATTCATTCTCTTTCTCAAACCCGTGTAATTTTTCAAAACAGACAAAAATAAGTATTTCTGAAACATATGATCTTCTACGGTTAATTTTTTTTAGCGGCATCAAAACGGTATGAGCACAAGCATAATTCTCCCCCATTCCCGGCTTAATGATTTACTTCTTTAGAGCAAGGGAGTTCCTAAAATGGGGCAAAACAATATGTACAAAGCCAAAAGTTGTTGCGACTAGGGCTCTCGAATTTGCAGATGAATGCATTTGTTAAAACGATTTTAAACGATCAGTGAAGGGATGTAGATAAATTTTCTTAGCAATACGTGCCCATGCCTCAGTCTCGTTGTGGTGCCAACACACTTTTTGAGCCGCGGTAGAACTCAGATTACATCGGGACCAACATGAAACTTATAATTAAACTCAAGCGGGCATCTTCCCTAATCGCTGAGGCTTTGCAAAAAGATTGAAAGATTGCAGTTTTACATAAAATGCATGTTTTTATATGGATCAAGCGTTTTGGGGAAGGTCGAGAAGACTTAAGAGAACTCAGCTCAGAAGATTACGGCCACTTTTTTATGGGATTCCGAAGAGGAAAAATATTCCACAGGAAAAAAAAAATTATATACAGAGAGAAAAATTTACGCCATTGGCTGAAAAAAAGGACAGGAAAATTCTGCCAATGATTTTTTTTTCTATCATGCCAATGCACCTGCCTTGTTCTTCAAGGGATGTCCTTCGAGAATTTAGCTGGGAACCTTACCTCATTTATCTTAAAGCTCTGATGACTTATTATTTCCAAAACTCACAGAACACTTGAAAGGAATATGATTTGAGTCTCTAAATATGTCGAAACTGCTTTAAAGTCTGTTTTTAGTTAGTAAAATTTTTCATGTTTCACAAGCAATGCTTTTTAACTAACTCTTGTAAATTATCTTCTGTGCCTTTGTAAATAGAGCCATTTTGATCCTAAGAAGTTCAACTATACTAAGGCATTTGAGGACCTCAGGCACTTGGCTTCGGTAGTCGGGGAGATTCTTATCGGAAGTTCACAGCGATGCTCCTTTCAACTAGGGATGCGACATCGATAACAAAACATCGATGTTTTGAAACATCGATATTCAATATTAAAACATCGATGCTAATAAAACATCGCCCAAAAACCATCGATGTTTTTAAACATCGATGTTATAGAACATCCCTTTTTTAAAGCTGGTTTAGTAACCTTTAACATTAATGTTACTTCGGTTAGTCGTGTGGGGGAAGGGGTGATTTAATTTTACTCTCTGATTGGGCTGACACAAATGACAAAAACTTGGTTGCTTTTGCCTTGGCCTACATTGATGACTCAAAATTCTCGTTGTAAATATCGCCATGTTTTGCCTTCAAATGTCCAGATAAATTCGTGGTATTGCCAGAAGTTTCGAGGGACTTAAGGCAAATATTGCATTTTGCCAATTTGTCAGAGGTTTTGCAAAAATATTTCCAAACGGTACTTTTGGGAGGCATCTTACTAATAATATTAATGTCAACTTATATAAAACCAGAACAAAACAAAAAACTTAAATGGCTGCTCTCGTGTATATACTATTTATAAAATAAAACCCCATGGAAGGTTCTGGAGTGTCAGGAACATTCTAAGCGCTCTGATTGGTTCATTGGTTGATTGCCATTTGTCTGTTTGCTAAGAAATCGTTCCCTCTTTTGTATTCGTCCTTTTCAGAATTCAAACTTACATTTACTGAGTGTGAAAATTATGCTACGTGGTAAATTTTTTTATTATGGTACTTTTTCATTTAAAAAAAACATCGGGACAAAGTAAAACACCGAGCAAAAAACATCGATGTTAAAAAAACATCGGCTTCAATAAATCGATGTTTAGAACATCGATGTTTTTATCAAAACATCGATGTTTTGAAAACATCGACATCGATGTCGCATCCCTACTTTCAACTCAATACTTGAGTAAATCAATTAAATTGAGTAAAAGGTTTTCTTCAGGAAATTTGTTGAAATGGCATAAAGATTAATCAGATGATCTTGTTACCTTGGGGGAGCCTGTAAACCCTAGAGGGTGCGTCCCCAGGTGGCGGATGGGGGAATGCCTCTACTGGAATATCCATAGGGTGGTAGAAGGGAAATAAAATACCTTCCGCGGACCAACTGGTAGAAGTCCAACTTCTTTCGAAGCAATGGCACCCTTTTTCTATGGATAGTGAAATTCTTTTTTTTTTCTTCTGCACTATTCCTAGAGACGACAGCAACAACAACAAATGATCTTGTTTTATTGCATCATGAGTGGTTTATGTAGGGTTGTCAACAGTAATGAAGATAGCTTTCATGAACAGTACAGGGCCGGGCGATGGTCGACTGGCCAAGGTATTGCCCTCCGGGATCAAAATTTCCTGGTAGTCATGGTAGTCATGGTAGAATGGCTGTTGTAGCCATTCAGAATTGCCTACCACTGAAGCCCTCGTGTAGAAAAAGATAACAGCAGGGCTTAATAAACCAATCATAAAAGGAACTGTTTCCAAATCCAGAATACTCATACTATCAACAGTATGCGTTGTCCCCAAATGCTACAACTCGCGTTACCACAGATCAAAATGAAATAGCCTTTTTTCTCATCAATAGGTAATTAATAATTTCCAAATATTTTTAGTGCTGAACAAAATGCTGAAACATGTTTTAAAATAAAGATGCTGCATCAAACATTATGCTCGCTACTTTCTTTTGGTAATTTTTTTTGCTTGCCGTATTACACGATTTTCTAAGAGGGAAATATTTTACCTAAGGTAAAAGGAATTTATTGATAAGGAGTTTGGGTAGTGATGGACAAAATTTTGGAAGCAATTTAGATCAGGACACTTATGTCTGGAGGAGACTATAGCTCTAGTGTTGAGTGATTGAAAAAAAGAACTGTTTTATGTCGACGAGGGGATGAGTTTAAACGGTAATTTGAAAAAATTGTACCATTCTTTCAAGAAAAGCCTCTTGGAAAATATTGGAGGTAAAAATGAAAAATCTTAATTATGAGAAAAATTAAATGTAGTAAACGTTGCCATTGACTACCAATAAAAGGACGAGAATATTCAAGAGATCTGCTACTGCCTTCCCTTGGTAAACCAGAATCATGCTACAATCTTAGAATCATGCAGGCAATCTTTGATCGCGTATTACGAATCACTTCATTTTGATTCTTAAGAGAAATATAGGAAGGACATTTTACATACTGACGTAAACCCATTGTTCCAAATATGCAACCAAAAATGGCGTCTTTAATTTTGTGTTAGGTTGTAAATAAAAGTAATATCCTTGAAGCTTATGAATAGTGTGAAAGCTTTTATTTAATTTTCTCTATTCTGCTACCAGGGCCCGATTATGAACGCTGGGGGCCCCTGGGCAGATGCTATTTGGGGGCCCCCCTTACGAACATTTATAAAAGTAAGAACTATCCATGAGCTATACATGCTATTAGAAGTACTAGGTGCATACACCAAGGGGGTTTTGGGGCCCCCTAGCATCAGGGAGCCCTGGACAAAGTCTCGATTTACCCATGCGATAAAAAGGCCCTGTCTGCTACACATTATTCCACTATCTTAAAGTTGCTTTTTAAAAAATATCGACTTTATTAAATCAGGCAGGGAAGGTACGTGTTAGCAAACCCGAATCACCGTAATACGTCAAAGTTTGGTACCAGGCTCCGGGAGCTGACTCATCAGACATTTTGTTGCTGATGTTGCTATTTAACATATCCATTATTTGAATTGAGTCACTTCGATAGATCTTTTTTTTAAAAATAATTCCGAATAAGAAGGATTTTATCTCTTTCATTAGGAAAAATCCTCCTCGTGTTACCACTTGTGATTCAGCCGCCCACATCATATTAGTGGATAACCAATAAGTTTTCATCGTTTGGGCCTGTTTTCGAATCCTGGCTGAGGCATGGATATTTCTGAGCTGTCCCCCTCATAGATAGAAGCAACGTTGTTTCACCAACCATTTTTTAACGTAGGATTACGTTCCATCCATTTTCAGGACTAGTTGCTTCGCCAGGTATGCTACACATTGTTCCACAGGCTCACATTGCTTCACATTGCATAACGGTCTTCATAACGGCCCCGCGGAAAGGAAAATTTCAGGCGCTAAAACTGTCAGTCCGCCCGTCCTCGCGAGTTATAATATTGGCAGTGCGCCAAACCCAGTCTATCGCTTGGACAAGTTAAACAGAAAAGTACCAAGATGCGTCAAAATTTTGACATATATATATATACATACGTACATATATAGAGATACATATATACATACAAAAGAGATTAGCAACGATAAGTAATCCTACGTTAATAACCCGCGGTAGTTTCGTTAGAAGAGACTACATGAATTTTTTTTTCGAACGTGGAGGCACTTGTCGCTAGACATTCGCCTGTACGTACACCGCGAGACTGCTGGCCATTCATTTAAGGGGGCTCCGCATAGGCGGCCAGCACTACCCCCTACAAGCCGGTGCCGTAATTTAGAACCGAGTCAAGTGACGATATCGGTACACTTGACCCAGCACCTCCAAAGGTAAATTTGAGAACTTGGGGGACATTGAAGCCACGACAGATTTTTCGTGCACCAGCCTCCATTAGTGTTTACGGCGGTGGATTGTCAGAGACGGGCATCGAACCAGTGACGTTCAGATCACTGGCTCTCTGCCTTTGCCAACTGGGCCACCGCACCCCTGTTTCCCTTACTGGATGCTTCCATAAAATGTCCTTGAAGAAGAGACACACAATCGCGGCATGTACGGAAACAAAATAAAATTTCAGAATTTCTACTGAAATCTTGAAAATATGAAATGCCTTCAATTTTGATTTCAGTGGGTTGTCAGATACGTAATTGGCGTATGAAGAATTTCCGCGTATCTTGTATATACTTAAAAATATAACCATAGTTTAAATCGGAAACGTAGGCACGCTTTAGGGGGTGCGTCAGTTGAAGTCGGATGTTTCGATCTCTGTTTTAAGCAATGTAGAATTTTCCGCTCGCTAGTTTTCAAGTAACCGGTTAACAAATACATATTTTTAAATTTTGTTCTTTTGCAAATGAAGGTAGAAACTAAAATAAAGAGAGTATAGCTTTTAAATTTTTTTAGTTTTTCAGTTGTTATTTTCTTCGGTAACTAACATTTTATCAACGTTTATCCTACAAAATTAAAACTGTCTTCCGAAACTGTTATATCAATAAGATTTTTAGAATATACGTGCTTTTGCATTAAAAGGTGTACAGAGGCTATTCGCACATTTTTTAGACGATTTTGGTAAGCGGTAATAAAAAAGCGTTTGCTGCAAAAGAAATAATTCCAATTGTACTATGTTTTTAAAAGTCAAAATTATCGTCTACGGCTTGAAAGTTTTGTTTTTATTTAAAATGGCGTTTTTAACAAAGCAGTGGTTACATTTATACTCTTTCCGAAGAGAAATATGCATACTCCGTTATCCAAAAACGATGTGAGAGTCATGGTTTTGTGATATCTAAAGCGTCGATAGGTAATATCGTCAACAAGAAAGGAAAAAAACGTCAAATTGGAGCCTCAAGTGGGACAAAAATTCCAAACAAGTATCCAAGGAAAAAACGGA
>OU015497.1:33900766-34015766 GCA_907164885.2 Dolomedes plantarius
ATATATATATATATATATATATATATATATATATCTGTGGCTTGGTACAATAAGTGACTAAATCAGTGTTCTCCAAGATGACATTGTTTGCTTATGTCCCTCTAAAAAAATATTATTTTCAATGTAAGACGTACCCAAGTTTGTACAATGGTTTAGAAATCACTTTTAAAGTATCGGATAGATTTGGGTACTTCTTACATTAAAAATAATATTTTTTTAAAGAGACATAAGCAAACAAAGTCACCTTGTAGGAAACTGACTAAGGCCCTTCTTGTACCAAGCCACAGACATATATATATATATGTCTATGTCAAAATTTTGACGCACTTTGGTACTTTTCTGTTTAACTGTTCACTGCTTGTCCAAGCGATACAGACTGGTTTGTCGCGCTGCCGAAAATATAACTCGCGAGGACGGACGGTTTTAACTTCTGAAATTTTGCTCTCCGGAGGACCGTTGTGGAGTAACGTAACCCTACGTTAAAATAAGTATTCAAAAATATGCATATACTAATCTGTGATTAGGAAATACCGTGGAAAATATTCCCTTATTAGCATTTTGGGATTGATAACCGGATGCACATTCTTAAGCGTAGAAAAGGCCCCAGTTGGCGACCACTGCAAGATAATTGCCCGTATCTTCCTGCAGAGATCTCCAACCATTTTCTTTTTCCATCAGAGATCATTATAAATCTGTGCAACAAATGACTAAAGTGAACAATCACCACGCAGGGCATTTGGACCTGCAGTTATCGACTCGAGAGAGTGGATGGCATCTCTCTTTCGAAAGTTCGTTTAACTTTCCGTAGGAAGCGCGCGCGCGAGGAGAAAAATAACGTTTCTGAACAATGAGCTCACCGTCAGTTACCGAAACCGCTTTCTCCCGAAGGTCGGACTATCTTGGGTAGGGGGAGTCGTGGACTTGACCTTATTTTCCGGGCTTGACACTTCGAAACGGTGTCGGGTCGTTCCTCTTTCAGACCGCGAACGGGCTTTCGAAATTTTGACGACTGGTTAGTGAAATATGTAATGACTAGCTGAAAACCCGTACTTCGCTACGGAATACATTCAAATTAAACAACGGTCAATGTATGCAATTAATGCCAATATATATATATATATATATATATATATATAGACACACACACACACATATATATATATTTATTTATTTGTTTATTTATTTATTTATAGACAAAATAATGTAGAAGAAAATTTTCAAATTAAATATAATAGAACATACTAAAGAATATAGTACAGTTAATATAATACAGTTTGAGGAACGTTTCTTTTACTGTATTTTAATATTTTTTTGGATAATGTCCAATCGTCTGCCGCATTAGCAAGAAAAAAAGGATATTTTTTTTGTCTATTTGGTTGTTATGCACATGACGCAAAATTAGTTTAAAGTATCACAAAAAAGCAAAGAAATCACGTGATCAGCATTTAATAAATTGAATTCTAAAAATGAATCTTTAAAAATTCACCAAAAATCAGTAAATGAAGGTAAAGATTCGAAAAAGATTTCATTTCAAAGAAATTTTTATGATCTTTCTTGTGATATAAATTTTATAACCCTCGGATTATTATTTTAAATGCAAACTTTAAAGAATGTTACAAAAACAGCTTAAAAATTTAATTTAAAAAAATCTAAGAAGAATTTTTCAAAAATCTTTCTTAGTGCACCCCTACACTATAAGAAGAATCGCCAAGCAAAATTTCAGTCTTTTAAGTCCAGAGGTTTAGTCTGTGTGGTATCTGTCAGTCAGTCAGTCATTCAGTCAGTCAGTCAGCCAGTCAGTTACGGAACTGTTTTATGTATATAGATATGAATGCTAGATATCTACAAAGATGTGTTTGGGAAATTTGTAAAGATATAAAAGGAACTAAAGATATAATCTAGAAATTTCGGCGGGCAGATGGGAACGCTATAGACTTGATGCAGCCAAACAGTAACATAACCATTATTTTGGCTGAGAGGGGACTAGGAAATAACACCGTTAGTTTACGTTATTCAAATAACCTCCTAAATTCCCTGATGTGCTTCCCTCTCATTCTGTTTATACTTGGAATATTTTCCTTTCCTTGTCAGGCAACATAATTAAAAAGTTGTAGATAATACTTTTCGTTTTCGTCAGAGAGATTATATCAGATGATCTATGGAAGAAATATTTTTTCCATATCCTTTCGTCTGGGAAAAAGGATTAATAAAAAAAGGTCTAAAAAAACAATTTCCCCCCCCTATATGGCAGGTACTTATTCTGAGTTTGTTCGCCCATGCATACCAGGGCCGCCCAGAGAGGGGGGCAACTGGGGCACTTTACTCCAAGCCCCTAACTGCCGGAGGGGGACTCCAAAAAATTAAAAAAATTAATTTATTAGATTTCATCCAAAAGAAAATTCTGAAACTTATACCGTACTTCAAAATTCAAAATAATCTCCTGAAAAAAGGGGCCCCCAAAAATATAAAAGAAATTATTCGATTAATTAGATTTCTCTTACTCCAAAATAGTCTTCTGAAAAATACGCGATTTAGTTTTAATGAAATATATAACTGTTTAGTCCCGACTGCTATAAAATTACATTCTCTCTAATAAATTGAAGACAGTACTGACTACTAAAATAGATAGAAAAAAAGCTTCGTGGATGGAAGATGTCATATATGAGGCGGTGAAAGGCAAAATGGTGTAAGTAAGTCAAGTGGTTCAAGTCCAAAGCTTTTTTCTGCAAAAACTACAAAAAATTGCACTATAAATTGAACAAATTATAATTCATAATAATTATTGTAATATTGCAAATAATAATTATTTGCAATTTCACTATAAATTGAACATGGAGATTACATTTTGGCTCTCAAATATAAAAAAAAGTTCAAAATATGACTTACACCAATTTACCTTTCAACGCCTCATATATTGGAGAATATAACAAGAGAGCAGAGCAATGAAATACAATAATTATGTTAATCATTCATGTAATAAAATTTTAAGTATGAGTAACTTAATTTGAATGTGTGTTTTAGTCTCTTTCCGTATTTTATTTTTCTTGGGGCCCCCAACAGAAGTTTGCCCCAGGCCCCGTAAAGCCTCTGGGCAGCCCTGATGCATACAGCTTTTAGTCTGTGTCGTGAACTCTCTTTCTTTCACCGGTTCACTTAGGTTCTTTTCTATGGCATAGGGACAAATGAGGTAGTGCAATAACGAGTCTCCCTTAACTACACGAACATAAATTTATTTACAGTTGAACATTAATATAACAATTACAAACAACTCTGCTGTACTACACTCTAATCTAGTTACAGAACTAATTAATGCACCGGAGGCGAGACGAGCCTGCTATATCCTGCCAGGCCTCCTGAAACTACTCTCAGAGACGTTCTCTGAGTCCCTATTCTAATTACCGAATAATTACTAACCAGAGGTGAGACGAGCCTGCATGTATCTCGCCAGACCTCTGATTCCTAGCATAGACTCTCTCCTTCTGTTACTTTCTTACTTACTGACTCCCCGCGATCCCAAGCACCCTCTTGGGTTCAACGCCCCCGCAGCCAATCCTCTGACTGGTAGAGGGATGGGGAATCACGGGGTCCAACATTTTCACTTTATCTAGCGCTCGTTTTCAAACATTACACTACAGTCGGCTACTTTATTATGAGAGCCCCATATTGCTAAACCAACATTGCTCCCTTCGAAACACAGGAACGTCCACGATTCCAGACTTCCAGGGGTTTTTTTAAGACCATTTTTTTATTAATCTTTTTTTTTTTCCCAGAGGAAAGGTTATGGAAAAAATGTTTCTCCCACAGATCAACTGATATTTTCTCTTTCCACTGCGGATACTCGCGACGATAACTGCGATAAGAGGAGGTCGTCGAATTAATATATGAAAAAGCCTTTAAAATTAAGCTTAAAAACCGCACATTTTCATTACCTATATATAAAAAACCGGGCGGACGACGGCTCGATGGCTTGAGCATTGGGCTTCGGAATCAGAGGTCGAGGGATCGAATTAAGGGTGTATACAGCCGTTCGGAATCGGCATAAATCCGAAAGTTTCGGTCATGCTCTCATGTTGCAGAAGCTCTCTCTAAACCAGTGGTTCCCAACCGGTGGTCAGCGAGAGCCTCGGGAGGGGTCCGACACCACATAGAAAAAAGTTGCCAAATAAGTGGGGATTTTGAAAGCAAGGTTCATTGAACTAGATGGGCCGAATATATCCGATGACCATCAGGTGTTGAATTAAAATTTCTTGTCATTAAGTAATAATAAATAATGTGTTCTAGAAAACTGTTTTACTGAATCACCCATGAATCAATATGTTTCACTTTCAGGCTGAGATTTAGGCTATCTTTTTATTATATATATATATATATATATATATATATATATATATATATATATATATATATATATATATATATATATATATATATATATATATATATATATAATATATATATATATATATATATATAATATATATATATATATATATATATATATATATATATATATATATATATATATAGTATATATATATATATTTATATTAATTATTTTTTATTTATTATATTTATTTATTTTATTTATTTATTTATTTATTTCCCATGACACATTAAAAGACAATTGAACATCAAAAAGACAACAATAAATCTATAAATGAAAGCAAGCAATCCAGTAGCGTTCCCAGATTGGAATTACTCACGCCAGAGTTGTAGATCATTTTGCCGTATAAAACGTTGCCCTGAGTGCACCACGGGGAGGTAGAAATTTAGGCTATCTAATTCTAAAGATTGAAAACAAGGTTGAAACAAAAAGTGAGTAAGTTAATCCTGTATCCCTTTTGTTTGAGGGATATTCTATACCCCCATAACCTCCCCCCCTGGAAGGTCCCCCCCCTCTAGTCGGTGGGAGAGGGGGTCCGCACAGGGTTCAATTTCTGGCTTACTGGTCCGCAGACTTGTACGGGTTGGGAACCACTGCTCTAAACTAACCAACAACCCGCAGAAAACCCAATAGAAGATCCGAAAGCCTTGGAAATATTTTTCAAATGATATTTTTTTTTATTTGGCAGATTAGTCCTTTCCGACTTCGTTTTCTTTTGTGTCCTACCTTTTTAACCTTGCTTCGATAGGGATGTTAATGCTGAACAGATCTTTTTCAACAATACGTGTTCTCAAGTGATAGGGAAAAAAATCCATAAAGGGAAGTTATTCTTCAGGTCGGTATTTGTTTCAGAATTTGAAACAAACAGTTGTCCTCTAAAAAATAACATAAAGATATTATCAGCGTGGAAGGAGGTGTCAGCCTCCTTAGCCTCCTACGCTGGTTCGTCACTATAGCCAACCCAGGCGGTAACCCTAGGGGAATGTGACGGAGAAAGGTGAACATCATGAAAAGTGCTATGTGCATATTCATTGACCTAACTGTCGAGAAGCTACTTAATGTAAATTGCTACAATTCGTCAGAACAGGAAAAGTTTATATGCTCTTAAAATATCGTGCAATTCCCCTCCCCCCAATTATTTTTTGTTTAAAAAAAGCTATAAACAATGATATTCTGTATTTTGGGGTTTTTACATTGGATAGACAAATAGATTGGACATATTTCTATACTTTAATCATTAAATCTTAAGCAGTTTGACAGCTGGATTAGAGGTCTTCTATCCCAAGCGTGCAACTGATGGTGTAAAGCTTTTTCACGAAAAAGAACATAATTAATAATTTATCGAAGGTGATACAAAGATAAAATACACATAATGATTCAGTTGCTTACGTGTTGTGTTTTCAAAAACTTTCCTGAATACAAACTGACCCAAAAGCTTAACTTTAAACCTTTTTTTTTTTGCAGGTTGAACACTAGAACAAATTTTTCTATTTCTGACGATTACATGAACCTCAAAATCAGCTAATTTGTATTAATAATGTAACCTTGTAAGTTTTTCAGAAATCCTTCCCTCGGAAAATCTTAGCGATGTGACTCGATCGCGGAGATTTTTTCTGCTTGTTTAAATAGCTTTCCGCTCGCGCTTAAGGAAATATCTTATTCAATCAACTAATCAATCATGGCCACAATGCTTCTTTGTAGAGGGGATAAACAACCGTAACCTACATTCTCGGCTCATGAGCGAACCTTGAATCAAAGCGTTTCGACGTGAAATTATTTATTCACTTTTTTTTTGGATTGTTTAGTAAACTACCAGAAGAGTTTTTCTCTCTCTCAGCACTTTGAGACCTCATTTGAGTTCCTTATTATATCGAAGTGTGGATGAAACTTCAGTATTCTCGAAAAATTTTGGGTAAGATATATCAAGGCTCATAGATGTACGGTTCAAAGAATTATTTTTGGGGAGGATCGGTCATTTTTTTTGCTTAAGGGGACAAAGGACTTTCAACCACTTTTTATTTCTTTTTTAAATTTTTCCCTACTTTATATACAAGACTAGCTGAAAACCCGTGCTTCGCTACGGAGTACATTCAAATTAAATACAACGGTCAATGTATGCAATTAATGCCAAAAAAAGTAAATAAATATATATATTTATAATAAATACGACGATCAGTATATACAATTGATGTAAAAAAAAATATATATATATATATTTAGAAAAAAATCGTAAGGGATATTTTTTTGGATAATATCCAATCGTCTGCTACATAAGAAAGAAAAAAAAAATATTTTTTTGTCTATTTAGTTGTTATGCACGTGACGATAAATTTATTGAAAGTACCAGAAAAAGAAATCACGTGATCAGCATTTAATAAATTAAATTCTAAAAATTAATCTTTAAAAATTCACCAAAAATCAGGAAATGGAGGTAAAAATTCGAAAAAAATTTCATTTTGAAGGAATTTTTATGATCTTTCTCGTGATATAAATTTTATAACCCTCAATGTATTATTTTAAATGCAAACTTAAAAAAAGTTTAAAAAACAGCTTAAAAATTTAATTTAAAAAAATCTAAGAAGAATTTTTGAAAAATCTTTCTTAGTGCACCCCTACACTATTAGAAGAATCGCCATGCAAAATTTCAGCCCTTTAGGTCCAGCAGTTTGGTCTGTGCGTTGTATGTCAGTCAGTCAGTCAGTCAGTCAGTGAATGAATGAGTCAGTTACGGAACTGTTTTATATATATAGATGAGAAAAATTACAATTATTTTCTGCTATATAGAAGACACTTAGAACTCACAACTAAGTATTTTGTGGTAGAATAAGGCCTGTTTTTCAAAAAATTCTTCAAAAATGCTAGAATTTTTCAAAATGCTCCAAGCGAATTCATTTTCTGCCGATTTCTTCCAAATTTCTCAGGATGATTAATGAAAGTGTTTGCCACAAAACTAAGCATTCTTCCTTGAAATCACAAATATTTTTTCAAATTTATAGACCATAAAATAAATTAAAACATGTAAAATCATAAAAAAATAACAGGCAGATTAAAAAATATATATATTTATGGCTTTAGATTCATACAAAATAAAAACTCAATGCACAATTATGTTTATACATATAAGGTAAACTTATATTAAAAAAAAATTAAGGTTTTTAAATGGCATGGAATGCCCATGGAGCATTTTGTAAAATAATAGCATTTTTGAAATTTTTTTTTAGAAACGGACGTTATTCTGCAAAAAAATTCTTATTTTGAATTCTAATGGTCTTCAATCTAGTAAAATATTCTGTATATAGAGTTAAAAATTGAAAATTTGAAAATTCGAGATTGAAGGTCCATTGTTACCTTAAGGGGATGTTGGACTTACAAATTACAAAACATCTAACAAAAATTAGAATTTTTTTTTTGTGTTAAAATTTTTAAAATATGTCAATATTGGAATGAAAAGCATTTAAAATATGTAGTGAAAATTAAAATGGAAACCTGGTGGCTTTAGAAACTTAAGAATTAAAGGTAGGTGAAAAACACCTTTTAAATGGCTTTTTCTCAAATGAGTCATTTCCAGATTTTCCATGCGTCATAATGTTTGAGGAAATTTTATAATATTTATGATAAAGACTCCTCTAATACATCAAAATAAAGTTATGTATCCATTTAAGTTTTCGTCAT
The DNA here is from genome assembly GCA_907164885.2 of Dolomedes plantarius. Taxonomy (NCBI): domain Eukaryota; kingdom Metazoa; phylum Arthropoda; class Arachnida; order Araneae; family Dolomedidae; genus Dolomedes; species Dolomedes plantarius. The sequence continues at coordinate 33,908,823 of OU015497.1, forward strand.
CATTCAGTTTATCAGAGTTCAACTTAAAGGTAGAAAAGTACAAAAATTCACGAAAATTCAGAGTACAAGCATAAAAATATTTCCTAAAAATTAACTATTCAACGAAAGCACAAAGTAACTCGTAACTCCGTTCAAAATGTATTTATAAGCAATATAAATGCAAAATTAAGGTGGAAAGTTAAAAATTGGATCGCAAGGAACATTTAAAAAAATTTAATTTCAATTTTTAAAATATAAATTTTAAAATTATTTATAAAATTTTATAACGTGTTTAATATAGTTATACTTTAATGAATAGATATGCAAAATTTCATATCTCTGAGGTAAAAATTTCAAAAATGGCTTTGTAATGGCCACCATTCCCTTAAAACATTTGATATAATTTACGTTACTTCGAATTAAAGAGCCCGTAAAAAACAAAAAAATGAGAAAAAATAATAATGGTAAACCATTTTTGATACACACCTTTTTTCTCTCAAATTATTTGTGCTTTTATTTCATTAAAACTGTATATATTTCAATAACTATATTTCATGTTACGTAAACCACAAATGAAGGATGCATGATCATAAGTTTCAACTTTATCACTGTATACATAGTAATGATAATAATGATTATTCAATGAACTATTAAATGTTAAAAAAATACAAAAGTAAGGAAACCTCATTGCATATCGATAAAGAACTCAAAATAACAAAGAATATTAAAAACACAAATAAAAACCTTAAATCTTAAAAAAGCAATCATAGCTCATTAGAGCTTTTTGACACAATATACATACTCAAGGTGGTGTATCAACTGACATCGCAGAGCTGCAGTCCCCGTGTTAAGGTATCGAGATTTTTTCTCATTAATTTTTTTTATACCAGATTAGCAAATGAAAACATTTTGATACTGTTTTTCTCCCATGAAAGTAGACATTTAATTGGTTATGATTTTAAAAGTTTAAATTTTTACCAGTAGATCCTGTTTTACAGGACATTAAATTATTGATATCTATCGCTACAAAATTAGAGTCATTTTCCAAATATTTAAACATGAAAATATATTCCAAAGATTTTTGGATTTAATGACATTAAAAAAATTACGTCTATTCATACTTTATTGTCACTTTATAATTAAAACCTACTTAAACTATAGGTAGTTAATTTAAAACTACTCAATACTTCACTCTAGACAGGGCCTTTTTTAAAAATTATAATCGGGAGTTCAGAGCAGTTTGACTTTAAACCTGGGTTAAAGCAAAAACTGGTAGTAATATGTTTTACTATCAGTCGACCTCCTGTACTCAAACCAAATCAAATTTAACTAATTAGTCTATCAACGCAATATAATCCAGACTAATCTGCCACATCCATTCTGCCTGTCTTCATTTATATTCTGTTAGTGAAATATCACTAAATGAAATAGACAGATTTTTAAAAGTCTGGAATAGGTTTATCTCCTAGCCCTAGAAATGTTGAAGAAACTGCTCTCTATTTAAGTTATAAAAATTAGCTATACGTCAATTAAATATTTATACGACAATTAAACATGTAAAACAAGTACCAGAAAAAGAAATCACGTGATCAGCATTTAATAAATTAAATTCTAAAAATTAATCTTTAAAAATTCACCAAAAATCAGAAAATGGAGGTAAATATTCGAAAAAGATTTCATTTTAAAGGAATTTTTATGATCTTTCTCGTGATATAAATTTTACAACCCTCAAATTATTATTTTAAAGGCAAACTTAAAAAAAGTTACTAAAACAGCTTAAAAATTTAATTTAAAAAAATCTAAGAAGAATTTTTCAAAAATCTCTCTTAGTGCACCCCTACACTATAAGAAGAATCGCCATGCAAAATGTCAGCCCTTTAGATCTAGCGGTTTGGTCTGTGCGTTGTATGTCAGTCAGTGAGTCAGTTACGGAACTGTTTTATATATATAGACAACAAAGATGCTTATTGTGTACTTATTTCTACCAAACACCTCATCAGAAAAGACATCGGGTAGGATCCGACCCTACCGTACCATCTATTTCGTCTCAAACCACTGTACCGTTAGAGGGTTAACTATTGAAGATCTAAAATAAATCTGTGCTCCAAGAACGCCATTTCATCGTCATTTCTCAGGGTCACCCTTACACAGCAATATAAGCAGGTACAAATGAGCTACACTCTTAAGTAGCAACATGAAAAAATAAATAAAAATGTCATTGATCAGTTGAATAAACGTCATGACACTCCCTTGTAATCCACCGGTCTAATATCGCCGAAAATTCTGTGACTCATTAGGCCATTGTTTTAGCCGCTTAGGTTTGTGTCTTAAGAAGCGAGAGACATTCACAGGAGATAAAAATCTAGAGTCGAACAGGTATGGCCAGTCGAGAAAAATGCAGTTATACTTCGCTCGAAATGCTTTAATTGTTTCATCCCTTCTCTCTGTTTGTGCCGTTCTCCATTCTTAGAAAGCTTCTCTTATTTCTCTTAGCACGTTCATTATTTCTTTTATCCTGCGTACCTTTCTCATGACATGAAATGTTTTGTCTCGAAATGCGGCGGTCAAAGTTCTCAGGATGGGAAAAGTGACTCACTGTGACTCACTTAATTCCACGAATATTCATTGTGGTTACTGTGATTTCGGGGGAAAAAAGAAATTGGAAATCCTTTCGGCAATCAGTTCTAGATCTATTGTGAAACAGGATTAAACTCAAGTAACGTAAAATTTTTATCTGATGACAGGCAATTTGAACAGCTTTCTTTGTTTCTTAACCTCTTTTTGTGAATTTAACGGATAAATCGTTTCAGTCCTATGATATTTACGTAGAAACACCATTTAAACATACTCGTTATTATTATAGCCCGAAACAAACAAACAAACACACACACACACACACATTATTGTGAATAACATATTAAAGAAATTTAAGCTAAGAAAGCAAATTGTTTCTTGGGTAAAGACATATTTAAAAGAGAACGCGTTATGAACAATGATGTAACCTACGAATTCCATTAAAATCATGAGAATAACGTACAATTTTAAACGGATTCAAAAATAGAGAAGTCGAATCGTTCATATATGAATTATAAATGTATTTTAATCCAGATGAAAACTGATTTCTATGTTATAGTTCGATTTGAAATTATTCGTTTTAAAATACAGGATGTCCGGGCTAAAAGTATCCAAAAGTGATGGCTTATTTTTACGGAACTACCCATTAGAATTTTAAAAAAAAGTTTTAATATCAATCATAGATTTCGAGCATAGTATCATAGATTTCGATCTGCACACCTAGTACGGCAAACGTCTAAATGGTGATCCAGTTCTCTCTAAGTGTTTCGTAGCATATCAGGCGTTATTACACGAATTGCTTGAATGATACGCTTCTTCAACTCATCCACAGTTTCAATTTTTTGTTTATACAAAAGGAATTAATGAATCCCCAAGCAAGAAATTGTAATAACTCCTGATATACTACGAAACACTTGGAGAGATCTGGATTACCATTTAGACGTTTGTCGTACTACAAAAGGTGCACACATCGAAATCTATTGATATTAAAACTTGATGAGATGTTCTTTCTATTTAAATAATTTAAAAAAAAAATTCTAATGGATAGTTCCGTAAAAGTAAGTCATAACTTTTGGATACTTTTAGCCCGGACATTCTGTATTCTGTAAATTCCTAAATGAGTAAATATCGCCTGTTAGCATGTTCTAAAGTGCACTGTGAAATGTTAATTTTTTCTGTGCAAATAAGAGTTAAAATTTTCCTCTATTAAATAAAATAAGATTTTTCAGCGTTAATAACGGCAATTTCTAAAACAAAAGGACTATTTTCCTCTTTTTATGTTCACTAGCGATTCTGCTATCCTTCATCATTCCATCTGTAATTCCCTGTCTTTCGTCATTTCATCTCAAGTGACCTTCCACGACGTCTGATGCTGTCAATCGCACCTTCCGATCCTCTTCAAATATCAGCGCGTCCATTATGAACAGTATTATGTGCTGTAAAGTTTCCCCTCCAGAAAAGCTGTTAATAAGAAAGCGCATAACATTTTTTTCTTACTTAAGAGAATTACGTTAGAATGAGATTCGGGGAAAGTTTAATAATGTAACACTTAAATTATTTACCGTTATTTTCAACTGAAATCAACTTAAGAATTTACGTGTAACTGTGAAACACAAGTTACCGAGAAACTAATAAATCAAAATTAATAAAATTCTCATTAAAAATTTAGAATGGAAACTAGTTCCGAAATAATTAATATAGGTCTTCAACATATATATATATGTTGAAGACTTCATATATATATATATATATATATATATATATATATATATATATATATATATATATATATATATATATATATATATATACACTGCTGGCCACTGTAAATGCAACACCCTGAAGGAAACATGCAAATAACATGAAATTTACAACATGCATTAGCGGAGGTGAGATATGCAAATGATTAGAATTTCAGCGCAGACGCACATCACGCGCGCCTGTGGCGCCACTTCAAAGCGCTATTTAAGGTTTGGAGATTTCGATGATTTCAAGTTCGGCAATTGTGTTTTTCTTGTGGGTTTTTCAAAAAAAACGATCAATTATGCCTCGTCGAAAACAGTTATCATCTTTTGATCAAGTATCCGAGTTCGACAGAGGAAGGATAGTGGCCTACCGAGATTGTGGATTATCTTTCAGGGAAATCGGTAGTCGTGTTGGACGAAACCAAACAACTGTAATGCGGATATATGATCGTTGGATGCAGGAGGGTACGACGGACCGGCGTGTTCGATCGCATCCACCTCAGCGCACCACTTCACGTGATGACAGGCAAATTGTGCGCATGGCAGTGACGGATCGCTCAGTCACATCACGAACCATAGCACAGCACATGCAGTCTGTAACGCCTCATCCAGTGTCTGCGCGTACCATTCGACGCCGTTTACAGCAGAGTGGTCTGTCCGCAAGACGTCCATTGCTTTGTCTACCCTTGACGCAGAACCACAGATGTCTCCGCCGCCAATAGTGCGATGACAGAAGGATGTGGACGGCAGAAGGGAATGAAATTGTCTTTACTGACGAGTCACGCTTCTGTCTGCAACACCACGATGGTCGCATTCGAGTCTGGAGACACCGTGAAGAGAGGATGCTGAACAGCTGCGTTATGCACCGCCACACTGGCCCTGCACCGGGTATTATGGTATGGGGCGGTATTGGATATCAATCTTGCACACCTCTAGTACGCATTGCCGGTACTTTAAACAGCCAGCGTTACATCTCCGAGGTGTTGGAGCCAGTTGTCCTTCCTTACCTTCAGGGTTTGCCCACAGCCATATTTCAACAGGATAATGCGCGACCACACGTGGCACGCATTGTCCAACGGTTCTTCGTCAATCGCCAGATTGAATTGCTTCCCTGGCCGCCTCGCTCTCCGGATCTTTCGCCGATAGAAAACATGTGGTCCATGGTTGCTCTACGATTGACCCAGATTCCATCCCCAGCTGCCACAGCAGATCAACTTTGGCAACGTGTGGAAGCTGCTTTGTCTGCTGTACCCCAAGAACTCATCCAAAGTCTCTTTGAATCAATGCCGAGGCGTGTGGCAGCGGTGATCTCCAACAATGGCGGCTACTCTGGCTACTGATTTTGGCAGGAACCACACTTCACAGAAGTCTATAAATTTAATCATTTGATACTTGGTCAACATGTTATCTACAAAATAAATTTTGTTGCGATATCTCTTGTCTTTCTCGGTGTTGCAATTTGGGTGGCCAGCAGTGTATATATATATATATATATATATATATATGTGTGTGTGTGTGTGTGTGTGTGTGTGTGTGTGTGTGCGTGCGTGTGTGCGTGTGTGTGAGTGTGTGTGTGTGAGGCTGTAAAATATGGGGGGTGATCGCATAAACTTTAACTGCGGTCTTTGCTAACGAAGAAATAAGATTTATCATTTAGGGTTGGGAAATCGTGAAAATCGTAATAAAAGCATCGCGGAGAAAATGCATTGCAGGGTTGGATTTGAGTGACAGCCAGTCCCCGCCCAAGCCTCACTTTCGGTTCAATCGTCATACTAATGTAGTCTGACCGTGAGAGATGCGTAGTAACTAAAAAGCTGAACGTAAAGGGTTAAAATCTTCAGAGACAATGGGATGAGTAAATGAGACGATCGTGCTGCTCTGCAGCCACGCATTTTGAATAGGAACGGAACGAAATAAAACTTATTAATGGAGCTGAGCCTAGTATGATATTTAATAAAGATATTTTAGAGAGATTTGGTGTGATATTGTTGCCACTCGCCACATCTGACTGCTGATAGATGGAGAATTTTCGGGAGTCGACTGCTGTTTTATGGGATGGTTTGTTCAACTAGTTCGGATTACAATCGTTTAAATTATGAGCGTGAAGCAAAATCCCACATATATATATATATATATATATATATATATATATATATATATATATATATATATATATATATATATATATATATACTATCATATTCGGAGGCACTTGTCGCTAGACATTCGCCCGAATGTGAATTACCGGGCAGACAACGCCGTGCAGACACAAGACCAGTAGTGATCAACATCGAATGCTGACGGTCACCTTAACTCACACCGCAAGACTTCTGGCCGTTCATTTAAGGGGCCACCATATAGGCGGCCAGCAATACCCCCTACAAGTCGGTCCCGTAATTTAGAACCGAGTCAAGCGACTAGAGCGGAACGCTTGACCCCGCACCTCCAGAGGTAAATTTGAGAACTTCGAGGACATTGCAGCCACGACAAATTGTACGTGCGCCATTAGTGTACACGGCGATGGATTTGCAGCGACGGGCATCGAACCAGAGATGTTTAGATCACTGGCCCCTCTGCACTGAGTATACGTATTGTCAGAACATGGGTACCTTAATATTCACATGTTTTCACCTACGCAGTAATTTTTGTTTTACCATCCGCAGAGAAATAGTACAAATGTTTTGGAACACTCACTCAACTGCGAAAATCGCATAGTTTACCCTCAGTCACTGAGTTACCTGCTAGTCAATGCAAAGAATATATAAACATAATACGGATTAAGGTAGAAACTTTGGTTATTATAATGTAATGCTGAGAAAACAACTTAAAGAGGCAATATGCGGATCAAAGAAAGGGTTGGGGCAGCCTACATTAGGGATGCGACATCGATGTCGATGTTTTCAAAACATCGATGTTTTAAACATCGATTTATTGAAGCCGATTTTTTTTAACATCGATGTTTTGTGCACGATGTTTTACGTTGTCTCGATGTTTTTTTTAAAATGAAATTGTACCATAATAAAAAAAATTGACCACGTAGCATAATTTTCCGACTCAGTAAATGTAAGTCTGAATTCTGAACAGGACGAATACAAAAGGGGGAACGATTAGAGACAAATGGCAATGAACAACTAATGAATAATAATTATATGCCCCAATAGCCTCAATAATTGTTATTTAAAGTAAAGAAAAAATAAACTTGTTCAGTTTTCCCCCATACGTTGGTTTTGCATCAGTACTTCAAATTGGTGCAAATATATGTAATTTTCTTTTGCATTATTTAATTTGAAAATAAAAGATTTGTTAATAAATTACAATAATTTCTTCCTCAATTTTCTGGTAAATGTAATAAAATATGTAATGGAAATTCTGCGATTTGCGCTGACTCTAGCAAATCAAGTTTTTGGTCATTTGTGTCAGCCCAACCTGAGAGTAAAATTACCCCCCCCCCCTCCATGACTAACAGAAGTAACATTAATCTTAGAGGTTACTAAACTAGTTTTAAAAAATGAAAGTTCATAACATCGATGTTCAAAAACATCGATGGTTTTTGGGCGATGTTTTATTAGCATCGATGTTTTAATATTGAATATCGATGTTTCAAATCATCGATGTTTTGTTGTCGATGTCGCATCCCTAGCCTACATTTTCTGCATAGTCTTCGGCAGAGTCAATAAACGAAAAATTTGGATCATATTTGATAAATGAATTAGCATTATACAAAGAACCTGTAGACGGTCCAAAGACTGATAGGCGGCGATATTCAAAATTTATTTTACAAGTACAAACAAGTATTCGCAACTTGTCCATTAGAAGTTTTCTTTTTGCGAATTCCTTTATTTCACATCTACGTATACAGGAATTCTTCGACTTACGACCGCTCACCCTTTCGACCGAAATTTTTATTTTATTTTTTACTTATTTTTATCTTTTTCTGAAAAATATTGTTCCATGAATCTACAGAACATACCTATAAGTATTACAGGACTATTAAAAACTAAGTTGGGTAACTTTGTTAAAAAAACTTGCAATGTATCTACTGTCGCAAATTCTGAACCATTGATTGCACTAACATAATGAGTAGTGATGACGAAGAATAATTTATGCATTCTAAATAAAGTAAAATGTATTTTAAATTACGTATGTATGTATGTATGAAAGTAAAAAATATATGTATGTACATATACAAAAAAAATTTCAGGTAGTCTCTTCAACGAAACTACCGCGGGTTATTACGTAGGATTACTTATCGTTGCTTACCTCTTTTGTATGTATATATGTATGTGTTATGTATATATGTATCTATATATATATATATATATATATATATATATATATATATATATATATATATATATATATATACTAGTAGGTAACCCGCCATTTTGACGTCATAATGGAAAAAGTATATGAAAGTTAAAAAATATCCTGAATTATCTAAAATATTGCATTTAATCCACACCTTGTAAAAGCAATCCCTTTCATTATTTTTTTATTTATTTAGTTTTTCATGCGATTGGAGTAGTAGACTGCAAACCAACCCGTCATTTTGACGTCATAATACTAAAAATGACGTCATAATGAAAAATTTATATGAAAGTTAAAAAAATTTTTTACAGTTCACTACGGGATTCATTCACATTCAAGTTTGTTGTTTACTTTCAGAATTCATCGCAAAAGTAAACAGATTTTTAAAAACTGTTAAATATACAGCTAAAAACATCCAATTTTTTTTTAGTTCTGAATGTTTTATAGAAAAATAGGCTGAACAAACGTGATTTGATGGAGAAGATATTTGTTTTTAGGTAAGAAAAAATTCTGATCCAAATCTGAAATTGAAACTAAGCCTATCCGGCGGTTTGTTTACTGAGGGCTTCAATTGAAAGATGAGTACAGCCCGGAAGTGTCATACAGAGACAACGGCTATTATATATATATATATATATATATATATATATATATATATATATATATATATATATATATATATATATATATATAAATGAATGCTTCTTTGTTCGTATTTTATACGCTGCCGTACCGTTCATCCGATTGCGATAAAACTTGGTCAACTTATTGCTTGAACTTGCGCGAAGGTTATAGACTATTTTCATCCCGCTACGACGTCCCATTCTCGAATTATGTTAGAACAAGTTTGCGCGGTATCAACGGATATTTTTGTTCAAAGCCATTGTAACATTTCATTGTTGCCAATAAAATTATAACATTGCAGTAAAAATAAATAGACATGAATTAAAACCGTGATTTATTCATATATTGGCGCATGCAAGAATGAATTTAATATATTATTTTCATATACGTGGCAACACCGGAATATTTCTTTTTAAAAATGATAATATAAGGATGGAAAGTCATTCATTTTCAATGAATGTGTTATCTCTCCATTTCATGAATTGAAACTATCCCAAGCTACCTGTTCAAACTCAAATATACTGAAGGACACGTTCACTTAGCTAGAAACACGTGCGTTTAGCCTTGACGCGATGATTTATATAACTGAAATGACATTGAAACATAGCAGATGATTTAGTTTTGGGATAGAATTACAATCATGAAATACATGTATATTATAATTAAGAAAGTCTGAAAGTGGCATTGAAACGTAGCAGACAATTTAGTTTTGAGAAAGAATTCCGAGCATGAAATACGTGTATATACTTTTTCTATAATAATTATCAGATTTGCTGTGGTTTTAAAGGGGTTTTTCACCTACCTTTAATTAATATCGAATGTGATCTCAATCCATTCAAATATTATTGATTATTTTCTATAATAATAAATCCATTCAAACGTTATTGACTAGCTGTAAATTAATGCTTTAAAATGCCCAAAAAGAGGAGAGCAACTTTTAATCCTGCCGAAGTAAGAGCAAAATGACAAAGATTGTTAAGAAATGAGCAATGTGATGAAAAAAGAATAGAAGAGCGCGAAGCCAACAGAATTCGAAATGCAGTTAGACGCATACAAGAATCTGAAGAAAAAACATTCCCAACAGCTCGAAGGCAACAGCATTCGAATTGTAGTGATCCGAAGCAGTGATACTGATGAAGAAACTTTTAACGCGTCGAACATACGATGGTTTTCGAGCTTCAACATCGAAAGGAGAGGAAAGCGATGAACAACGACAGCACCGACAACAAACTAATGCCATTTGCTACCGCAAAAGAATTGTAGCGAAAACTTTAGAACATCATAACATGAGGCTAATCATTGAAAAAATAATAATAACAGAAACTGAATCCCGAGCGAAGCCGGGTAATACATCTAGTCTATCTATCTATTTATCTATCTATCCATCTATATATATATATATATATATATATAAGCAATGAAAATACTAAACCGATGTAGAAGAAAGAAGTGACCATACCTACACGGATTTAAGAATAAGAGAATGAAATTTACAACAGAAATGGAAGTTTTGTAGTTAATGACCGGAGGGAGTTGTGACCCCCCACTCCGATTAAACAATGTTTTAAGCCATGGCAACACTCTCGGAAGTCTGCTACAAAACTGAGACCTTTTTATAGAAAAGAAAAATATAAAAGACAAATGTACCAAAAATAACTATATTACTTAAAATACTAACACTAAACAACAAACTTACATATACATGACACCAAGACACCGACTCAACCCCCTAATGCATCGCCGTCATTAGCACGGTTTACTTCAGGCTCATTGAACCATATAGAAAATCGACGTCCACGGTCGCAGTCAACTATGTTAAAAAAGCGAGTTAAAATGTATTTTAAAAAGTAATAGGAAAATCCCTTATCACTTGCGACCAGAAGGAATTTATTGATTTTATAGTCCATTTGTTCTTGATTTGAATGTAATCTTTTGCATCTAACCAAGTAGTTTAAAATTATGTTGCGTTTAATGTTTTTATGTACAGCACTATCCCAAGACATAATACGAACGGTGTTAAATGTATAGCTATCACGTTTGTCGTATAGTTTATAAGCAATGTTTTGTTTTTTATATATATAAAGGATAAGATCAAGAAAAGCAATTCCCCCAGTGTTGTCCCGCTGGGATTCCACAAGTTTTAAACCGCTAGGGTAAAATCCCAAATCTAATGAATTAAAATTGTTATTTAAACATACGAGAATGTCGTCTACATACCTAAAAAATGCAATTTCATTTAGCAACATAACACCCTTTTCATAATGGTGCAAATAAATGTCAGCCAAAGCTGAAGAGCAACCTCCCCCCATAGGCACTCCATGTATCTGTCGATAAAAATTTTCCCCATTGTACAAAACAGTTTCAAATAATACGATGTCTAAAAGGGCAATAAATTTTTTCAAAGATATAAATTCTTTGAAGTCATAAGGTTCATATAACCCGATAATAATATCGTAGAGGTCCTTTAGGTTTATAGAGTTAAATAAATCTTCAAAATCAAAACATTTATGTCTGTGATATCACCAGTACCCTTCAACTGTTTTACTACGGTATAACTATTTTTAATAAAATAAGCACCTTCAGAAATGAGTTTTTTTATAACTGTATTAAGTATCGTTAAAAGTTTATTATTGGCTATAGTTAAATATGTATTACAACCTATTGTAATTGAACGAAATTTAATGGGAGATTTATGAAATTTAGGGATTAATACGAGATAAGGAAATTTTATTTGTTGTGGTATTTTAATACCGGCTCTACGATATAAGGCTCTTATGCGATTTTCAGCAACACAACGTGTAGAATTAAGAATTTTATAGATGTTAACATTTTGATATTGTTGATATAGAAAGTCACTATAAAATTTTTTACAGATAAATGCAAAGTTTGATGCGACTTTATCCACATAAGTAATAATACACTACTGGCCACCCAAATTGCAACAGCAAGAAAGACAAGAGATATCACAACAAAATTTATTTTGTAGATAACATGTTGACCAAGTATCAAATGATTAAATTTATAGACTTCTGTGAAGTGTGGTTCCTGCCAAAATCAGTAGCCAGAGTATCCGCCATTGTTGGAGATCACCGCTGCCACACGCCTCGGCATTGATTCAAAGAGACTTTGGATGAGTTCTTGGGGTACAGCAGACCAAGCAGCTTCCACACGTTGCCAAACTTGATCTGCTGTGGCAGCTGGGGATGGAATCTGGGACAATCGTAGAGCAACCATGGACCACATGTTTTCTATCGGCGAAAGATCCGGAGAGCGAGGCGGCCAGGGAAGCAATTCAATCTGGCGATTGACGAAGAACCGTTCGACAATGCGTGCCACGTGTGGTCGCGCATTATCCTGTTGAAATATGGCTGTGGGCAAGCCCTGAAGGTAAGGAAGGACAACTGGCTCCAACACCTCGGAGATGTAGCGCTGGCTGTTTAAAGTACCGGCAATGCGTACTAGAGGTGTGCGAGAGTGATATCCAATACCGCCCCATACCATAATACCCGGTGCAGGACCAGTGTGGCGGTGCATAACGCAGCTGTTCAGCATCCTCTCTTCACGGTGTCTCCAGACTCGAATGCGACCATCGTGGTGTTGCAGACAGAAGCGTGACTCGTCAGTAAAGACAATTTCATTCCATTCTGCCGTCCACATCTTTCTGTCATCGCACCATTGGCGGCGGAGACGTCTGTGGTTCTGCGTCAAGGGAATGGACGAAGCAATGGACGTCTTGCGGACAGACTACTCTGCTGTAAACGACGTCGAATGGTACGCGCAGACACTGGATGATGCGTTACAGACTGCATGTGCTGTGCTATGGTTCGTGATGTGACTGAGCAATCCGTCACTGCCATGCGCACAATTTGCCTGTCATCACGTGAAGTGGTGCGCTGAGGTGGATGCGATCGAACACGCCGGTCCATCGTACCCTCCTGCATCCAACGATCACATATCCGCATTACAGTTGTTTGGTTTCGTCCCACACGACTACCGATTTCCCTGAAAGATAATCCACAATCTCGGTAGGCCACTATCCTTCCTCTGTGGAACTCGGATACTTGATCAAAAGATGATCGCTGTTTTAGACGAGGCATAATTGATCGTTTTTTTGAAAAAACCACAAGAAAAACACAATTGCCGAACTTGAAATCGTCGAAATCTCCAAGCCTTAAATAGCGCTTTGAAGTGGCGCCACAGGCGCGCGTGATGTGCGTCTGCGCTGAAATTCTAATCATTTGCATATCTCACCTCCGCTAATGCATGTTGTAAATTTCATGTTATTTGCATGTTTCCTTCAGGGTGTTGCATTTTCAGTGGCCAGCAGTGTATTTTCACACTGTAATTGATAGATAGCAGGACGCAAGTTTTTTAATGAACCTTTATTATCATAACATGATATCCCACAATAGGTATCACTAAAATCCCTTAAGAAATGGTGTTTCCATTCACTAAAAGCTACATCCGGCATGCTATATTTAATAGCTGTACTATAAACGAATTTATCTAAATTTTTTCTAAAGGTAGGTAACACATTACCATGATATCCGATGCGATAGCCAGTACCTTTTTCCAATATGTCGATCAGATCGGGATTATTAGCAACATTAATGTCGCCACTGATGACATGACCATAGTGTGCACTAAAACCTATCTTATTTTCGTTACAGCTACATAAACTTAGAGTTTCTTTATTTAAATTTTTGGAAAACAAATTATAATTGAAAATAATGCGTCCTATAGGTTTGGTATACCGGAAGCAAAGGTAAATTTTTACATTTTTTATGGAAAATATATCATGTTTTTTTCAATAAAATGTGAAAAAGGTATTCTATCAAAACGTTTATTTGCGTATTCAGTGATGCAATACAATTTTGTAACACTATCATTCATACTGTCATTTAGTACTACATTACAACCACTGCTCCTAGACTTAATAAGATCCAAAATGATTGGGATAAAATGTTTATTAGTTTTGATGTGATTGTTTAATGCTTTGTTTTTACAATAACACCAAAAATCCTGTAGCCAAGCTTTTTTAATGCGGAAAATAAAGTTTTTTAACCATTTGATAGGATAGTTAGACATTTCATCTAAAGTTTTACATAAAGTATTAAAATGTGTAATATATTGTTGAAAATTTAATTTTCTTTTATGACTTCCCCTTTGTTTACGTTTTTTATCTATACTAACATTGTGTCTGATTGCATTGCACATTATGCTGGGGTTAGAAGACTTATCAATAAAATGCCAATTATAATTTTTTTCAAAAAGGTTGGTGTTTAAACCATATGGATATAAGGTATTGTAAGAGCTAATGTGTCTACTCTCCCACAATATACGTGTATTTTTATCCGATACAATATCAATCACCGATACAATTATATTTTCGATGCCATGATTTTTAAAATGGGAAATTTCAAGAGTGTTTTCATCAACACTATCATTGCAAGATCTATATACATTACTACGATGTTGGTTTAGACGTATGTTTAAAGTGTTTTGAGTTTGTCCAATATAAGACATGTTGCATACACTACAAGTAATGATATATATGCAATTAAAGACTTTACAAAATGCTTTAAAGGACAATTTTCCTCCTATCCAATTACTGCCTTCCCAAGCGATACAGACTGGGTTTGGTGCGCTGCCAGAATTATAACTCGCGACGCAGGACATCTGAAATTTTGCTTTCCGGAGGACCGTTATGGAGGGACGTAATCCTACGTTAAAAATAATTGTTTGAAACTCGACTACGACCCAATTAACTTACAACCAATGTCTCGGTCGTAAGTCGAGGAATATCTGTATTGACAAAACAAAATTTCTGCCTGTCTGACTTATATGAAACTCGGGGAGGACGCTAAACATGTACACACCACTTATCAAAGTCACAATAAAAATACCAGTAGGAAACCAGTTTCGATGTAATAATTATAGCTCTCCATCGGGCCAGTGAGCATGAGGAGTAATTGTCTCTGAGGGCTGTTCAGAAATGCAAAACAGCAGTCTTCGAATTGTTTATAGACATTATTGTCGGTGTTTGTGAACAGTCTACAGGGGCTATAAAATCTAACTCTTGATTATTAGTGAGGACTATAAAAGGTGAATGAACACTGTTCTAAATCAATTACAAAAACTTCAAGATCATAGGGGCAGTTGAAAGGTTACGTCTAGTCAAGCTAATGGAGTGAAAAAACCGTTTAAATCATGTATTTTACAGGACGCATATTACATTTTAAACTGCTTTAAAATATAGCTATCAAGAGTAAACGTGCTTAGATCACTTAATTTTAATACTGCAGCTATGGAATATCTAACGTAGGATTACGCTCCTCCATAACGGTCCACCGGAAAGCAAAATTTCAGACGCTAAAACCATCCGTCCGTACCTCGCGAGTTATAATTTTGGCTGCGCGCCAGACCCAGTCTATATCGTTTGGTCAAGCAGTAAACAGTTAAAAATGCGTCAAAATTTTAACATACATATATGTATATATATATACATACGTACATATATATAGATACATATATACATACAAAAGAGGTAAGAAACGATAAGTAATCCTACGTTAATAACCCGCGGTGGTTTCGTTAGAAGACACTACCTGAAATTTTTTTCATCCGGTGGAGCAGTGTTCCAGCTGAATTGAAATTTTCAACAGATTTTTTTAAATTTTAAGTTTTCCTACTTCAAAGTCAAAATCAAACTAACAGCTACATAAGATCAAATGCTCGAAGAATTTTTTAATGATTTAGAAACATTCCATAAAGTAACGCTTCACATATTTTTTTTAAATAAAAATTTAATTCTGATAATAAAATCTTGTATAAATTTAGGTTTTGAATACCATTGCAGCGCGTAGGATGCAATTATGAACTTACAAGGTGTGGTGTTAATAGGTACTTCACTCTCTCTATGGGAATTTATTTTAAAATAACGTCTGCATACGATACGCACATCATGATGCATTGTGTTGCATCCGTTTCTAGCGAAGTCATAATGACCTATAATTTCACTTCTCCTCCAAAAAAGAATATAAAAAAAATACCTCAAAGCTCGCAGCAGTAGTCATGTAACAAAAGTTTTGTGATTATGACAGACAAGAACATCTGATAACATCTGAAAAATAAAAGAACAATTTCAAGATTGCAGCTACAACAGCAATAAAAAATAACAACAAAGAGCCTTTAGCTCTTGTTCTCTCGTTGCTTCCAAACGAGTTATTGTTGAGAATCGTATGTAAATGGCATAAGCAAGATCGTTCTACATTCTGGATTGTTAAAATTGGCATATAAAAATTGAAGATGCGCTATCGGTGAAAAAAATGGTCTTTGTTTGAATAAGCTATGGAAATACCGGTTTTGATGGACATATTATTGCGAAGTGAGAGTTCTGTCACATCTCATTGTCACTGAAGTTCACCATATAACCATTAAATTTGCTTGAAAGATCGCTCCAAGGTTCCGGGCATACGGAAATTTCACAATGCGAAAAGGACATCAGCGAATAATCTGAATTGATAGTAATGCTCAATGGTAGATTAAACAAATATACGTCCCGATGGCGCCATTTTCGCATGGCGAAATTTTCGTATGTCCCGAAACTACGACCCTAAATACTAAATAACGCTGGGAAAAGTATTGGACTGTTAATAAAAGTTTCCAAATGTCATAATAATGCACGGAATTAGTTGCTGGTCTCGGACTAATGGATGTAGTCCTTCGTCAGGCTTGAGAGCATAAGGCATTAAGGTCTCAGAGGATTAATCACAAAGGCTATTTATAACTCGTTCAAACTTATTGTAAAACGATTAAAAAACATTTATCCTTTTCACTGCCGCATTCTGTTAATTTCCTCGATGTTAAAAGACATATAGTTGTTTAAAAACTAAACTTCATGAATCCTATTGTTTGAACATTGAAATTAAAGAACATATTACCTAGAACAGGAGTCGGAGAACGTTTAAGACGAAAGAGCCAAACCTGTCCTCTAGAACAATATAAAAATTATTCGAAAGCCCTAAATATATTTTTACAAACAAGGAAAATTTAAAGTAATATTATAATATCTTTATATATATATATTTCTTCTATCCGTGTGTATGTCACTGAACTCCTCCTAAACAGCTGGACTGATTTTAATGAAATTTTGTGTGTGCGATTAAGTTGATTCGAGAATGGTTTAGATTCACAATTTGATCCGATAGAAAATGTCTTTTTAATTAATTAATTTATTTATGTGTTGTTGTTGATCTTTGGTTAGTTTAGGTACACAATTGGATCCGGTAGGCAGCGCTGCAACCGCGTTTCAGAATTTTTTTTTATTTTCATGAACTTTAATGCTGTATACACGTGCATTGAATAACAATTAACTTACCCTACAAATTTAAATTGTCAATTCTGATTTGATTCTATGCAACTTATGAAGTATTGAACAGCTCATCGATTAGTCATACTAATAGCCATATTAATGAAATTTCGTCCACATTCTTACTAATTTTAAGAGAGGTCGAGTTATGATAACTGTACGCGTGGTGGTGTAAGGTCATTTAAAAATAATTTTTTTTACATATTTTTTTCATCAAAACGGTCCAAACAATTTATAGTTTATTAAAATAATTTTATGATTTTTGGATTTACAACGTTTGAACAGCATAACGTCTGTCGAGTCCGCTAGTTAATTTTATATTTATTAAATTAAGAGGAAAAAAATCACATAACCAATTGCTCTCATCACATTTTAATAAGTGTGGGCAAATGAGCTTTCATTTCCTTATAATGTCTCTGTATGTCCGATTTGTAACTAGTCGTTTTTAACATAAGGCACGGTACCAAGTTGGCATCAATAATTTCTATCGTCAATTTACATTTAACGAAACTCATGTTAGAAAACGACTTCTCACATAAATACGTAGACCCAAAGATACTGAAAACACCAAATGATTAATTTCCTTCATGATAAATTTTTCCTTTTAAAATTGAAACAAAACAATTTATCGCTCCCGTCACACTTTTTGCACCATCGGTTGCAACTGACACAATTTTATTGAGCGCCCTATGATTTTTACATGCGTTCAAGGACGGCATTTGCTACTATGTTTTCTCCACGTGTTTGGCCATTGAGTGGCATTAATCCCAGTTCTTCTCTCGGACTCTCAGATGATATTTACAGCACAAAAAAAGGGGAAATCTGGGCTGTGTGTGTCCTTGATGTCGCAAGGCACATCTACCACAATTGATAAAGCTGGAGCTAATCTAACGTCTTCGAGTTGTTGGTTGGTGGGCATATTTGAGGGCATTGAAACTATTTTGTCCGTTATTGTTTCGGAAGATAATGGCATGTTTTGAATTTTATTTAAAAATCTCTGCTTTGCCACGAAGTTTTGCGAGACCTATAAAACAAATGAAATCACCATTAAGTGAATAAAATCCTTTAAAAGTGTTATAAATGAAACTATGATAGTTTTATTTTCATTGTCAATTTTCCTTCAGTGCCACATCAAACAGATGCCTTGGGCTCGTGAGACACAGTTCGCCGACCCCTGACCTAGACTAAACTGTGACTTACATATTCATAATTTTTTTACTGCAACATCTTTTCCCCGGCTACCCCTCAAAAGGGACACTAATTAATATATATATATATATATATATATATATATATATATATATATATATATATAATATTTTCCCAATGCGGAGGCCTTGTGCCTTCAAACATTCGCCTATCATCACCGCGGTTTTTGCTGGCCTCTTTATTATGGGGGTCACCACATAAGTGGACCAGTATCGCCCCCTATGAAGGGACGACACAAACAGAGGCATCTTTCGTGGCGCGACGCCGGGATTCGATCCGAGCACTCTCAGCACTGAAAACAAGCGCACTGTACCACAGGGACGCCACAAGCCTTACACACACACACACACACACATATATATATATATATATATATATATAATATATACATATACATATATATATATATATATATATATATATATATATATATATATATATATATATATATAATATATATATATATATATATATATATATATATATATATATATATATATATATATATATAATTTGCAATTCCATTTTAATCTCTGTATACAATTCGCCCTGGACAAACTATGGTCAGTCTTTTACTTTTTTATTTTTCCTTCTTATATGAACTTTATAAGCATTACTTCGACGTAAAACTTTTCGAATGAATTCAGTTTAAGAGTTGGTGAAACACCAACGACAAAAATTTTTTAAAAACTTAAAATAATCAACCAGTTCTTTATTTTAGAATGCAAATTCAGCCTTCTAGGTCGCAAAAAGCTGGGTTTCCGTTTGAAATTCTCTAACTGAATTTAATTTCATATTATTTATTTAGAGTGATTACTTTAAGATCCTTTAAAAAATTCCTAGTTACCAGTTTTACGGTTTCACACTAAATTTCTTACTATAATGCCATAACGTTCATAAAGTAACTAAATTTTACAAGAAATCATGCACAAAGAACCAAACTATATTCAGAAGACTAAACCTTAGAGATGATAATTACACGAAACGGACCAACTATGTGTAATTGAAATATTGGATTAGCATACCACCTGGAGATTGCGATTTGCAAAAGAGAGGAAAAAGAAGCTTCCTCTCATTTGGTAAGGTGTTGGGGAGAAGGTAAAATCGATTTGAACTGGGCACCATTGCCTACGTTGCGTCAGTTTTCAATTTTCAAGTAGCGAAAATTATTACACGTTTCTTAAATACTTGCAAGAATATGGCACGTAAAATTTTTTTGTGCATTAAGAAAGAGCATACGCGGGTTTATATCTCAGTCACCGATTACTCCCAAAAAGCACACATCAGGCCCGACCTGGCCGAAGCCCCACTGGGTAAATCCTGAAGGTGCGGATAGACCCGCAGCAGGCAACCACTCCACGCACGACCCAGACAAGGTCCTACACACACAACCCGCAAGTCACCAATTACTCATGTCTGCCCATATCTGAAATGCCTTCTGATTATATATATATATATATATATATATATATATATATATATATATATATATATATATATATATATATATATATATATATATATATATATATATATATATATATACTAGCGGCCCGTCCCGACTTTGTCCGGGTAGAACAAAACATTATACCAATAAATTTCCAGTTGATAGACAATAAATTGTAAATCTTTTTTTACCTTAATAATAACCTAAGTAATACCTTAAATTAATTTTACGTTAGTTAATAATTTAAATAAATTTTTTAAAAGAAAAAGGCGTGCCGGAGAACGGCTAGGTTCGAACCGCTAGCGACAGAACAGATGCCGACCGCGATAGCACCACGCTAAGGATCGTTGAAATCTTCGGAACAAAACGCGGTGGAACACGTTCGGAACAAAACCCGGTGGACAGTAGCGGAAACAATGGAGATTGTACAGTGGTTCTGAAGATTACCCTCCACGAACAAAATCGCTCTCTCTTTATATATAAGTATAGATAGCACCACGCTAAGGATCGTTGCAGACTTCGGCACAAAAAGCGGTAGAAGACAGTAGGGGAAACAATGGAGATTGTTAGTATTAAGCCCCTAACTTTATTTCTACTGATCAGATATACATAATATATAGCCTATGTCCATCTGGAATAATGTACCTTTCAAACAGTGAAAGAATTTTTCAAATAGGTGCAGTGGTTCCGGAGATTACCCTCCATGTACAAAATCGCTCTCTCTCTTTATATATAAGTATAGATTATAGATACACATTGGTATCTCAAAATTAGAGTAAGAGATGAAATAAAAATACAAAAATGAAAAAAGGATTTTAAGTATGGAATGTTTTTTTAATTATTTTAAGCACCTAAAATAATATTCAAATTAATATTACGTTACTTAATAATTGTGTGCACGGCCGCCATCTTGGATTTTTTTGCGCCAACTTGGCGATTTTACCGTGTTTTGAGGAGTGGAAAATTCTCGCCAATGTGTTTTAAGCGGTGTTTTCAAAACGCTGGACTTTGAATTTTTTTAGCTTTTTTAATAAAAACCACCTGTTTAAATTATGAGACTTATAAAAATTTTTGAAAAATCATTTAAACGTTGGACTTAGATTTATTTTTGGGTTTTTGATAAAAACCACTTTTTTGAAAAAATCATTCTCAAATATTGGAAATTTTGGGTTTCTTTTAGCTTTCTTAATAAAAACGACCTTTTTTAAATTGTAAAACTTAGAAATATTTTTGAAAAATCATTTAATCGTTGGACTGAGATTTTTTTTGTAATTTTTAATTAAAAACTACCTTTTCAAATTATGATCCATATGAAAAATTTGGTCAAATGAATTTTACTTACAGATAAAATTTCAATGCCATCTATTCAGTTTGCCCTAACACTTTGACTAATAGCAATGAATTACCAAAATATTATGCCAATATATTGTTAATTAGAAAAAAAATACAGCCTTTTTGTACCACCTAAATAACTTGCAATTTAAAAATTATCTAAAATTCAGCTTTGAAAAATGTAAAATAATTATGAACCCATAAATTTATGGTGAGTAACCAGATCCCCCTTTTTTTCTTTTTTTTCTTTTCTTTTTTTTTTTTTTTTGGTTAGGGCATTGTGGTATTGAAATTTTACTTCAGATTTGACCTTAACCAAATATTTGGTGCATACAATAAAATCGGGACAAGGATTATTTGACCATTTATCCTGCTGTGTTGGAAATAAGAAAAAAAAACCTTTTCCTAAACCAATAACTTACCCTTAACTAACTTTTTAACTTAGGTTCCTGGGGAGAGAGAAGTTGAACTTCAGTTATTTAAATTTATTTGTAATCCACTACAACTTGGAATTATAAAATATTTTAAAATATATTGTATTTAAAATGTATACTGTATTTTACATTTTACGAAAAAATGATGGCAGATAATTTTTACTTCAAATAAATGAAATGGTGTATCATTATAGTATACTAATTGACAATCGATAAACAAAATTAAAAGCAACTTAAATTTAATAAGTTAACGAAAAACTGATAATGGATTCAAAAATTTTCATCAAAAAGACTCTTAGTTTTAAAAATAATTTACTCTTTTGAGTATAGTCAATTTGACTCAGATTTCCAGGTCAAGGCCAAGATCTGACCTAAAATTATTATACTGTAATTAAAAGATCACATCAGAAATAACTGTTTGATCTTAAAATTAGAGAATTTGACATTGAGTTATTTTTACCAGAACGCAATAATTATCGCCATGCGAAATGCGCCAAACCCTGGCGGAAAAATCCAAGATGGCGGCCGTGCACACAAATCTAGAGTATCCCCCCTAACTTTATTTCTACTTATCAGATATACATAATATATAGCCTATGTCCATCTGGAATAATGTACCTTTCAAACAGTGAAAGAATTTTTCAAATAGGTGCAGTGGTTCCGGAGATTACCCTCCACGTACAAAATCACTCTCTCTCTTTATATATAAGTATAGATATATATAATATATATATATATATATATATATATATATATAATATATATATATATATAAATATATAATATATATATATATATATATATATATATATATATATAATATGTATATATAAATATATATATATATATATATATATATATATATATATATATAAATATATATATATATATATATATATATATATATATATTATATATATATATATATATATATATATATATATATATAAATATATATATATATATATATATATATATATATATATATAAATATATATATATATAATATATATATATATATATATAAATATATAATATATATAATATATATATATATATATAATATATATATATATATATATATATATATATATAGATATATATATATATATATATATATATATGCATGTATGTATGTATGTATATATATAAATGCAAAATATAAACAAATCAAATAAACAAAAATTAAAAAGCGAGCATAGACTGCTAAAGCAATTTAACTTAAAACCTACCCTAGCAAAGAAAACATAAAACTTTTTAATAAAAGATAGCGCAGAAGCTTCATATCCTCATAATGAAAATATACAAATAAAACTAAAAATAAATAATCCAACAGAGTTAGATAAATACAAGAAGAATATAGACAAAAAACAAGCAGAAATCAAGCACTCAGGGCATCCACGCACCAGAGGCGAGATTCTGTAGTAGTACCGGAACTGAACCATAAATAGAGATAGAGGTAACTGACAGGTCTCGTCATCAGGGAGTCTAACCAAATCAGTTACCTCAAGAGGAACTTTCTGAATAGGATGCAGGTAAGACCAAAAGACATCCCAAGGCCCCGAGATCCCCATGGAAACATTTAGTCGAAAGAAAATATAAAAGACAAGCACAACTTACAGTAAGGGCTCAACGCACCGTACATGCAAGCACACAAATAATCCTAATGTAAAGCCAAAGATGCATACATACCCTAATTCCGTAAGCGACGGTTATGGCGAAACAGCAGCCAATTTTAACCTAGTAGTTACGTCACTGTAACAATACTACAGCGCCACACCCCATTAAAGCTTAAACAAATGATAACATAAACACTATCCTAAACATCTTTAAAAAATACCTGAGTCTAAATGCCATTTTTAAAAAACTTTTAAATTGCCGAAATTTTTAGGGAAATTGTTCTAACTTAAGTTTTTCTCAAAAATGTTACGTGCCTCCAAAAAATCCCCAGCGTTGTTACAGATGTTTTTTATTCTGTATAGTTGTGAGTAAAGAATATTATAATAAATTTTATAATTCAAGTGCTATGGAAATTGGTAAAAGTGATAACCTCAAAGTTAAAATCTAACCTTTTATCATATATCCCAATTTTTATTTCGCTATTTTGAATTTTAATTTTTAAATCCAGATAAGTCGCACAAAGATTATTATCGTTAGTCCGGTTTAAAGTTAGTTCCTTTGGGTAGATTTGATTAAGAAATTCCAAATTGTTGCAGTTAAAAATTATAAGGTCATCAATATATCTGAATCCGGTAACATTATTTGAGTTAAGAAATTTAGTTTCGTAAGAATGTAAGAATATGTTGGCAAAGGCGCTGGAAAAGCTATTTCCCATAGGGATACCCTTTATCTGTTTAAAGAAACTCACGCCATTAAAGAGGTAGTTTTCAAAAATATTAAATTTACATAAATCAGTTCAGTCACATTTTAAGATTAAAGTACTATCCAGATAAGCATCATAAATTTCTGAACAGAATTAAATACAATAAATTCCTGACAACTGTTACGTTTATATAATATAAAAATCAAAAATTTTGCTAAATGTAAAGATAAAAGGTGTCTTACGTGACCTATGGCGAACAGTAGTCAAGTGGGGGTTGGTTCCGCAATAGTAACTTATTTTGTAAGTGTAAGGGATTAATTTACATTATACAATGTCAAGAGTGTAATTTATGCTATATTGGGCAAACGGGGACTGAATTTAACAAAAGGGTTAATAGCCATAGGTCTGCAATAAAAAATTTTAAAGACGAAACTTCTTTAGATTATGAACTTCTGCACTTTCAAGTACACAACTTCGAGCAGGCTAAATATTAATGGAGGTCTTAATAAAGACTTGTGTATATAGTGTAATAAAGTCTCTGTTTTCGTGTATAAGAATGATTTCATCATCAAGTTTTTGGTAGCTGTGGGCCACGTTTCCATAATAGTATATATACAGGTGGTTATCAAAATAATGGAAACACATCAATATTAGTGATGTTTATGGAAGTGCTTCGTATTCCTTAAAAAGCAAGTTTAGGGACCAATATTTTTTTATAGAATATAGTGTATACATTATTTTACTCTGAAGTAGCAGTAATGAAACTATGGGCATCAGGCTCTTTGAGGGATAGCGTAAGATGTCAAACCTTGTAGACCGTGCAGAAGGGCAAATTGTTGAAGCGCGTTTAATTGGAGTATCTGTTACAACAGCCTCCATGGGTTTGGGTGTTTACCGAGCTATGATATCGGAAGTCATGATGGCATACAGAGTTCACGGAAAGATATCCTCTGTGAAACAGAATAGTGGACGAAAGAGAAAGCTAAGTGAAAGAGACTGACGGGTGTTGAAGCGGACTGTGACATTAAAAAAGAAGACAACTGCAGACAAAGTGACCATAGAGATCCATCTGAATCTGCAGGCTCCAGTACCAGTCATTACAGGCAAGAGGAAACTTCAAAATCAAAACATTTACGGCAGAGTAGTAATTCCCAAGCCACTTGCAACAGATGTGAAAACAAACCGTCCTCTACAGTGGTGTCACGAGCACAAATCCTGGTCTAGTGATACGTTGAAATATGACATTTGGTTAGACGAATCATTGTTCACTTTGTTCCCTGCAACAGGACGTGCGTATGTCTGAAAAACACCTACACAAGCGTATTATCATGCTTGTCTCATGCCAGCTGTCAAACATGGAGAGGAAATTTTTTAGGGTTTCGGTGGCCATCTAATGGTTTTCAAAAGGGATCTATTGTCACCCTGAAAGGGAGATTGACTGGGAAGGACTATGTCGAACTTTTAGCCGACCAGATCCATCCTATGGTGCAAAAATTGTTTCCTGCAGGAGATGGCGTTCTCCATGATGATAATACTCCGATCCATACAGCTAGACGTGTCAAGTCGTGGTTTGAGGAACATTAAGACCAAGTCAAACACCTTATCTGGCCCGCACAGTCCCTAAACTGCAATATCATCTAACTGCTGTGGTCTGTTTTAGGGAACAGAGTCAGGAATCAATATCCAGCAATAGCATGTCTACAGGAACATTGACTATTTATCAATAAAGAATGGTATAATATTCCCTTAACCACTATTCATATCTTGCATAATTCACTTCCTTAGTGAATCCAGGTGGTATTAAATGCCATAGATGGTCCTTTGCCATATTAATAAAGAATTTCATGTTTTTTCCTAAGTGTTTCCATTATTTTGATAACCACCTGTATATATATATATATATATATATATATATATATATATATATATATATATATTTATATATATATATATATATATATATATATATATATGTATGTATGTATGTATGTATATATATGTATGTATATAATATATATATATATATATATATATATATATATATATATATATATATATATATATATATATATATATATATATATATATATATATATATATGTATGTATGTATGTATGTATATATATATATATATATGTATGTATATAATATATATATATATATATATATATATATATATATATATATATATATATATATATATATATTCATTAATATTTATATTAATGAATTTGCCATATTAATAAAGAATTTCATGTTTTTTCCTAAGTGTTTCCATTATTTTGATAACCACCTGTATATATATATATATATATATATATATATATATATATATATATATATATATATATATATATATATATATATATATATATATATATATATATATATATATATATATATATGTATGTATGTATGTATGTATGTATATATATGTATGTATATAATATATATATATATATATATATATATATATATGTATGTATGTATGTATGTATATATATATATATATGTATGTATATAATATATATATATATATATATATATATATATATATATATATATATATATATTCATTAATATTTATATTTACATATATATCCCATAAAACAAATAATTATACGTAAAGAAATTTTTATAGGATGTATTTAAATTTCTCGACACGGTTTGATCTCCAATTATATTTTTGTTAAGCTTACCAAACAAACTGTACTTAATATACACACTCTAAGTTAAAAAAAGCAAAAAAAAATCAATAACGTATTCGGCCAGAATTACACTTGGCGCCTTGGCATGGATTCAACAAGATGGTTGGGGAGCATCTGAATCAAGGGTTAGCAACCTTTCGTTTACTCAAATTTTGCAAATTTTGCTAGTTCAGGTTTAAAATTTTGCTATTTCATATTGAGCTTTTGCTTCGCGGGTCTCACAGATGATGATTCTTATTACATTCTATTTTATATGAAGGACTAACTTTTGTTTAATGTGCTTAAAAATAAAGAATAAGAAGAAGTAATATTGCCATGAATGAAAACAATTAGATAGAATTACTAATATTACATTGACAATTATCAACACTCTTTGTGTGGGAAATTTTGCCTGTATTAGGGATACTATAATTTTAAATTTGATTAATATAGAATATTGCTGCACAGTGCATTATTTAATCACGTGTGTTTTGAATACTTTAAAAGTATGTCTTACAAGGGATAAAAATGTGTTAAATGCGATACCTTTTCCTGCATTTGCTCCAGCAGACATCTTTTTTATTGAGACGCACTTCGAGTTCTGGGTTTTCTGAAAAATTATGGTCTTACGGACTTGGCCTACCTTTTGTCTGGCATGTGTGGGTTTATCCACAACACACAACAACAATAGTTATGGTTTCGAAGACATAGAGATATACAGGTAACTCTCCTATAACACGGTAGATAGGTTCCTAGAAAATGCCGTGTTGTGTGAAACCTTTTTTTTAAAATTCCATATAAGCAACTTAATTTTTATTAAAAATATAAATGTATGTATAACACAAAACGGAAAGAAACAAAAAAAATATTATTTTCATTTAGTGCGACCTTATAATTTAATAAATTTCTTCCTCATCACTGCTCAGTACAATCAAACGAGAACGTTTTTTTGATTGAACAATATCACCTTCACTTTCAGAACCTTTTTCTTTATTTGGATTTTTTGCACCTTCTATCCTCTTTAAAAAATCTGTCATTTTGGTTTATTTGCTGGTTCTTCCAAGGTCAATGTAGATTCACGGTATCGAGATAGACAATTTTGCAGCTCCCTTTTAAATTTTCGCCTTCTTTCAGCGGAAGGGTCTGCATTCAAGAAAAATGATTCAAGATTTTCAGCTAAGCTTAGGCCTTCTTGTAATTTTATAGAGTTATAAATGAATAAATTATAATTTGTTTATACATTTTCACGTAAATCCCCTATAGTTCATTATTCCTTCCGTCATTATTTTAAGGTAATTTAGTTTTTAAATGCGTTAAACAAAAGTCATGTTATCTAGTGCTATAGAAGTACAGTCTTGTACAAAGGTTTTCGCAATTTTTTTACCGTGCTAGAATGAAACCATGTTACAGGTTGCAGTGTTATACGAGGGTTCCCGCAATTTAACTTATCGTGTTAGAGCGAAACCGTGTTGTAAGATGCCGTGCTGTAGGAGATCTACCTGTATTCAGTTTCACCTCTTTCTCGCGGGTGTAGGGGGGGGGGGGGAGGCATAACTCAAACCCAATCGCATCTGGTGCGCTAACAGAATTAGTAGTTGTTAATGTGATTTTTGTAGCCGTATGTAATTATTTTCATTTTAGGCAATATTACCTTTACTTAGTTTTCTTTTTGAACGATCAGCTTTAAGCTGTAAGTCCCGGTCTAATTAGCCCTCGTGTAGCAAAAAATGACCATTGCGCTTCAAACCAAACCTTTATGAACGATTTTTAAAATGAGGTTTAGTAAATTCTTAGTTTTCTAGTTATACAATATAGAACATTATTATAAGAACTATCCTCTACGAGACAGGCGTAGCAAAAAATGAATCTAAAAAAGCTAAAATTTACCCTTTAAAAAAAAAGTTGCTAACCCTTTATTCAGTCCTCTACGATTATCATGTTGAATCTATACTAAGACACGAACGTTTTGAGATTCTGCTTGCTGACCCCTAATGTAAATTGAGGGAAGACCATATCCACAATTGAGAGTAGACTATATCCACATTTATAACTTCTTCATTCGGCTCAAATTCGACTGTTTACTTCCCCAACACGTCTCAAATATACTCGATAGGGTTAAGATTGGGAGATTGGGCGGGTTATCACGAAAAGTGTCGAAAGATCTATTAATGCCTCATGAATAATTCGTTAAGAAATTTCGCATTATTAAGGGAGGCATTGTCGTTCGTTTATCCATCAAAGGCTGGGTAATTTTTAATCTCGAATGAATTTGATCCGCACCATAATAGTCAAATGACCCAATTGACTTTGCCTATGGGGGTAGAATTCAATTTAAAATTCACCGAGAGTCAAGGATTGAGCATGACCGAATAATATGATCAAGTGATTTCGCTAACCGGAAGAAGTTCATACCAAGAGGTCTACGTGTGACAGAGAAGCATTCAAAACCCACCTTTCTTCGAGGAGTACAGTCACTCTAAGACTATGGACTCAAAAATGCTTTAAGGGTGTGTCACTGGCAAGAAAGCTGATACGTCATCGAAGGAAGAAAAGCGTCACAAAAATTTCGCTGTTGTTTGCCAATGCGAGGCACTTGTCGACGAAGACATTCGCACATAATCGCGAGAATCGTTGGTTGCTTTTAATGGGGGCATCGTATACTTGAACCAACATCATCCCCGCTGTCAAATCAATTTTGATCGAGCACGTCTCAGGGGCGACATCTGCGGGGGATCGTACCTTCTTCCACCCTCTCTGACCTCATAGAAGGACGTTCCGATCAATTTATTTAACATTCCCATATCCGGCCTAGACAAGAATGTATTGAATGGCGTGCTTCAGGATTCGACCAGGAAGTCCAACACGCTACCACTAGGCTACCTCGGGACCGCATCACTAAAGTGTTGGCCAAGAAGATAACTCTAGTGTTGTGAGTCAAAACTGAAATATGGAGTTAAAAGCTTCATACAGGCAGACTTATATACCCTGAGCTCCTGACTCTCTGTCCTTATTAAGGCACACGAGAGACCAGATAACACGGATAATCGAAATATGTTCCTTTATAAAGTAAAAAATGAGATGTTCATATGTTTTAAATGAACTTGATATCTCGGATTTAAGTAGGGTTTATTAAAAATATTAATATTCTATGAGATTTTTCTGGATTTTTTTTCTAGAAAAATGTCTTGCATTTCATTGTTTTGAAGTCATTCTTTCGGAAAATTTGCTTATAATTTCTAATCTTTTTCTCTGGCAATACGAGGATAATCCACAAAACTGATAACCTGCTCACGGATAGTTGGGTATTCAACGACAAATTTGCTTATCTGTACCCCACAGTTTCTTAAACGCTTATCACCACCAAATATCCGAAGTTCGAATTTGCATATGATTGCAGAATATATATATTTTTTTTAATGCGGAGGCACTTGTCGTCAAACATTCGCCTATACTACGCCGCAGTTTACTGTCCATTTTATTATGGGGTCACCATATAGGCGGACAGGATTACACCCTATGGAGGGACGACTCAAACGGCAGCATTTTTCGTGGCGCGACGTTGGGATTTGATCCGAGCACCCTCAGCGCCGAAAACCAGCGCGCTGTACCACAGGGCCGCCACAAGCCCTGATTTCAGAATATAATTTCCTTCAATATGAGATCTTTTTTTTTTTCGCGTTTCAGATTGAAAAGTAGTAATCTAATCTTAATAAAGTAGCAATTATTTCTCTATTTTGATAACATAGGGAAAAAAAATTCACGCAACTAGTTCGTAATAGAATCACAGATTGATAATATCGCCTATTATGTCATTTATTACCCCAAAGTCTGCCCATAAAACATACTTCCCGCTTATCATGATTTGCACTTATCATTTCACTGTCATTGCGTTGACAATTGCAATGTAATGAAATACATTCAGTGATGTCAAAACCCAAATATCCGTTTTACACCACTTCAAAGCATCCTGCTATTTTCTTACGAAATCATCGAAATTGTCTTCTTATGTGTAATCTGTTTAACAGCCATAGGCTCTCAAATAACGTTATTTTAATAGCGAGCACTTGAAGTTACTTTCTCCTCAGTTCAAAAGCGCATTTTCTCAGCACATCAACGCGCGATGGGGGAAACGTCCACATTTTCTCACGAGATTCGGCTGAGATCCGCTCCGCGTCTTTCGGGACAAAAAAAACATCCTGATGGTCGTGTCAGCCCTGAAGTGTCATTGTGCGAAAGTATCGTTTGTAACGGCGAAAGGCAGCCCGACGACATTGCGGAGGTGTCGAGAGACTGGCGAAATCATAAGAGGTCGTCTTTGCATTTGAAGAGGCGAACGATTCTTCCGAAGGACTTTTTCCCGTTCACGAAAAAATGAGCTTATCAACTTCCCAATTAAGATTTCGCAAGAATTTATTTATAGACCGCAGTTCTGATTGAAATATGCGCGTGTTTACGAGGCGACATACCGCATCGTCACTCGGTAATTAAACTGGCCGTGTTTATTAGTTTTGATCGCGAGACGTCATCCGCAGACGATTACCCACTACAGACGGAGAATTTCTCAGACGATTTCGAGTTCAGCAGCTCTGACGCTGAATGTTCAATGTCAGCGATCGGCATGACGGTGGTATGGAGTGACTCTCAAAAGGGGATCGGACACTTTTCTGATCGGAAGTCAAAAACAACGCATTAAATATGCTGCTTTCGAGAACTACGATTATTTTACTTAAGGGGGTCCGGGACACATTTAAAAAATTTTTTTACTTAAACGAGTTACTTAAACGAGTTTACTTATTGAGTTAAAATTTTGAATTTTTTTTGTGACGGTCAACCATATAATTTGTAAACAAAATCACATCATAAAATTTCTCAAAATATTTTTAAAAAATTTTAAAGTTTAAAATTTTTTAATAAAAGTGGGGTAATTTAAAATCTTTAAAACTCGAAATATTATTTGTCGAATTTCAAAAATTTTTTCATTTAATTAAACAGAAATATATAAGTTTTAATTTTAAATCAGCATTTTTTGAAATATTAATTTTTAAAGAAATTAAAAATATTTAGATTAAAAATTACAAAAAAAAAAAT
Source organism: Dolomedes plantarius (assembly GCA_907164885.2). Taxonomy (NCBI): domain Eukaryota; kingdom Metazoa; phylum Arthropoda; class Arachnida; order Araneae; family Dolomedidae; genus Dolomedes; species Dolomedes plantarius. Next base: position 33,940,944 of record OU015497.1, read on the forward strand.
TATGTAACTCATTTTTAAAAAATCATATTTTCAAAAGTAAATATTTTTTTTCAAATTTGCTGAATCAAAATTAAAGTAAAATAGTTGAAAAAGACATATTCCAAGTTTCAACCATTTATCTTTAACGGTTCTTGACTTATAACAATTTAAAGACGAGAAATGGGGAATAAACCCATCATATGGAAAAACGCACTTACAGGTTTAAACAACGATTGCCTACTACAGAGGCTGTTCACACATTTTTTAGACGATGTATATTGTATTCACAAAACTAAATTACATAAAAATCTTGCGTTTTAAATGTTCTATTTGACATCCCTTATTCTGAACTATCTTTCGACACCGCAATTTCCAGGATAATAATGCCTTTTGAAGTGTCAGAAGAGGTATTCTATCCCATTCCTCCTGAACAGCTTTTCAGAGTCCTGTAAGGGTTTTGGGACGACGTTTGGATAATGCAGATTTTAAAAGTCCGAAAGCACAAAAATCCATAGGTGATACATCGGGAGATTTATTAGGGATATCAGTGAAGGGTATGGCCTTGATACCAGTTTTTTGTTCCATTTCTTTTAGGAAATTTACAGTGGATTTTGATGTGTGACTGCTAGCTTTGTCCTGATGGAGTCTCACAGATTGATGGCACTGTGGGTAAAGCGATGGTATTTCATTCAGAAAAATTGGCGATAAAATATGTTTCTGATAGTATTTGGAGTTAATCTTGACATTTTTTTCACTCTCTTTATTTTTAACTTGCCAATATAAGAAAAAACCAGCAACAATCATGAATCCCTTAGAAAAACTTTCTTTCGATTCTTTGAACCATGTACTTAAATTTTTTTCTCCCCTTTTATGAATATAAATGGCTCTTTTTTGTTGCAATCATTTAAATACACCCATGATTCATCTATTGTGACAATTGTTTTCCATTTTTCTTTGAAAAAGTGTTTCTCATATAGAATTCTGCAGCGTGTCCTGCGTTCAGCGATATGATTTGGAAGAAGACAATGCACATTGCATTTTTTCGCTTTCTTAAGATTTAAATCAACGTTTATCATTTTGTTTACAGTGGACACCGAGCATTTTAATGATTTTGCAACTGTCCTTTGACTAGGGAGATTTTCTTTTAACATTAAACAACGTATCTTTGCAATAGTCGAAGATGTCCGTTTTTTCCTTGGATAGCTGTTTGGAATTTTTGTCCCACTTGAGGCTCCAATTTGACGTTTTTTTCCTTTCTTGTTGACGATATTACCTATCGACGCTTTAGATATCACAAAAAATCATGACTCTCACATCGTTTTTGGATAACGGAGTATGCACATTTCTCTTCGGAAAGAGCATAAATGTAGCCTTCGAACCACTGCTTTGTTAAAAACGCCATTTTGAATAAAAACAAAACTGTCAAGCCGCAGACGATAATTTTGACTTTTAAAAACATAGTACAATTGCAATTATTTCTTTTGCAGCAAACGATTTTTTATTACCGCTTACCAAAATCGTCTAAAAAATGTGCGAACAGCCTCTGTATTATAATGTTGCAAAAAAAAATAATAATTTATCCTGTTCTAATAAAGATAGAAACAGGATTTAAACGTCATTTTAAGCGTAAAAGAACAAAAATATTTTTAATGCAATAAATTTTTTTTGAAAATTCGAACAATTTTGTGTTTTGGACCCCTTAATAGTACTTTAAAACTGATAAGACTGGTACTTACTGTTGAAAGCCAATACCACAAGGCTACAAACACACATGACCTACCATACCATGCCGACAGCGATACTCGCTAACTCTGGTACTTTAAGCCAGCGGTCTAACCATTCGGTCATGCCCAAATAATGCATTGAATCTTCCCCTACCTGTTTTACTTTGAAGTACACTCTAGCTTACTCTACTATTTCCACGAGTTACGTTCCAATAAGAGAAAACAACAAAGTATAAATTTATTATCTGTTGAAAGAAGAAAACAATCTCACAGTTTATGAGAGTACTAACTGAAAACCCGCACTTCGCTACGGAGTATATTCAAATTAAATACAACTGTCAATGTGTGCAATTAATGCCAAAAAAAATAAATATATATATATATTTATAATAAATACGACGATCAATGTATACAATTGTTGTAAAAAAAACAAAAAAATATATTTATAAAAAAATCGTAACGGATATTTTTATAGACAAAATAATGTAGAAGAAAATATTCAAATTAAATCTATTAGGACATACTAAATAACATAGTACAGTTAATATAGTACAGTTTGAGGAACATATCTTTTATTGTATTTTAATATTTTTTTGGATAATGTCCAATCGCCTGCCACATTAGCAAGAAATTTTTTTTTTTTGTCTATTTAGTTGTTATGCACGTGACGATAAATTTATTTAAAGTCCCAGAAAAAAAAATCACGTGATCGGCATTTAATTAAATTCTAAAAATTAATCTTTAAAAATTCACCAAAAATTAGAAAATGGAGGTAAAGACTCGAAAAAGATCTCATTTTAAAGGAATTTTTATGATCTTTCTGGTGATATAAATTTTTTAACCCTCAAATTACTATTTTAAATGCAAACTTTAAAAAAGTTATTCAAACAGCTTAAAAATTTAATTTAAAAAAATCTAAGAAGAAATTTTCAAAAATCTTTCTTAGTGCACCCCTACACTAAAAGAAGAATCGCCATGCCAAATTTCAGTCCTTTAGGTCCAGCGGTTTGGTCTGTGCGTTGTATGTCAGTCAACGAGTCAATCAGTTACAGGAACTGTTTTATATATATATATAGATTTTAAAATGCAATCATTGATGGTTAAAACACAATGTTTAAGTTGAAAAATGCCTATTTATGCTATTTTATTTAATTTTTTCTAGAATTTTTGATGTTTTAATGGTTTTTAGTCAGCCTCTCGTATTGTATGTGGTTAGCATCGAAAACTACCACCACCTGGGTTCGGGTTCGAATTCAGGCTAAGGCACTGACCTTCCTTCGCTATGCCATCCTAAATTGAGATGTTGGCTCACCTATAGGTGCTCCCGTAAAAATGTTACCGACAAAACATGACATACACCCGGGAAGCATGGATGTATGTCATCAGTTCAAACTGCCTGCCACATTGAAAGAGAAATGTTTTTTAGTCACGTCTGATTTAAGAAAAGATATGGTGTTAGTGTTGGTTTAGCATCTAATCTGCATTCAAAACAAAATCTGAAAGATAAATTAACAGCATATTAAATTTAAGCCATCTCCAACTATTTTTAATGTACACGCTACATCATAAAATTTCTAATGAAACACGCCTGGAACATAACCAAAAATTTCTTGTTGAGTAAAACTCATTTTTGTCAGAGATGTTTGAAAAGTCTATGGCTGAGTGCTCCGAAATTAATTGCATAACTACATGAAACATTTTAAGTATCTCTTAATCAGAGGCTATTAGTAGAGTAATTTGATTTGCAGAATACCATGGCAGAATGGTTAGGAAGATATCCTGACAGTGACAATAATCAAACACTTTTTTTTTCTCACGAAATCGGGGAAAAGTTGTAATATTGCAAAATATTGCTATTATTATTGTGTGTTATGACAAATATACTGGCATGAAGTTAAATTTGATGGCAAAAGAAAATTTGGTAGATCTGCTTCGAATGGTAAGTTTTGAGATCGTTTATTTGCCGTATTGAGTATTATGCCATTAATATACAGGGTGAACCAAAAGTCTTGCCCTGATTATAAAAATTAATTACAAAATAACCGTTTAATATAATAATGTAACTTTTGTATCGTTGGATAGGTCAGTTTTAGGAGGTTTTTTTTTGTGCAATAAATGACGCGAGTGCTCCTTCAAGAGGGACTCAGGGGAATATTTGAAAGGAGGACATCATTTTCGGCCGGAATGGCGTCGATTCAAGAGAAAGCCCAAAAAGCGTTACCCCTAACATTTACTTAGACTTATTGCAACTTTTTCAGAAAGATGTCGCACCCCCACACTAGGGATCTTTAGTGCGTGATTTCCTTGACGAAACATGTACTGTGTGTACTGTAACAGAAGACATGTTAAATAACACTTGGCGGGAACTGGAATACCACTTCGACATTCTCCGAGATACCAAGGGGGCACACGTTAAAATTTACCGAGGTAAATGGTCTTATAAAAAATTTTATAACAGTACTTACAATATATCCAAACAAACATAGGTCTAATTATAATAGTTTGAGCACGATAAATATTTATAATCAGGGCAAGACTTTTGGTTCACCCTATATATTAACTCTGTAGAATTTTTATGAAACTGACACAAGTGTCTGAATAAAGTGCGATATTAAAAGCTATATACAAAAATTCTTCCATTTTTAGGCATATATATATATATATATATATATATATATATATATATATATATATATATAAAATGATAATAATAATAATAATACTCCCATAAGCTTAAAGAACCGAGAAAAAGGAACCAAAGAGCTGACTAAGGATAGGAGAGGAAGGTATGGGAGAGGTGATTTGACACCTCTGGTCATCAACCTTGCCCTACCTCCAATGACCTGCATATTTTGTAGGTTCTTTCTAGTAAAGTATTTTTTTTCCTTTTAGTTTTTCAATAAAATAGTTATTGTAAACGATGCTGAAATATTTATATTAAATATACTTAACTGTAGGCATAAAGTTCGCCATGGAATTAGAAAATCCGGATTAATTGATAATCCGGACGGAGGCAAACCCTATTTGGTCCAGATTATCGAAGATTTCGAGCTAATGTTTACTTTGCACAACAACGATTAAAAAATGTCTGGCTTACCTCCTGCACATGTTTTTGGCAAATATCGAGTGACTAAAACTTCATATTTAAATATTTATATGTATTTGTATTTAATTTAGGTAAAAATTAACTAAAATTTAAAAAGAGCATAATTTCAAAATGGTAAGCTTTGTATTCGGATTGAATTGTTGGACCTGAAAGTGTTATACATTTAGAAAAAAAAACATTCAAACAAAATCTTCTCTATTTTAGTTTTACAAAAAAGTAAATTCAGCAAAAAAGTAATTTTTTCTTGATGGAGTTTTAATTGCAAAACTGTTTGCCATCTTATTTAACAATATATATCATATATTTTTTAACACATAAAAAATAAAAATATTAGATATGCGTAACAATGAAAATTTGTAAGTATATTTTTTTATTAAATAATTTGATAGGATACAAATTGATTTCAAACTGTCCGCGACCCAGAGTTTGCGCACCAGTGTTGTAGAGGACAATTGACTTCTCGAAATTTTTGCTGTCTGGATTCCGCGCTATGTGCGACTAGTCAGACAGGGGTTAGCATACTCTTGTAGCATTTGTAAAGTCGGGAACACAAACAGTGGTGAGTCTTGAGGACCCCCAAACAATATAGTCCTTTAATGGACCAAAAACTTATGAATGGACCAAAAACATCCCCCCAAAAAATTAACTTTCCCTCCAACCTCTTCTTAATTCTAAATTACAATAGCCCGGCCCTTCTGGTTCTGACCTCTCCTTTTTCGATGGATCGACCTCAAGACTATCTTACTGATTTCTGCTTAATCCTCAGCCACCGTGTCTCATTTTATTACAAGGTGCGGGCATTAATTTCCAGGACTGATCTAATAACTCCAGAAAATGTTACATAAAACACATACCCATTTAATATGTTTCGAAGTAACTCCCACCTGCCGTAATGCACTTCAGTACTCGGCTGTTTATGTTTCGGAAACAACTTTTAAAGTCCTCTTTCGGAATGCTGTTTAATGTGAACGTCACCGTTTTCTTGATGGCTTCGACATCCTCAAATCTTCTTCCCTTCAGCAAATTGGCCCAGCATGAGGTCTTGGAGATGCAGCATCCTCCATATTCTCCGAACTTGGCACCGGCAGACTTTTTCTTGTTTCCAAAACTGAAAGATTTGCTGAAGGGAACAAGATTTGAGGATGTCGGAGCCATCAAGAAAACGGTGACGTCCACATTAAAGAGCATTCCGAAAGAGGACTTTAAAAGTTGTTTCCGAAACTTATACAGCCGAGTACAGAAGTGTATAGTGGCCGGTGAGAATTAATTCGAAACATATTAAATGGGTATGTATTTCATGTAATATTTTCTGGAGTTATTAAATCAGTCCTGGAAATTAATGGCCGCACCTTGTAATTTTGTCACATTAAATAGTTGTCAAATTTATATTTATTTATTTATTTATTTATTATTATTATTTTAACTTTCAATGTCAACACTTTTCTTTTAATCCTGAAAACGGATTTATAGCCACAAAAAATTATCCATACTGAGGATATGGAGCCTTGCTCTCTGGTGCCTCGTTAATGTACCATGTCTATGTCTATGTGTTATGAATATTCTCAAATGTTTCTCAAATTCGATGTATAAGGCTATTCGATGTATAAGGTCGAATATGTTTTCTCAAATTCGACAGGTATAAGGCTTGGTACTAAAGTTCTGTTTAACTTGCTCATTTAAGCAGCAGGAATTTTCTTAAATTCAACAGTTGCTATTTAACACTGATGCTATTTCTGCAAGATATCCTATTCCCCTTTATACGAAATTCCTTTGTTTGGATATCAAGCAAGAAAACGGACACCGATTGAAATCAAGGACGTTTAATTAATTAAGTAGCAAATGAGTATTCTTAAGTCTATTTTAGATGATGTCAGACAATTTCATGACGTTATGTTGGTGCCTTTAACTCGTCGGCTCCTTTTCGCTCTCTTACCCACTTGTGGCGACGATAAATCACATAGAAAGCCTATTTGATAGCTAAAAAAATACAATAAAATATTTTATTATACACTGGAAAGTGATCTAATCCTTCCGGAAGTGATTTGAAAACATGTGTCTCAAGACTTTCATTCAAAGGCGTTGATCTCAAAGGTGTGAATGAGTAATATGTATCGACACGCCCAAGCTATTTATTCTACGCCCATTTAAACGAGATAAGCTTATAGTTTGATTGATTTTAGCGATTCTTGATTGTTTGTACCTTACTTATTTATACTAGTTTATTCATAAACGTACGCTCTGTGGAGCATTCCTCCGCAGCTGTTTGCGAGGGGGAAAAAATATGGCGGTCAAGAGCTCCATGTGGAAAGAAACAATAAAAACTGTGTGAGGTAACGTACGAAAAGACGTAGTAGAGCTTACAAGTTCTTTACTTTTTTATAATCTTCTCTTCATTCACGGTTATTAAAATACTTACTGAAATGTGACTGGATTAGGGCCGTGGTTTTTAACTAGTTGTGAGAATTTTGCGAGTCTGGAGAGAATTTTCAAACGAGAGTCTGGTTTCCTTATTTCTTTTACGACTGTCATTCTCCAATAAGATAAAAGTTCTTGAATTTTGCAGAAAGAAAAATAAGCTTATTATTTACTGTTGTCAGCTCGAGGTCAAGTAAATAAGAAGGCAACTAGAATTTCGAATAGAGGGTGTGAACCCAAACACTAGCACCTGCAACTGCTGCTAGATTTTCAATCGCCTCTCTTAGGCACGTACGCCACTTAACTACGACGTTTTTCTTTTCAGAAAATTTTTGCGCTAAGCAGCCATAGGTGACATTTTTCTAAAGCCTTTTTTTGAGTAATCCTTAATTTTTTACGTCAGCAACGGAAAGGTTTTGCAATAGAGGGCAGAACGCAAAATTGAGTAATGGGTATTTAGCGTCCTTAGGTTTCTAAATATTAGCCTCCTAGACACTGGCTTTAACTGAAGTCTAGGTCTTCTTTAAATGCTTTAACCTTCTGAGTAACTGGAATTAAACACGAAATTTGGTATATAGTATATTTGCAAGGACCCAAACTATCCAGATCAGGTGATAGTTGGATGACTAGGTCCCATCTCTTGTCATGGGATGAGTGTTTGGAATTTAACTTGATTTGTTTGGTGGTGCGAGCTCTAAATAAGGGTATGCTTTGCAAGCCAGATAAATTGCTGAATTTTTTTTTACTTTAGGCTTGTGGATTTGAGTCCCACTGTTTGTAGCTGTGCGGAATCGTCTTTAAACTGTAGGTCCCTTATGTAGTAATTTGCTCTTGTGTAGCAAAAGTTGACCGTAGTGCTCTAGACCAGTGGTGCGCAAACTTTTTTAGACCGCGACCCATTTTCTTTAAATAAAAATCACTCGACCCTAATGAAAATTTATTGGTAAAAGCAATTTTAAAAAGAAATCAGGAAAATATTAGCAAAAGAATAGAAAAACGATATAAGCAAATTTTTGAGAAATTATTTCAAACATCCACGAACTATAGATTTTGGGTATATAATTTACTTTGCATAATAACAATGAAAAAAAAATTCAGATATTCTCTTCTAAAGAAACTACCACGGGTTATTAACATAGGTTTACTTATCGTTGCGTACCTCTTTTGTATGTATATATGTATGTATGTGTTATGTATGTATGTATCTATCTATATATATATGTGTGTGTGTGTGTGTCAGTCAAAATTTTGGCACATTTTGGTTTTCTGTTTACTGCTTGCCCAAGCGATACAGACTGGGTTTGGCGCGGTGCCAAAATTATAACTCACGACGACGGACGGTTTTAGCGTCTGACGTTTGCTTTCCGGAGGACCCTTATTGAGGAACGTAATCCTACGTTAAAACGTTTTCCTTGCTATTTAAACTTGCTTTTTCCAAATCTCGTGTAACTTCATATTTAAATATTAATATGCATTTGTATTTTATTTAGGCAAAAATTAACAAAAATTAAAGTTAAAAACGGGCATGATTTTAAAATTCCAAGCTTTCTAATAAAACATTGAAAATTATAAGCTTCATTTCTTTATGTGAAACTAAAATAGAAAAAAAATTAATGAAGGGTGAGCCTGAAGCTCAGATAATATCACTTCAATATTTGGTAAAATATTTGAGAATGTCGTTCTCATATCATCAGTGTTTGGTACTTATAGCTACTAATTTTAAAAAGCCTAGTCTCGCTTTTCATATTATTGATGTGTATAACATTTCACATGCATTTTTTAAACTATGTTATTTATACTGTGTTTAATTTTTTATGAAGAGTTAGTTCACAAGGCCAAAATACACTTTGACATTTTTCCTTTTCAGCTTTTAGTGGTACAGTGATGAAAGGCTGAATCTAACTAAATTCTGACACTTTATTACAAATTTATATATTTTTATGTTGGGTTTTCATTTAAATGATGTGAAATAACATTTCGAATGCTTTTTTTATTCTGTTATTCATTCTGTCATTTAATTTTTAAATTGATTTTGGTAAACACGCATTCTTAAAATCCCGGGCATCGCCGGATACACCTGCTAGTAAAAAATATAAATATTAAAAATATGTGTTTATAGAAAGTTTGAAGCATGTTTTTAATTACGTAATTCGGTATGATATAAATTTACTTCAGACTATTCGCGACCCCTCCCCCCTCTCAATTTTTTTCGCGACCTCTCTACGAGTCGCGACCCACAGGCGGAGGGGGGGGGGTCGCAAAGAAAACTCGAAAAGTCACTGATAGTTTGAAGTTGAATTATTAAATTATTGAATAAAAAAATATACGTTGCATTTTCTATAATAAAATATTTTTAATATTTTCATTTATTTTGTACAAATACAAATTTATATTTAAATAAGATGTTTAAATCGCACTAGATTTGCCATAAACAAGTACAGAATGTAAGGAAGACATTTTTTCCTTATGATGCAAAGTAAATAGTTACCGCAAACTCACTGATTTTTAAAATAGTTTGTCAAAATTTGCTTCTTTCTTCTTTTTTTCTTTAACATTTTCCTAATTTTCTTTAAAAAAATTGTTACGACCGGACAATCCTCATCCGGTTGGAGGAGGACGATGGCCGAATGGCTAGGGCGCTGGCATTTGGTACCAGAGTCTGTGAGTTCGAGTTCCACTCTTGGCACGGACGTCTATAGCCTTTCGGAATCGGCTTTATGCAGTAGGTCCTGAATTAATTAGCCCTCGTGTAGTAAAAAATAACCGTAGCGCTCCAAATCAAATCAAACCAATTATCCGGGTGGAGGGATTTTTTTATTTAAAGAAAGTGGGTCACGGTCGACAAAAGTTTGCGCACCAATGCTCTAGACCAACCAACCAACCAACCAAAAAAGTCCTTACAAACTTGGGGGAGAGAGGGGTTCTTGGGGTATCAGAGTGTAATGGGTGGAGTAATAGGGTAGCGAGCATTTCCGATCGACATGAGCTGTATATTTTGTAAGGTATTACGTTATTTTTTTTCTATTACCTTACCCTCTTCTTTTAAGCTTCGCTGCTGTCCCGTCTTTTAAATTCTACAGGCACCATCTCTTCAATGAACCTTGCATTCTACTTTCGGAACGCGAACGAAGTAGAACGAAAGATTAGAATTAGAAGGACTTAAAGGCGGCACAGTCTTTTTATATGAGGAGGCAGCTAGTTGAGAGGTGTGAGAGCTTTTCCCATTCGGCAAGCAGATCGGTAGAGATCAAAAATTGGTTTAAGAGGTTGACATAGTCTACGAAACAAGGGAAGCCAGAGGGGAAACGGAGTTACTGAATAGCTAGGATTAGTTTTACGTGTAACTAATGTGTGTGAGTTAGTGAGTCGGATGGGAAGTTGGTCGGATTATAGTTCTAAAGTCTTCTCTTGCTACTCGAGTTATTGGATGAGGGTTTGGAATTTAACCTGATTTGTTTGGTGGTGAGCTCAGAGTATATTTTGTAAGCCAGATGCATTGCATTTTTGCTTTCCCATTTTTAGTTCTAAACTCAAGTCTAGTTAAATATTCTTTGTTATTGAATTCTCAATACCTTCTTACCACTTAATTTTGGCATCTCCGGGTATAGGTGATTCCATATTAGTGCCGTAGAATTTCGCTGCAGGGGAAGAAATATGAAGGTATTGTAAACTACACGTGTGCTAGGTTCAAGGAAAAGAGATTATTCTTTACAAGCTCTGTTCTGACCAAAATTATTTTACTGATTAATAGATAAAGTGATGGTAATGAGTCTACTGACCGAATAAAACGGTCGGATTCGACAGTAAAATCCCCATTCTTTTTCGAAAGAAGGTTTTGTGACTGATTTTTAGAACAATCCAGCTATCTTTTGAAGGTCTAAACCAGGGATTCCCAAACTTATTTCTTCGATCGCCCCCTTTTCAGAGAAAAAATTACTCACCGCCCCCCCCTGGAAGTTTACCTTCCTATGCGAGTAAACAGACATACAATGGCAAATTTTCGGCCTTTTATGTATATATCTTTCTACCTATATAGAACATAGTAAAGAAATATGTTGTTGTAAATAAGATAACTTTAAGCTTAAAATTATAAAATTATTTATTAAAATCAAACATAGTTGCATTCGCATTACACACAGAAAATAAAGATAAAGAAGGATAATAATCGTTTAGCAAATATTACAAATAACTGTAAATCTAATGAATAGGATGAACTCGGTGCACAGCAATCGATTTATTTATATTTGGCTCTGTTTAAGTGGGTGGCATACCTAAATCACCGCGATTGGCAATTTGGAGTCGGTTTCTGTCTTTAGTTAACATATTTGTGACTGCACTGAACCCACGTTCCACTAATTATTATGAAGAAAGCGTTATAAAAAATGTTTGTACCACAGCCCATAATCCAGGGTAAAGTGTCGGCATCTTTTTACAGCCAGAACTGTTGATAGCTGTGTTTAAATTTAAATTTTAATTCTTCATTTGTTTTTACTTCTATTAGTTCTTGTAATTTTTTTCAGCTTCTTCCGAGTTTGATCCTGAAAAAGGGTCGAAAACAACGCCCCATCTCAACGCCCCCTAATTTTCCCTGGGTCTTCTACTGCCCCCCTGAAAGTCTCAAACGCCCACAAGGGGGCGTTATCGCCCACATTGAGAACCTATGGTTTAAACCAGTAATTCCCAAAGTGGTCTATATCGACCCCTGGGGGTCGATATAGACCTGCAAGGGGTCCATGCCAGTGAAAAAGAAGATTGGAGGTGCATGAGATGTAAATGGGGGTCCACGAGTTAGACAGGCCGTCACCAAAATTTTGGCTTCACACAAATGTAATAATCTGCCTAACACAGATAGTACCTATGGAAGTATTTACGTAATACAAGTAATTTCTTATAATAGATAGATACATTTCCTAATTATATGGATATTTCATAAAATTGTTTAAGAAATCTATTCACTTTTCGGTCTGAGTACGTGTAACTTGTGTTGCGACATCATGGACTGGAACGGTTGCAGCGAGTGCCAGCAAGTGGCCGTTATATTGAACGTGCCAGTTTCTCAATTTGGCACAGACAAACTGCCAAGATGACCTTTCAGCCTACGTTCAACATATACATGTCCTTCACACAGACTTTGAAATTAGGTTTGAAGATGTATTGACTATGGAAATACCACATTGGATTATCAATTCATACGGTGACATTGAACAAACGGATGTCATGTTACAAGAACCGATCGGTATAATCACCAACGAAGAACTTAAGGTGCAGTTTAGAAAGGGATATCAACAATTCTGGCTTCAGAGAGACATACTTGTTACATATCCTGCATTATGAACTATCGCGAGAAAGTTTTTGATAGCTTTTCCATCTTCATACCTCGTGGAAAAGGGGTTTCAGCGCGGTTGTCAATCTACTTATTTTTTTAAAAAAAAGAAAAAGATTAGAAATCTCTCGCCAAGGAGATTTAAGGTTAGATCTGACTAAATTGAAGCCAAATATTGAAATTTTGCTATCAAAGCATCAGGCTTCTAACTCCCATTAAAAGCATTGATTTTGTTGTGTATTTATTCTATGTAAAAATGCTACTAGATTTGCATTTTGTGTCGTTTTAATTAATAAATGCATATCTATAACACTTAAGATTTATTTTTAAATTTAAAAATTTTTCACTCTACAGTAAACCCTCTCAAAGTGAGTAGCTGTGTGTCAGCTTCAAAAACACTTTTAAAGTTGATGAATTTGTAAAAAATCAGTATTAGGATAGCAGGGGTCTACCCAAAACAGAAAAAAAATCGGCAGGGGGTCTACGGGACAAACAAGTTTGGGGACCTCTGGTTTAAACTGACCGGGAAAGCTGAAACCGAATAGCTAAAAATGCCCTGTCAACCACGGGATTTGAACCGAATGTCTCCACCCCTGCCTTCAGGTATCATCGTTAGGACTTTAAGGCGAAGGAAATTGAAGTTCGGCGAAGCGAGTTCTGGATTATTGCAGCATGATAAACCTGTTCCATCTACAGGTGGTCCAGGATCTCGAGTCCCAGGCGTGGGAGAATATGACGTTCGTTGATCGAATGTCGAAGGAGACATTTTTTAATGAGCTTGTTCGGCCTGTAGATGTCCCAGATTGAAGTCACATGCTGAGTGAAATTTTCATAAGAAAAAGATGTAAATGAAGTACGGGAAAATGGAACTACTGGTTTACATAGTTTTAAGTTAAACTGTCCAAGATTGCTGTTGCAGAGATGTGTATGCTAATTGTCATTAAAAAAAAAATCCGAATGTTTGAATGTCTGATAGAACACTTACAGTGGTGCAGTGCATCAGTTAAAATCGCAAATCTGCAGTCGCAATGGTATACGATGAATTTTCCTTTCTGTATTTTTCTAATCATAGATTAGCAAATGCTCCCTCCCCTTTTTTTGCAATATGAAGGTAGACGTTTAAATAAACAGCGCGTAATTACAAAATGTTAAAATTTTTTGTCGATAACTTTTTGCAGAATATTAAATTACTGATATTTAATATTCTGCTAAGAATTTTTTCTTTTCCGAAAGAAAGGCTAAATTACAATTTAAAAAAAAGATTTTTGAAAATCACGTGCAATGCATCTAAAGATTTATTTTTAAACGCAGAAAACAGAATTTTAAAATTGCAGTCTCTAATCCACGATTAGGTTGATACTAAAAAGTAAATTCCTCATAGCTTAAAACAGGGAGTGACGATTTCCAGTGTTAACTGATGTACTCGTACTACCTGAAAGAATATTACTTAAGCAAGGCTTGTGGCGTCCCTGTGGTACAGCGCGCTGGTTTTCGATGCTGAGGGTGCTCAGATCGAATCCCGGCGTTGCGCCACGAAAAAATGCCTCCGTTTATATCGCCCCTTTTAGAGGGTAATGCTGTCCGCCTATGTGGTGCTCCCATAATAGAATGGACAGTAAACTGCGGTGTAGTATAGGCGAATGTTTAACGTCAAGTGCCCTCCGCATTTAAAACAAAAGATATTACTCGAGCATCTGACAAATTCCGAGTGAGGAATATTTTGGGGGAAAACTTGATACCTTTATCCCCTTATGTTAATCCCAAAACTATGAGGTGTAATACTATCTTGTAAATTCAGTGGGAAACAAATATAGGTTTTCTGCGAAAATTGATAATGACCCTTCCCTCGCATTTCTTCATTTCTACAGCTTAAAAAACTGATCAGCCTGAGACCTGTTTTCCGACCTTATGTACAGAACAATTGCATTGCTTTAACGTTTCATGATATTTCCTAACGAGTTTCAGAAACTTGTAGCCATTACTACCAAATAAGGGGCCCAAAGTAGACATGAAAATAATGTGTACTCTTTTTTCTTCTGAAATGTGCCGATTCTTGCACGAAAGTTGTAAACTTTTTTTCTTAATGTTGGAGAGATATTTTGGAAAAATACAAACTGAAACTATACCTAAAAATCTAGTAAAGGGATATTTATTTCAGAATGTTTTCAATCATTACTACCTTTATGACATTATACGTTTACTACTATCTACGCATTACATCGCACCTAATATGTCGATAGTAAAATTGACGCGGATTTTATATTCTTGAAAGATGTACTAACAACTTTCGTATAAAAATATTGTTATGAGTGAGGGATTAAAAAATATACTCAAACTAGAAAAAATTTTACCAGTTAATACGAGTCGCATAAATTATACAGTGAAAAAAACATCGCTCGTGAACTCCAAGGAATCTGGGGTTGTTTGCTGTGGAGCGTGTCAATACGGCCTCCCTAATTGATAAACAAATAAATAAATGGAAGATGAATCACGCTAATGTACTCTGGAGCTTTTAAAATGCATACTGGAGCATACTGGCGAGAAGAATATCGTCGTGCCTTTGCCGTAAGCCAAGTAAGAGATTCACCTAGAGATTTGCGAGCCAAAAGTGGGTTATTCCAGCAGTGGGAGATGGAATGCGACAAAATACCCTAATGTTACGTGTTTTTTTCCGCCCTAGTTACTCTTCAACTCTTTGTAATGGGATTGAGAGCCTCTTTTGATACCCTAGGTTACATCGTGACTCCATTCAGCATATCGATTCGCATTTTAAGTCGAATCGAGCCTCTGTTCCTGAGAGCACTTTTAAAACCATGGACCAGATGTTGAATGCTTCGCTGCACATCCCATCCCGAGTGAAGGCAAAATATCGACATGCCTCTCTTTGTTTCGTTTAATGACGTCGCCATTGAGACCTTCCCATCTTTTATTACCTCAATGATGACGAGTTCATGAAACTACCTCACCGGTGTCAATGTATCCTACCACTTGCAAATTTTCTAAATAACCACGCGTCTCTCCCTATCTTTTGTACCACTGTGAGGAACCTATCCCATTCTTTGCCACTCAGGATATCATCATAATGAGATCCTACAGGCCAAAGAGGTCCTGGATAAACCCCCTCAGAGAGAGATTCTCTCTCAGGAAAAGACCCTTCTCTCCAGGAAAGTTCTTACTTCCCATTTCCTCCCAAAAACAGAACAATATTCCCTATCCAATCTTTTAATTTATGATGTCAGCATCAAGTCATTTCATTTTTCTTCTCACTTACTAATATGGGCTTTAACGTAGGATTACGTTCCTCCATACTCCGGAAATCAAAATTTCAGATGTTTGTCGTCACGAGTTAGAATTTTGGCAGCGCTCCAAACCCAGACTGTATCGCTTGGGCAAGCAGTAAACAGTTAAATAGAAAAGTACCAAAATGCGCCAAAATTTTGACATACATATATATATATATATAGATATACATACGTACATATATATATATAGATACATATATACATTACACATGCATACATATATACATACAAAAGAGGTAAGCAACGATAAGTAATACTAAGTTAATAACCCGCGGTAGATTCGTTAGAAGAGACTACCTGAATTTTTTTTAAAATTCTACTAGGGGCTTCGCCCCTAGGCTCGCTACGCTCGCTTCTCTGTTATGGCTAATAGCGAGATACATAGGGGTGATTCTCGGGCAATGTAACAGCTTCCATCCATTTACTGTTGTCACCCTTAATGCGAAGGGCGTTTCATCACTGTTGAATTAACAGCTTTAAAATTCAATTAAAAATCGAAATTTTAAGATAGACTTGAAATGAGGTTTATATGAATAAGAAAGCTTTCAGCTTCCAGATGATGTAAATATTTTCTTTGTAAGATAAAAACTCGAGGAGCATCGATAGTACATCCACATAGGGGACGATATTTCTTGAAAACTGTTTCATTTTTTGATGAAAATATTAGTCTGTTTTAAAATATTTTTAAACAAATGAGGTCTAGTTTGAAAGAGAAATGTCTGTAGTCTTAGATTGTAAAAAGATCAAAATTCTACCAATCATTTTTTGGCGAGTTATCGTAATCTGAAGATGAAAAAGTCAATATTTTCCCACAAAACATAAAATAAAAAAAAACTTAAAGTCCGACGAAGATGAGACATGTCTTACTTTGGTCCCCCCATTTTTCTGCATCCATTGGTATCGCTCTCGACCCCATACCCCGAGGACGAGATAGCATGACAAGCTTTTGACAGCGCCAGCGGGAGCTACTTTTTTTTTAGAATAGAGAGATTTTAACCAGGGTAATATATTGTCAAATATGCCAATTAATTGAAAATTATTCCTATTAAGTAATATAACACATTATTATACTTTTAGTAGATATACAGAACAATAGTTTCATGGTTTTAGCCATCGTTAAGCAGTGTCCTGCATCATCTTATCAAGAACTCTTATCGGAGTTCTATTTTAATTTTTGCATTAAGATGTGTATATGTTCGTATAATGGAAATATTTCGGGCACAAATTACTCATCAAGCCCGCCAAAATAATGCTCTAATCTCCTCGTTTTGAAATGCTTTAGCTAGAAAAATCGTATCCATCTTTCTTTTACATTCTCCCATCTTGATAAAAGGTCTTGGAAGTATCCTTCCCTTTTTTCGCAATCATCCTCACTGGTTATAAACAGAACTTCCGACCTCAAGTATGTACACACGAGGTCGGCTCGTGCGATTATCCCTTGCTACCAGAGATCTGATTAGATTGGGCCTACAATTCAAGGCCGATTCTGAACAGCTACAGAAACCAACTGCGGGACTCGAACTCACAAAAAAACAAACTGATAATCTGAACAGGAGCTTGATCCATTCAACCAATCACCCGGGTCTCACACATTGAGAGGAATGTCCATTATTAACTTCTTCGAGTTATTGCGGTACTGGAGATTATATTGAGAATTCTAATCAGTTGTATCCATCTGCTATTTGATAGGCAAAGCCCTTCATCCTCACTAATTCACAAAATTATTTCTATACACCAACCGATATTTTCCTGGGGGTTCGCATAAAAGAGACACTAGAGAATTTTCTAGTTCAACATGAAATATTCTATCAATAATAAATGCTCAATATAATAATTTCTCAAATAAATTATAGAGAATTAATAGTTACAATTATATCTGAAGAATTATATGCAATATATAACAAACTTAATGAAATATATACATTTTTACACTCACACACGCACGCACACACATGCATACATACATACATACATACATACATACATACATATACATACATACATACATACATACATACATATATATATATATATATATATATATATATATATATATATCAATCGTAGTGAACAGGTTACATTTTGTCTCTCAGTTGGGCAGGGTATATGACTATATATATATATATATATATATATATATATATATATATATATATATATATATATATATATATATATATATATATATATATTCATATACCCATGCCCAACTGAGAGACAAAATGTAACCTGTTTACTACGATTGATTTGAATATCGCTGCTACAGCTTACAAAATTCTTGGATTAACATTTTGAGTTAGAAAATTACAACACAACTTCACCCCTCAGTGAATAACAAAAATGCAAATTTAGTGTTAAGGTCAAATACACTTTTGATAATATAGTATGTATTATAAAATTTTTAACTTCTTGTGATTAAACTCCAAAAATGCATTGATAAATCAAAAACTACATTCCAGCTGTTTGATTAAGAGTCACCGATAGCCACTATTTATGTGCCAAAAAAATGAAAAATTAACTGAGAATGAATTGCGATTCTAGAGTGATAAATCCCAGATGAGTCACTGGCGCCAGTTAGAGGACGTCGACTAATACCAGCACTGTAAGAATCGCATATCGCGACTCATATACGATGAAATGCAATATCATGGCTTTTGTACTATTGCCAAAAATGAGAGGATATGAGAGTTTTCTCTGCTTCGTAACTACGCATCGTTTATACATTTCTCAGTTATTCGTTTTTCATCTGAGATATAAAGTTCCAATTAAAAAAATAATTTGAAATAATATCAGTTATATCAGCTGAGTTCACCTAAATTTTCATTTGTATTTATTTTGAGGTTGAAAAATTTAAAAACTTAATCTTCCCGAGTACTAGAAAATTTTAATGAGTTAAACTATAACACAAGAAGATTAAACACTAAAGCGCGATGGTGTTTCATTCGAGAAGTGTGAATGCTGCAATTGTCGACTTTTGACGTCATCGCTGATGACTGTATACGAAAAAATAGAAAAACAAGTTAATCAGAGAGCATGTATAAAGAAGAAAAAGTAAGCACGGTTTTTCCACAAAGATCTAATTTCGGAGTTTTAATTTCTGATTTCAACCTAGAAAATCCTACTCAATTAGGAATAATAGGAAAAAATATTTTAAAAAGCATTAATTACAAAAGAAAAGAAGATAATTTTTTTCCAGCTGCACTCTAGAAAACTCCTGTGAGACAACATAACAAACTTTTGTAAAGAGGGTAATAAAAAAAATTCAATTTTAAATATTAATTTAGTTAGGATATGAACTATATACCACAGTAATTTCGTCGTAATTTCAGCCACAGTAATTTCGTCGAGAGCGTTTTTTTTTCATATTATAATACCCTTTTACGCAGTTTATCAGTTCTTGCAGGAGACAGAGAGGGCAAGAAATTATAACAGGGAATAAGGTAAAATTTTAATTGGATCAATGAAACACTCGCGACTAAAAGCATGCGAAAATAAATAAAAGAATTATTTAGCCCTCAGTTTTTCAAATTTACTGATAATAAGGGCTTTATTACAAGAATTAATTTCCTTTTAATGCCATAAGAAAAGAATATTAAATATATATATGAGTTTGAATATCGATAAAATATAGTTCATATCCTAACTAAATTAATATTTAAAAATTGATTTTCTTTATTTACCCTCTTTACAAAAGTTTGTTATCTTGTCTCAGAGGAGTTTTCTAGAGTGCAGCTGGAAAAAAAATCTTCTTTTCTTTTGTAATTAATGCTTTTTAAAATATTTTTTTCCTATTATTCCTAGTTGACTAGGATTTTCTAGGTTAAAAGCAGAAATTAAAACTCCGAAATTAGATCTTTGTGGAAAAACCGTGCTTACTTTTTCTTCTTTATACATGCTCTTTGATTAACTTGTTTTTCTATTTTTTCGTTTACAGTCATCAGCGATGACGTCAAAAGTCGACAATTGCAGCATTCACACTTCTCGAATGAAGCACCATCGCGCTTTAGTGTTTACTCTTCTTGTGTTATAGTTTAACTCATTAAAATTTTCTAGTACTCGGGAAGATTAAGTTTTTAAATTTTTCAATCTCAAAATAAATATAAATGAAATTTCAGGTGAACTCAGCTGATGTAACTGATGTTATTTCAAAGGTGCTTGTTCCCATTTGGTCTTCATTCTTTCCACTCTAACCAGCCTCTCTATCTGGATTACAATACAATTTTATTTCTGCCGTAATCAATCACGATAGAAGCATGGATTTTTATTATGCAAAGGAAACTAACATTGTAACAAAGTAACTGTAATCAACGAAATACCCTATAAAGGTTCAAAGGATAAATATATTTTTGGATTATCGATTTCCACGGGCGTTCTTTTGGAATGTAAATTGACAACTAAATTATTTTTGTACGCTGTTACAGTGAAAGGGATACTGAACAACGGAATTTTCTTAAATTAACAAGTAATTCTATCATTTAAGGGGACTCACTACTCTTAAATCTTTAAAACATTCGATTTTTTTTAAGAGAATATACGGTAAAGCCTGATCATTTCTGAACAAAATAAAGCAAACCGCATGAAAATATTCCGCTTAGTTCCGGAGATATTGATATTCTAAATATTTAATTACTGATCAAGTTTATGGTAAGAAAAATTTGAAACTTATTTTTCTCAAAATGTAATTTTGCATCATTCCGCAACTGATATTTCAAAAACTATGAAACATAATTCCATGAAATTTTTATCACAGCATAATCATGTTATTTTATTACGTCTGAACTAGAATTATTGCAATCACTGCACATTTTGTTATTTTTTCAGGGGTAAATTAATGCAAAAATTTAAGAAAATTTTATGTATATTTTGAAAAGTTTTAAAAAAATTGAAAAAAAATTTTGATGTTGATTGCTTTAGTTCAATTGTATTTTTAATTATTTATTTTAAATATAAAACAGGAATTATACATTTTAAGTGTAAAATTAATTAGTTCTGCGCGCAAGCCAGTATACAATAAAAATACTTAAAAAACAAGGTATATCTAAAGCATTTAAAAAAAAATTATATAAAATTATATTGAGAGTTGAATATTTCTTTATTAAAATAAATATATCAATTTATCATATACATAAAATTTGGAAAAGTTGGAAGTAAATTGAAATAGTTACAAAGAGTCAAAAAGTATGAAAATATGCCTTTTTTCCTCGACTTAAGAGTCGTTAGTCCCCTTAAAGTGAATTGAGAAATGACAAGCATGATTAAAATATCATGAAGATTACTTCCTGAATCAAGAATGTTTGATTTGGTCTTATTGAGAGCAATACTGTCATTCTTTTTTCGGGGTGGGGTGGGGTGGGGTGGGGGCTACACGAGAACTAATAAGACCGGGACCTACTGTTTAAAGCCGATTCCGAAGGGCTACAAACATCCATGCAAAGAGTGGGACTCGAACCCACAGACTCTGTGTATCTAATTGCCAGCGCCCTAGCCATTCAGCCATCTTCCGGCTTCAAACAAGGCGTTTAACATTCCTCTTCCACAGGAGTTAGAAAAAAAAAGATAAAATAAAAAAGGTCATTCCAGAGTTGCGTTATTAAATACCAATCAATAGTTGTTATTCATCAGCGGTTACTATCCAAACCACTGAATGGTTTTTCCCAAATGTGTCGTATTTGTGTCAAATGGTATACTAAAGGTATCTGATGGAAAAACTGTGGTAAAAAAAAGAGCAAACCCTGCGTTTAGCGATCTTTTATGTTTACACAGACACAGAATAACAGACAGGCAGATAGATAAACACACAGTCACCCCCCCCCCCGCATATATATAAATATATACAGATACTATATATATATATATTAGTTCCTGGCTGCAAGTAGCTTTAGTGCTAATACTGGTATTCTCTTTCAACTATTTCTTTATATATATATATATATATATATATATATATATATATATATATATATATATATATATATATATATACTAGCTGAATACCTGTGCTTCGCTACGGAGTACATTCAAATTAAATACAACGGTCAATGTATGCAATTAATACCCAAAAAAAAGCAAAAAAAATATATTTATAAAAAAATCGTAACAGATATTTCTATAGACAAAATAATGTAGAAGAAAATATTCAAATTAAATCTAATAGAACATACTAAAGAATATAGTACAGTTAATATAGTATAATTGGAAGAACATTTATTTTACTGTATTTCAATATCTTTTTGGATAATGTCCCATTGTCTGGCGCATTAGAAAGAAGAAAATATTTTTTGTCAATTTATTCCGTTGTTATGCACGTGACGCAAAATTAGTTCACAAAAAGAAAGGAAACCACGTGATCAGCATTTAATAAATTAAATTCTAAAAATTAACCTTTAAAAAATTCATCAAAAATCAGAAAATGGAGGTAAAGATTCGAAAAAGATTTCATTTTAAGGGAATTTTTATGATCTTTCTTGTGATATATATTTTATAACCCTCAGAATTTTATTTCAAATGCAAATTTAAAGAATGTTACAAAAACAGCTTACAAATTAAATTTTAAAATATCTAAGAAGAATTTTTGAAAAATCTTTCTTAGTGCACCCCTACACTATAAGAAGAATCGCCATGCAAAATTTCAACCGTTTAGGTCCAGCAGTCTGGTCTGAGCGTTATCTGTCAGTCAGTTACGGAACTGTTTTATATATATAGATATATAGTTAAGTACACTAATTCAGATTATCTTATTATCGATCAACTTATCCACCAGGGTAGATGCACTGTGACACGTGGCTCCTGGGATGCCCATATTCGCTTATTTTTCCTTCCATCGC
Source organism: Dolomedes plantarius (assembly GCA_907164885.2). Lineage (NCBI taxonomy): Eukaryota > Metazoa > Arthropoda > Arachnida > Araneae > Dolomedidae > Dolomedes > Dolomedes plantarius. The sequence continues at coordinate 33,963,617 of OU015497.1, forward strand.
GGAAACATGTGTACTACATGTACCGATATCGAAATGAATTCCCATCGAATCCGGTGTGATCTCCTGTGCTCTATCTTGCAGTCAGCGGGGCAATAAAATGGAAATCGATAGTGCGTAGACGCGACGAACCGAGAAGTATAGGAAAAAACTCTGCCGAAAAATATACAAATTTGCAAAAGTTTTCTGTTGTTATAAAATGCTGCAATTTTGCTTTCAGCGTATTTCAGATCATTTTCCATGAGAAGTATTTTCCTCTGCTTTAAAACTTCAGTTTGAAAACAGCATTCATTCTTTCCTCTAGCCACTTTTCGTAAGAGCTCAAACGCATTTTGCTCTTGTTATTCATTAAAATTGTAAAAATAAAATAAAATGAATTATATTAGGATATCGCTTCTCCGTGTATTTCAGAATTCTCGGGAAGTTTTGTCAAGGGTAGAATTTCAAATCGAGTCTTTTGTAAGGAAAAGACATTTTAATTCATAGGAAGTTTAGATAGATTTATCTCACTGATTTCTGCGATTCGGCTGTCTTTAAATAATTTAGGACACGAAATAACTAAAATTAGGCATACGAGATATTACATTTTTACGGTAATAGCAGTGTTGCCAACTTGGGGGTTTTCCCCCTAAATTTGGGGGTAAGTTAGATGAAAAGGGGTGTTTTTAGGGGCCACATTTTTTTAGGGGAATTTTGTGGGGGGGGAACATTTTTTAATATTTTGTACAATCGAGACGCGTTTTTTTATTAGATTATAAGTTCCATACATATGTCAAATGTAAATAAACCTCCATTTCATTATGTAAATGTGTATTTTCTATTTATTTCAATTTATCTCTCAAACAGGATGCCTATTTGGAACCACAATTTCCTTTTAGGAAGGTCTAGGATGATCTCAAGTTGGTGTTAGGGGGAAATAGGGGGATTTCGAGACGGCGCTAGGGAGATGTGCTTCGTAGAAGTTGGCAACACTGGGTAATAGGCCTTTTTAGGGATTCATTAAGAAAGAAGCATACGACTTCTCCTCAAATAACGAACTTAGCGAAGGCGCACCTCCAAGTGGCGCATCAGTTTACATCGCAAATCCTCACTCCTGATTTTAAACTATGGGAAATTTTCCGTTCAGTATTTTCCTAATCATAGATTCGGGAATGCGCATTTTTAATTCTATTTTTCACGTTTGAAGTGTTATTTCCGCTTAATTAAATAAAGAGGGATTGGTTTTTAGAGTCTTCATTTTTTCGTAGTAAACTTTTTATAGGACATTAAACTACTGATGTCTATCGCTACAAATTTAAAATTGTGTTCGGAAAAGACTAAATTAAAACAATGAGATTTTGGGAATACCTGAGGATTGTATTTGACAGTCTGTTGACATATGCAGAAAACAGAGTTAAAAAACATGCATTTGAATCCGAGATTAGAAAAATACTGACAGAAAAATTCCCCATCAGGAGTGAAGATATGCGGGGATAACTGTGCCTTGAGTGCTTGAAATTTTTTTTCTGTGGAGCTATCTCAAATCAAAAGTGTACCCAAACCGACCAACAAATTTTCAAGCACTCAAGGCAGCAATTACGCAAGAAATCACGGTGATTCCGCGGGACATTGTCCGCAGATCCATGCAAAATTTCCGAAAGAGACTTCAAAACTGCATCGAAAATGACGGTCGCCATTTAACTGATGTAATCTTTAAAACTTAATGGATGACAATGGCATATTGTGTACTTCTCGGGTATAAAAGATTTCTTTCTCTATCTTGCTTTGTATTTTTGTTATTGACGTTCCAAATTAGAACGTTCTTTCTGCCGCACCCTGTACTTAAGGTGATACGGGCCACCTGAAGTATTTCTAGAAAAACTATTTTAAGATTTGGTCCTCATTCAATTGGATACCTTATCCCGAAAAATTGAGCTGTAAAGTGACGAGAATAATTATCGGAAAAAGTAAATTATAAAGTCATTCCGGGTATGTCACACTAAAGAACTTATGAAAGAGAGCTAAACTTGGATCTTTCACTTGACTGCAGAAAAGAGATTTTCAAAATAGAGAGTATGGGTTTAGTGAATTGGTTTTTCCTTCAGCTGTTTTCAGCTCGAAAAGAGTTTTGGACAGATTATTCTGTCTTCAAGTTTGGCATTCAAAAGTCTCTAAAATGTAGCATCTCACACGCTTTCGAACACCAACCCATAGAATGAAATAATCCATCGGAAACTTTTTTTCAAGTTGAAAGTCAGTAACATCTCAGATTGTTATAGACGGTTACTTTTCGATGAGTGTATTTATTGTGGTTAACAAAATTAAGCATAAAGGTTTAAGGGATAAATATATTCTTGAATTTTCGACTTTCTCGGGGTTCTTCTCGAAAGGGAATTGCTGATTGAATTATTTTTGTTAGCTACTTCATTCAGAGGGAAACAAACAACGGAATTTTCTTAAACTAACAAGTATTTGTATCATTCAAAGCTAAAATGACCGAGAAATGATAAGCATGATTAAAATGTCCTGAAGATCACTGCCTCGACCAAGAAGGGGATGTTAACATTCCCCTTCCACAGGAGTTAGACAGAAGCCGGACAATACCCGAATGGCTAGGGCGCTGGCATCGGTACCAGAGTCTGTGGGTTCGAATCCCACTCTTGGCCTGGACGTTTGTAGCCGTTCGGAATCGGCTCTAAGCAGTAGGTCCCGGTCTAATTAGCCCTCGTGTAGCAAAAAATTGACCGTATCACTCCAAAACAAACCCAAACCACCGGAGCTAGAAAAAAGATGATAAAATAAGAAAGCCATTCAAGCGTTGCATTAGCTAATACAAATTAACAGTGGCTCTTCATCAACGGATACTATCCAGACCACTGTTCGATTTCCCAAAATCCGTTTTATTTGTTTCAAATGATATACTAAATGAAGATCTTAAATGTTTCAAATTTTCACTTTACCTCCAGTAACAAGCTTCAACGTTTTGCGTCGTGGACCCCTTTTTCAAGTCTTGATTTTGAGATTCAATGAATGGTTCCTGAACAGTTTATAGATTTCGAGAGAAACTTCTTAAAATCTTGAAAGTAAATATTTAAACTCTTGTGCAAGAGAAACTAATAACAAAGGAGTCTTAAGCTAATCTGCTTTACTTTTCAGCGGTAAAAGTTGGGCAGGATTTGAATGCATCGTGAAATGTGCGGAAGAGATGAAAAAGGTAACACGTTAACACATTGGACCACACACAGAGCTCGATTTTAGACGACGCTCGAAAGTTAAATCGAGTTCTGCCAAGGTGTGAAGTCCTTTAGGAAACCAAAAGAAAAGAAAAAGAAGAAAAAATCATCCTCGTGTTCCGAGTTACAAAGAATCAGACTGGGTTTTTTCTTACGAAATGCCTCCATCTTTTTCGGGTCGTTTAGTAATACTGATCTACACAAAGCGCCTCACATGACTGTACGGTTGCAAGGGAAGGAACAATCGCGAAATTTTAAACCGGAACTGTTTCAGTGGAAAAAGTTCGTGGGGGATGGAAAGTTTCCGAGCCAGATTAAATAAATATTAATGAACCCGTACGTGGTAGACATGCCAATATCTCGGGAGACGCTTACACAACTGAGATGAAATACGGTAATGGTTTCCAAATGATGGGTGGTGACATATGATGTGCGACGAAATAGTAACTTCCACATTCAGATGGAATTATTATCGATGGTTCTGTGATCAGACGGCATTTGGATTTATCAACCCTCTACACGTGAGTTTATTTTTATCTTTTTTGTTGCTAATATTACTTCTATTACTTCTTAAGGTGTATATACCCAACTTTATTTATTTGCATTCTCTTCCTGTACACACACATACACACACACACACATATCCTCAAAACTTTAGTGTAAAAAAAATTGACTTATGAGGTGACCGGAATTTTCTTGGAGTCCATGTAAGTATACCTATGGCAAGCGTACTAGTATAGTTCATGGCAAGTATATGGCAAGCGTACTAATATAGCGTACAAGAGGTCACGGGTTCGAGTCCCCAGCCGAGTAACTACTCGGCTGAGGATTCTAAGAGTATGGAAGAAAATGCAAGAAAGTGAGATAGAGTTAGTCACAAGATGTGAAAGGATACATCAATAAAGATGAAACCCACCACAAAAACAAGACTGTTTATATCAAACAAAATCAGCTAACTATATATATATATATATATATATATATATATATATATATATATATATATATATATATATATAGTTAGCTGATTTTGTTTGATATAAACAGTCTTGTTTTTGTGGTGGGTTTCATCTTTATTGATGTATCCTTATATATATATATATATATATATATATATATATATATATATATATATATATATATATATATATATATATATATATAAAATTTTATTTATTTTATTTATTTTTTTGCAAGGTTTTTTTCTCTTTTCTCGTATCTAAATTTTTGTCTAATTATCTACCCTCAGCAATTGTATTTGTTTAAATTTTTCTTCACTTTAGCTAAAATTCTTCTGTGCAATTTAAAAGCAGTAGTCTACATAAGACATCACTTTAAAACCTTGTGTGACCAATTCTTATTCACATCATCCTTCCTCAGTACCCTTATGCAAATTTATTATAGTTATCACTGGAGTTGAAACCTTTTGGTCCAGATATTCCGAGAAGTGGCCCAGAATGATGGCATGGCTAACGAACGCAAATCTAATCAATGGAGGAACTTTACCGCACTTCCATATTGTTTGCCAAACTGAAAAGAAGAAAAAAAAGTGACCTTCTAAGCCAGTGAGGGATAAACAACAGCCTGTAGGGCAAGTCCATCGGATGGGCAGGTTCAATGCAAACCCCGCTGAAGAATTTGTTTTTAACGTGCGATTTAAAATTATAAATGTGAATAGAAATTTCAAGAATAGTTAAACAAACTTGATGTACTTGCAATTAAAAACTTGTACATCTGCTTCATTTTTATTTCAAGTTCAGAGCAACAATTGTCTCTAAACAATTGATTTTCAGAACAGGAAATGAAAGCTGCCTCCGAAAGCTGGAATTTTATTGATTTTTATCGATATTAATTGATGCAACATTTTCCAAATTTGATACTTTATGGCAGACGAGTGTAGGCTAATTTTTGGTTCATCGTATGAATATGAACAATAATTTCTGATGTAAAGCATCATTCAAATACGGTTAAATGATAAAGTCAGAATTGTACCCTTTTCCCATGTTCAAGTAAATAAGAACTGTAAAACACGAAAAGAAAAAAAATCGTTTGTCCTATATATCAAATTTAAAACCATCAGAGTGATATTGTTTGTGATCCAGTCACAAATTACCTAATGAACAATAAGTATTATTGGCAACATTTAGTTTTTAAAGATGAGTTATTTCGTGAATAAATGAATTTTCGTTTGGTATATAGTTTACATGAATAGTAAACCACCAGTTTAATCACCGAATTTGTAGTTTTCGCTAACTGCCGAAATTCGTTGGAAATCTGCGGATGAAATTTTACACGCATAACTTATGAATCGTCATTGCATATTCATAGAGCAGAAATAACTATTTCCACGGCTATTTTGATCGGAAAAAATCAAGAAAAAGAATAAAACTACCGCATCAATCATACTATGATTTACTGAAACAAATGGGATGAAATAAGTTATTACTTGGACATTTTTTATTCAGTAAAAAGAATCTAAAATAAAAAGAACTATTGTTTGGAAGGAAGAAATATTTTAAGGGTTCCGTGATCGGATTCTTGACGCACGCAACTGTGTAAGTAACACAAATAAGAAATAATAAATGTTCAAAAAATGGAAGTAAACGAACATGAAACATATCATTTCCTAGCATCTCTACGAGCGTTGATCGAAGTGTGCTGAAACTTCCGGTTCCGGTGTTCTCGATCCCATCCTGATGTGGCTATATTTTTATTAATAACTATTTTTCTTTTAATGTCTGGAAGTTAAATTCATAAGTGGTCATTTTCAGGTTGTATGTGTAAATAAGTTACATCTGAATACAGATAATTTATAAACTAACATTAATTAATTATTATAATTTATAGATTATACGTAAGTGTATGAAGCGAATAACTTTATTATATTTCTTGGGTAATGAAGAACCATTCCTCATTTATTCGGTAGAGGAAAATATCTTTATTAAATTAATTTCTTTAATCTATAAAATACGTTGTTAAGATTAGAAACATGAAAAACTGCTATCCTTTTCTGAGATGTGACTATATCCTTTAGTCCCATTTCCTAATTTTCAATTCATTGTATTTTAGCCTCTATAAATCAATTTGTAAGACCGTTTACTGAGAGCGGCAATCGCATCTTGTCTACGAAGTCAGCGTTTTGATCACTTTAGCATTTCAGGCGATGTCTGGAAATCTCATATTGCTAATAACATTCCTCACATTCTCCCCCACCTTCTTTTGAGGTCAACGCACAAGATGATGGCTTTTCACACCAACATCAGAGAGTGTTAATAGCTGGTATTTATTAATCATTGTTACTATTTCCGCCTATGCAAATATTTTCTATCCAGGAATAAATAAACGGTATGTGCCCCTTAAAAGTCTACCAATGTTTTCTCTAACGATCAATCGCCATTGTAACGACCACCTGTCACAAACGGATATGAAACCTCGCGACACCGAGGCCCAGATCAACCAAGAGACGTGAGAAAATCTCATACTGCGAATTCGAATCCTCAAAACTTAAACAAAAAATGTTTTGTCTTCCTTTAATATTTATTTAAATTATAGACGTTTAATACCATTCTTATTTCTGAAAAAAAATATATACAGTCGAACCTCCATATATCGAACTTCCACATATCGAAATTTTCTATATATCGAACTCTTAGCAAATCTCCATGTTCATTACATAGAAAAATTGTTTCTATATATCGAAAAAATCTCTATATATCGAAATTTTTTCAAGACAAATTGAGAAATTTTATTCCTTTTTAGAATAAAATCTCCCAATTTTTGGTATTTGAAACATTATGTCGTGGACTTCAATTCGCGGAAAATGTCCCTGATTAAGTTTTTAGTGGACTGAATAAATACGAAAATTTCTTTGAACTTTCCGCAAAACTGGCTGTTCGGCAATATATTCGTAGTTTTATTTGTAAAAGAATGTAACTGTGATCATTGCAACCACTGTCTGGATTATTGTTTTATTTTAAAGGTATGTAGTACTCAATAAATCTTTCATATTAATTCATTTTTTAGTTATTAACTTTCATTTAATGGGGTTCGCATATAAATTAAAAATGGAGTTTCGTATACGAAAATTAGCTTAAATTTTTTTTTAGTAGAATTATGATAAAACTAAGCTCAATTCTATATATCGAAATTTCTATATATCGAATTTTTTTCCGGCAATTTGCTACTTCGATATATGGAGGTTCGACTGTATATATATATAGGAATTACTCTCAATACATAAGATATTGTTGTATATTTATATTCACTGTATAAATATATAACTGCATATATAAACTCTCAATATATGTACCTGCTATGTATTAACACTTTTAGATGTAGGTGGTGGCTTTAGGCAGTTATCACAAGAGGAAAAAAAAAAAAAAATTCAGATAGTCTCTTCTAACGAAACTACCGCGCGGATTAACATGGGGTTACTTACCGTTGCTTACCTCTTTTTTTTTTCCCCCATGCATTTTGGTACTTTTCTGTTTAACTGTTTACTGCTACTGGGTTTGGCGCGCTACCAAAATTATAACTCGCGATGCCGGACAATTTTTTTCTCTCCGCAGCTCCGTTATTGAGGAGCGTAATCCTACGTTAAAAATCCAACGTAATTGGTCAGTGTTCACTGGATAATTGTTGGTGAATATATACAGAAGGTCGTTCGCACTTTATGGAAAAGATTTTGATAGTTAAGTTTTGCGTATAAATGCCGTATTTTTTGCTGCGATTTGCTACTATCTGATAGCCATGGTTCTTGACAATAGCTCTAGTTCGAATTTTCCATTAAAGTTAACTTTTCCTTAGTACTGCCATGTCAATTTTACCACACTCCTTTTAGACCGTTTTCCAAAGTCCGTTCAATGTTCTTGGATGCCGTTTTCCCAAGGCTCGTTTTAATAAAACGAAAGCGCAAAAGTCCATTGGAGAAGCGTCAAGTGATTTTACGGGTATTTCATTAATTGAGATATACTTTATTACTGTTTCTGATTACTTCTTTGCTAAATAAGTGGCAGTTGATTTAGACGTGTGACTAGAGGCTTGGTCCATATGAAGCTCAACTTTATCAATGTCCTTTCCATATAAGGCTAGAATTTCTTCCTCAAAAATTGGTTCTAAAATATTCTGCGGATAGTAGAGTGAATTAATTTTGGCTTTACTTAAAACTTTTTTGATTTTTAATTTGTCAATGTAACAAAATCCTGCAACTATCATGAATCCCTTTGGGAACTTTTCTGTACACTGACGAAGCCATTTCGTATGGTCATTCCCGTCATTTGAGCAATAAAAAATTCCTCTTTTTTTTATTACAGTCACTTAAATATACCCATGCCTCATCGAGTGTTACCACAAATTTTCATTTTTCAGCAGCTAGGTGTCTTTCATATAATTCTCAATAATTTGTTTTTCTTTCAGCAATATGTTTTGGCAAAAGCAGATGAACTTAACGTTTAAATATCTTTTTTAACTTCAAATCTTTATGAATGATTTTACTTACAGTGCCAGAAGACATTTCTAGTTTCGATGCAATGGATCTTTGAGTCGGCCAATTTTCTTTTAGGATCAGAGACTTCACTTTCTTGATATTTACCTGCTTTCGAATAGTCTTAGGATGAGGTTTCGAGGTCATGTTTTCATTTTTACTTTCAGTTAGATTTTTTTTTCCCTTTCAAATTTAATATATTATAAATACATTTTTTTGAAATGACATAACCGCGATTCTTACAAAACATTATAATTTGTTGATACGAATTTTTCTCCTCGGAAAGTGCAGTCACGTAAACTTCGAACCATCTATCAATTTTAGAAACCATTTTCAAAATAAATCTCTAATTTTACATTCCAATCAAAACAAAACAGTAGGAGAGGATTATTCTGAAGTTGCCAAATTTTTATCTCAAAATGCAAACGACAAAAATAAATTTGACAATCGTTTCCATAAGGTGCGAACGACCTTCTGTAGTACAGAAACATCATTTCGGATTGCATAACTAAAGACTAGTAAGCACACATTGTGCGATGCTGTATAAGCATATTATGAATTATATGATCCCCAAACAGATCAGACAGCTGTTTTTATTTGAGTGAAAAATACAAAAAAGTACCATGGATACAGACTAAAGAAGCGAAAATTTCCTATGTTAATGGTACATGATTTTTTATCTTAAAGACTTAAAGATCGAGAGAGATAGGAAAAAAAATCAGGTAGTCTCTTCTAATGAAACTACCACGGCATATTAACGTAGGATTATTTATCGTTGCTTACCTCTTTTGTATGTATATATGTATCTATATATATGTACGTATGTATATACTATATACATATATGCATGTCAAAATTTTGACGCATCTTGGTACTTTTCTGTTTAACTTGTCCAAACGATAGACTGGGTTTGGCGCTCTGCCAAAATTATAACTCGCGAGGACGGATTGACGGACAGTTTTAGAGTCTGAATTTTTTCTTACCGCAGGACCGTTATGGAGGAACGTAATCCTACGTTAAAAAAGAAAAAAACTCATCATACTGAAAAGGCAATTTCTTATTATAGTCCTAGCGTTAAGGCCTGTTCACACACAATCCATCACCATCAGCGCTAGGGCCTGTTCACATAGGAGTCCGGTAACGGGCAGTAAAAGGAAAGATGGCGCTGAGACGGATATAAACCAATCATAGGCGTTAAAAATTTCGTTGCTAATCGTTTGGAGGTTTGACTTTGGTTAAATATATTTCAATACTCTAACGTTTCGGCTACCGGACTCCTATGTGAACAGGCCCTTACCGTGACCTTACTCGTATTGAAATGCATTTACCCAAATACAAACCTCCAAACGATTAGCTATGAAATTATTAAGGCCTGTGATTGGTTTAAAATATGGCAATACGACTGAAGCAGACGCTGACAAATTATGTGTGAACAGGCCATAGGGGCCTGTTCACATAGGAGTCCGTTGCGTTGCGTTAAGGAAAAGATGACGTTGAGACGAAAATAAACCAATCATAGGCCTCCAAACGATTAGCAATGAAATTTTTAACTCTAGTATCAGTCAATTCGAGGAATGATTTAATAATTTCAGATTAATTATTATAATAAAAAATGCTGTTATGAAAAGATGTACTAATCTGTTATAAAATAGACTGCACTTTGTCAAGTCCCCGCTTACACACTTTTGTAAGATTTCCTTTTTTTAAGAATAATTTTTAAAATTTTTGATTCCGTATTAAATTTGTAATAAACAGCTTACTGCATCTGAATACAGCATATCATCTGCGTGTCATTGCTTTGTTCATACACATTTACTGTAAATGCGTGTAAACATTTACTATTCTTAACTTTGTTCTTATGTCCTCCCTCTATTCAAATGTCCAAAATAGAACTTATAATAATTATATTTCCTCTTCATTGGGAAAAATTAATGAAAGTAATATATGTGACTCATTACCTACATGAAACCTGAGGGAAACGCATAACAGGAACTTGCAGCTTCTTAAATATCTGGAATAAAAATCAATATGCATTATAAAAATTAAGTCTTAATATCCTAATAAAATATTAGTTCTTAATATCCGCAATTAACAGTAATTCTCATTATCCACAAAACAGTAATTTTTAGTGCTAATTATTTTACAGTTTAAATATTGAGAAACTATTAAATTTGGCGACAACATTTTGAAAAAGTATTCAAAACTATGCTGTACGCGCAAATATTGCATCACAGTTCGTCATCATTATTTTTTTTTTCCGTTGAGACATATTGGCAACCTTTGCCTTTGCACACCTACAGTTCGTGGTGCAGTGTGGGTATAATGTCGACTTTCGTTCTCTACAGGTGAGAAAAATTTATCAGAAAATTTACTATTTAAAAGAATTTAAGGTCCAATTTTTATATAGCATATGTTTAAAGTAATCACATTTCTATCTAATAGCATTAAATAACGTCAATAGATATCTAACCCAATGACAGAACAACTGTTCCATGTTGCTGTGTTCTCCATGATGTTTATGGTGGCAGATGCTTGTTTGCCACATAAGTTAATATTTTTTCTAATATTGCAGTTTTAGATTATTGCTGTAGTCGCTGTATGTCCATTTATAAACATTTGGCTAAAACTGCTACTACATAGCTCTATAGAATCGCTGAGAAGATAGGTTTATCGCGAACCTTTGTTTAAGTTTCCCAGGGCAATTGTGTAATAATTTTTTTTAAATAAAATTTAAATATTTTTATTACAGTTTTCTGCAAGCTTTCTGTTCAATTTGCGTTAATCGTGGCCAAATTTTAAAATATGAAGCGCCAGTTGAGTGTCTAGAACTTTCTAGCGGATCCTTATAGCTTGTAAACAAACATAAATTTTATCTGCAGCGCAATTCTCCAACTGTAAAAATCCAAAATTCGTGAAGATTTGTCATTTCTTCTATGGTGTATTTGTTGGTAGTACTTAGTTATTTGATAGTGATTTGAGCTAGAAACAAATTATTTATTAACTGGATATGATATATTTTCGCGTAAAATAAATTTCCTCTTGCATTTGTCGGTCGTTCCAAAACCAATTAATTTTTGCCATAAACCCAATTTATACTTAAATTTGTGGTTTAATACAAGTAAATTGTAAATTTTCAGTCGAATTTTATACGGATCCTTTTGCACTGTATTGTTAGTAAAACGTCAAAAGAATTTTTTAACCCCCGATTTTTTGAAGCGTTCCAACGAAACGTTAACTCACAAGAGTTTGAAACTTATGTAAATATTTAGAGAAGGAATTATTGATTTGCTAGCTTACATTAACAAAAATTTCATTTAATGTGATTTGAGCGGTTCCAAAATAAGATAATTGCAAATAGTTATGAGTAAATACAAAAGAATTTAATTTCGAATATTGAATATCAGTTCAATTTTTTTTTTCTTAAATATTTGGTCCAGATGCATATTGATGTTTTGATTCTAATGTTAAATTCATTCCAATGTGTGTTAGAAAACTGTTAGTTCTTTCTCTTGTATTTAGTTAATGTGTTTCTAATAGTGTTATATATTTGAATTCTTAAATCTAAAAAAAAATCTGAAATTAAAATATGTATGTTTAGAAGTCTGCAATTTAGTTTGCATTTTTGTATTTCACAGTTAAACACCATATTTAAAAATTGTACATTTCAAGTGTTAATTGTTCATATTTCTTCTGTTTTTAGAAATTTTTGATAGCCTCAGCAGATATTGATTGATTTTAGTGAGTTTTATATTCAAAATTATGGTTGACTACTACGCAGCATTAGAATTAAGTCGCAACGTTACCACACAGGAAGTCAAACAAGCGTAAGTAAATATAATGTAGTTCTCTGATTCATAGTTTTATGGGTGTATATTTATTTATTTAGTATCTAAAAGTAAATTTTAATGACAGTGAATTCAATGCCATTACATTTTCAGTTTCTCTGTACAACTACCTATTTTTTACTAAACAAAATAAGAACATGCTAAATGAATGTGATTATGTAAATTTCAATTTTTTTATTTTGTGAGTAAAACATAGAAACATGAGAAATGCTGTAAAATTTCTCGGATTTTATTAGTGTATTTAGCCATTATTATTATTGTTATTTCATATTAAGAAATTAAAGTTTGGCTTCAGCATTTTAGTATGGTTGTTTTGTGTGTGTGTGTGATTGTTTGAATTAAAAAAAAAATTAGTTTTTAAAACTGCTGAAAATATTTTAAATATTTAAATATAAGTAATATGATATAAAGACAATTATTTGTTAATGCATTGCAATAATACTTTAAGGTATTTAAAATTCAAGAGTAAATGCTAAATTCTTGTAAGAAACTATAAATTAAGATTTCAAAGTTTATTAACCTATTAGTAAATTTATTCACTTGATAATAAAATGACATTTTATTGTGCACTATAATACATTTGGCTCTCTGTTTAACGACTTTCAAGGGACCATGAAAAATCGTCCTTAAACAGAATTGGTGAAAAAGTAACATTTCCCATAACGTCGGAGTGGCCGGGACTGGGAAATATCATCTTTAAATAGAGATTGATTGTCATTAAGTAGAGCGTCATTAAAGAGAGAACCAACTGTACAAAAAAAAAATTGAATTTTTAATTTACTACTCAGAAAATACTTGTGAAAATTGTTTCAGAATAATGTGGATTACATGATTGATTCTTGTAAATTGTATTTTAAAATCAGTAAACATAACTTTTCAAGCTTTCATTCATAAACATGTCATTTCTGTGTTTCAAATAAAATTATTTTCCTTCAGATTGGTAAAATATTATTAAACCTTCATTTATACTTTTTAAAGCTAATTGGTTATTAACCTGAATAATTGCATAATATTAAAAAATATCTTTTTATAGTGTAACAATCTAATTACTTAGTTTGAGTACTGTTTATTTTTCTGGTTTCTTACTTTTTTTAAATTTTAAGTTTTAACTGTTTCTGAGAATGTTCAGAAATATAACTAAATAACTAGAAGTTGAAAACTTATAAAAAAGTAGGTATTTGAAACATCTTTTAGCCAAACATATTTCCAGTTTTGCCCGAAGTCATTTAAAAAATTTAATTTTGTTTTACTGGATGTATTATTTTTAACTTTCATTCATTTAACAATTATTAATTTTTCTCTTATTTTAATATTAGATAAGCTTAAAATGTTTAAACCCTAGAATTTATAATGAATCTGACATTCTGTAGATCATGAAACTTTGTATTGCAGTATTAAAATGCAACCTTTTAAATCTAGAGGTCTAATATTGTATTTCTCATTCTAGTTTAAGTTCAATATGAGTATGGTGCTGTCCCCTTTAATGTTTGCTTCCTCTTTCTGTGTCATTTGACTACTTCTATATATCATATGAAATTTTAACATTCTACAACTGAAATTACCTTGCTTCTAGTGTAAGCTTATATTGATATTAGAAGATGAAGTGAAAAGACTTAATTCTGCTTTGATAATAACTTTATTGCTATAAATTCTTCACATCTATAAATTTTATGTTGATTGCACACTTTGCCATGGTTTGTGCAGTATCATTAGGCTATTATCTAATAATTATATAAGAAAATCCAAGATGCCCTAAAAGCAGCTTAAAAATCTATAGAGAACATTTTATAGTGATTTAATTTATCTGTCCGATTTAACGAGACTAAGCACTGTTTGTTTTTACCTGGCTTTAGATTATAGAGAGTAAAGGTGTAAGATAGTTTCATTAAATATTAAATAATTATGATGTAAAAAATATATTATAACTTACAGATTTTTTTTTTTATTATTATTGCTTCATCTTGTAAAAATTAATGGACTTATATTTATTACAATTCTTATGAGAAGGATGATTACATTCACTCTATTTATTTAAATATTCATAAAGTTTATGTCACAAGTCTTTAGTATAAATTTATTGTTAATGAATCTTATTTTTAAAAAATTTCACTGCCTCTCAATGAATTAATGAACATGTGTATTTTTAGATACCGCAAACTTGCTTTGAAATGGCATCCAGACAAAAATTTAGATAGAAAAGAGGAAGCTGAGAAAAAGTTTAAAGAAATTAATGAAGCTTATGAAGTTCTATCTGATGGTAATGAATGATATTTAATGAGAATCTAAACAAAAACCTATGTTTTGCTTTTACATTTAACTGAACATTCTAAAAGAATTTTGATGCAAACATTTTTCAGTGGTGCCAATTTCTTTATAGTGCTCAATATATTGCCTTTTAATCAAATATAAATTACATTTATTGGTTACAGAAGTGGATTTATCCTGATATTTAAAAAGAGAATGGGAATGTGCCTTACATTGATATAATTGGGCAGCAAACAATTAATAATCAAGAGTTAAAAAGCTTTAACATGTATATTCCTACTTGTTTAAAATCAAATTGTTCTTAATGACTAATTTATTTTCATCATCTGAACCATTTTGTTTTTAAAATGTGTACTGACTTATCTGGTAATGCGATTGTTAAAATATTTATAAAACACACTAAAAAAATGCAATTGCTTACTCATTTTTCTAAAAAGCTTCTATCATTGTTATAAGGACTGGAATTTCGCTGAGATGCCAAGTACTCTAGATAAAACATATATGCCCCTGATTTAGGGTCAAATTCTTAAGTATGGGTGAGATTTAAAAAATATTGATTTCATCTTTAAGGACAAAAAATATGGAAATTGGTGATAACAACAAAAAATATTTCAGGTTGTCTCTTCAGACGTAACTACCATGGGTTATTAATGTAGGATTACTTAATGTTGCTTACCTCTCCTTTTTTTTTTTTTTTTAATGCATTTTGGTACTTTTCTGTTTAACTGTTTACTGCTACTGGGTTTGGCACGCTGCCAAAATTATAACTCACGATGCCGGACAATTTTTTTCTCTCCGCAGGACTGTTATTGAGGAATGTAAGTAATTCTACGTTAAAATTGTAGAAATACACTTCATAACTTTTTTTTCATATGCAGTAGGCACTTGAAAGCCAAGGGATATAACATATATAGCCACAATTTCAGTTAGCTACTTTATAATGGAATTGGCCTGTAAGTGAACAGACAATGCTCTCTAAGAGGAGGGATTAACACAGGAATGTACCTTAACCAGACTTTACACAACTAAATTCAAGTCAGTGAGATAGAAGCTTGCTGCAGTGATCACCATGCAGTGTGGGTGGCTGCAACATAACTAAATCCCACTGGGAGGAAGGGGGAGTTTAAGCTGCCCTGTTGAAAGGGAAAATGATGTAGGCCTTATATGGAAAACAAGCTCACATTAGCAATTACTTCCTAACATCCAGTAGAATGTTTTAAAGTAGTAAAAATGAGATGCTATTGATGTGGTTTCTGAGTATGAGAAAAACTAGAAAATCTTCCTCAAAAGTACCCTCTTGGGGTATATAGTGTAGATGACAAAATTTAAAAGTTAAAATTTGCTATTGTAGTTAAAAATACGTTATATTGTAGTTAATAAAACTACTTATGTAATGTGACGTACCTAGCTGCAAGATTAGTCTCACACATAGATGATCATACCCTGACAATTTTTTTTCTTTAAGTGATTAAATATGGAGTAAGGTAAACATAGCACTCCTTTCGGAAGAAAGTTTAAAACTCCTGAAATTGAAATACCTTGTTTTTGAAGTAGTATATGTGAGGATTACTATTTCTGCTTTTAACATAAGAAGCTTAAAGTAAAAAAGAAAAGTGGAATAATTTTGAAATGTAATTTTTTAGTAAATAATCTGAAATATTAAATTGGAGAAAATGTAATATTTTAGTACTCTTTATTTTTTGAAAACATTAAGAAAAATACTCAGAAATAGAACGCAGGTCCCAAATATTTCATTATAAGGAGTTCTTGAAAGAATTATAAAGTTGAGAAATAAAGAATTATAATGTGATATATTGACAAGTTATTTAAATCAGTACAAATAGGAAAATTTGCCCCAAAAAGGATCCACCTCATAGGTTTGTAATTAGAAAAGAATCATGCCCATTACTGTCTGTGACATCCTTATATATAAATTGCAACAAGAGTTAACTACAGGAATAAGTATGTGTTCCTACTTCTTGACTTTATTTTCCAGGAGTACTCTATCTAAATCTCTATATATAGTGCCGAAGTCTGCCTGAAAAATCCTCCTGTATAGATCTTAGTGACATTTAGAAGACGTTTTATTCCTGTTTCTGATTCTTTCTTTTCTAAATAAGCGGCAGTTGATTTAGACGTGTGACTAGAGGCTTGGTCCATATGAAGCTCAACTTTATTAATGCCCTTTCCATATAAGGCTGGAATTTCTTCTTCAAAAATTGGTTCTAAAATATTCTGATAGTAGAGAGAATTAATTTTGGCTTTACTTGAAACTTTTTTGATTTTTAATTTGCCATTGTAACAAAATCTTGCAACTATCATGAATCCCTTTGGGAACTTTTCTGTACACTGATGAAGCCATTTCGTATGGTCATTCCCATCAGTTGAGCAATAGAAAATTGATCTTTTTTCATTACAGTGACTTATATACACCCATGCCTCATCGAATGTTAACTTCAAATCTTTATGAATGATTTTAATGACAGTGCCAGAAGACATTTCTAGTTTCGATGCAATGGATCTTGGAGTCAATATTTTCTTTTAGGATCAGAGACTTCGCTTTTTGATATTTTTCTACATTCGAACAGTCTTAGGATGAGGTTTCGCTGTCATGTTTTAATTTCAGTTAGACTTTTTCCTATCAAATTTAATGTATTATAAATACCTTTTTTTTTTTTTTTGAAATGCTATAACCATGATTTTTACACCGTTTTATAATTTGTTGATATGAATATTTTTCCTCGGAAAGCACAGTTAGTAACTTTCAAGCCATCTATCAATTTTAGGAACCATTTTCAAAATCTCTTATTTTACATTCCAATCAAAACAAAACAGTGCAAACAATTATTCTGAAGTTGCCAAATTTTTATCTCAAAGTGCAAATGACAAAATTGTTTCCATAAAGTGCGAACAACCTTCATAATATTTTTATGAGTTTTCTTTGAGGCTTATGATTTTGCTTTTTCTGATCCACAGAGAAAAAGCGAAAGATATATGACCAGTATGGAAAAGAAGGTTTAGAAGGTGGTGCTAAAAGGAGAAGGCATTATCATGGCAGAGGCATGGATTCAATGTTTGAAGAGGACTTTTCTCCATTTTTCCAATTTTCATTCCGTAATCCTGAAGATGTATTCAGAGAGTTCTTTGGAGGAGATCCATTTGCTGACTTTTTCGGCCACAGCACTGACAGAAAAAATCAAAATGGAAGTGGTATGTATAATATAAGTATTAGGTCAAATGTATTTACCAATTTTGTTCTATGCTGTTGAAGTTCAGTGAGAGGTGTCATATAACGTTGCTGAAAAATTGTACCCAGAAACATCTTTAGCTGTTTCTCATGTATATTCTTTCCTATATTCTGTGAAAAGAATTTGTTACCCTCAAAATAAAAAAATACAGTCCATAATAGTTTTTCTGGCGAATTTAAAATTAAATCAAATCATTATTAATAAATTTATCATAATCATTGCTAAGGGGGAAAAAGAAATGCTCTATTTGTTGGCTAGTGATAATCATTGAGTGCAACAGTAAATCTGATTGCTGATGTAGCAAGCAGGAAAATCCAATCAAAAGATTGAAGTAAAGTTAATTCACTTCCATGACTGTTTTTTTTTTTAAGCACTTATTTTTAATTTCCTCTGTTTAGATGTGTGTTATACAGGTTAATATTTGGTGAAAAATATTCTCTGTGCTAGTTTTGTACTTTTACAGCTATTTTAACTTTAATTTCACATTTGATAAAAATTTTATACATCAAATTTGTAAATGTAATGAATGTTTAATACTAGTCATCTTATAATATGGATTGTAAAAGTTTGTTCAAGATTTTTTACCTTTTTATTTGATATCTGGCTGTTATTTTAACATCTTTTAACAACTGTATTAATACATCTTTTGGTAACTGTGTATCGTTTTTCAAAACTTTGAAAAATGATAGTTATCATTAGTATATAACATGTTTCTTTCAATTATTTTCTTAGACTAAAATAATTATTCAGATTTCATTGGCTAATATTGAACATGAGTTCAACATGAACAACACTATATTAAAAATTTTTTAAATTTTAAAGTATGAAAAATTTAATAACATTGTTTCATACACTGTTTGCCAATTCCTTAAAATTCTTTAAAATATATTTGGTATAGTATTTACTTGAAACTAATTAAAATGTGTTATGCAGTGATTATTCCAAATAAATAGCGTGTCTAAAATAAGTTGCTGAACAATTACTAATAGTTTTTGTCA
Organism: Dolomedes plantarius; assembly: GCA_907164885.2. NCBI lineage: Eukaryota > Metazoa > Arthropoda > Arachnida > Araneae > Dolomedidae > Dolomedes > Dolomedes plantarius. The sequence continues at coordinate 33,982,664 of OU015497.1, forward strand.
AAGATTAGTCTTAGTTACAAAGTGATCAGTGGGAGTTTAGTCATGTTTTTTAATAAAATTTTTGTTCTTTCAATTTAAAAGTGTTTTGTATAAATCAATTTGAAGATGTATTGTTTTCTGTTTGTAATTTATATTTTCATGTAGGCCTTCGAACTCGGGACCCATTCAAAAGTATTTCATTTGGATTTGGTAATTTTCCACAATTATTTCCAAATGATATTCATACAGGGTATGTATAGCATTTTTATTTTTGGTTTTTGAAGTATACAAATTAATTTAATTTTTGTTGAATATTGCATTTTTATCCTCATGAGCATGGAATGTAATTTATGAATCCTTTGCATAATGAGTTTAAATTGAAATAGAGATTTAATGCGAAATATTTGAAATCTTTTAATCTGCTAACAGATTTAAAAAGTTAAACTGAAAGTTGGGAGGTGGTTGGTGTGGTACACCTTTCATTCTCTCACGTTTAAAATACGCTAGTCTGCAAAAGTTTAAAACCACTTCTGATTTTTCTCAGTGATTTTTTTTAAAAAAAATTTTTTTAGTGAGCTTAAAGGTAAGGGAATAATAAAGCACCTCGTAGAGCAAGTGGGTGAGTGCTTAGTTGATCAATTATGTATCACCCAGCCTTCACAAGGAAAGTAATTGAAATTCATTACTCAACAGGATCGATTTTACACCACTTGTGCTTCAGTATTCTTGTATACAATTTGAATGATTTTCATTGACGTTGTTATTGTTGAAATGACTGAAAATGTCCAATGCCTTTTTTCTTTTCTTCCAATGATATGTATTCCTTTCTAAGCCACTTAGTGTTGTGAGCTGTTACAAAAGATAAATTTTGGTTTTTAATTCTGTCTGTGTATGCATGTTGTCTTTACAGTTTTGTCTTCTGAGAATTATTAAATTATTGATTTCTTTTTAAAGTTGGGGATTTGAAGATATTTTTTATTTAACAGTACCTATATCTGTACCTTGGAACAAAAAGGGCCAACGTCCATAACTTTGAAATTTGAGTGACAAATTAAAAAGAAATTGAAATAAATATACTAGAATGTAGGTAAAATTTATGACTAAAATAGAAAAATAAAACGTAGAAAAATATTTATATACAAACCGTTAGTAAGCTTTGTTAACCTAGACTGATGTTCTCTGACATTTGATTAAAATGGACGTTGGCCCTTTTTGTTCCGAGGTAAGATATATTTTATGACTGTAGAACATAGACCTAAAAAATTTCAGTCTTCTGTTCATGATGTTACATAAAACGTTTACTGTGTTCAATGTGTATCTTTAATTTTCATTTAATCTTTAGCATTTAATGAGTTTAAAAGATAAAACAATGACATTTGTTTTATCAGTTTAATTTATGGTTTTAACAGTATCATAAGAATACAAAATAATATCCAATATTTTCTGTATTGAGTGACCTGAAAGTTTGTAAGTATTAATTAAATCTGTTAGGTTTCCATTCTCAATTTTCTGCAGTTAATTAGTTATGCTTGCTTAATCAATGACAATGTGGTCTCTAAATATGATTTTAGAAGAACTATGAGTGTGTATTGAAAATGTATTAAAATATAGCAAGTTGTAAAGTTTGTATAGATAACTTTATGAAGTTTTCTTGCCTGGAGTTACAGACGTAAAAAATTTCATGACGCATATAATTATGATGTTCAACATTATGTGGCAACAGATTTTGTGGCAGGTCGCCCTGATTATTTTTTATATATTTTTAAACTTTTTATTAAAATGCCATTTTAATAAAGCACAAATTTGGCTTGTTAGAATATTAGAAGTATCTGTGTAGGGGATGGGTCGGGGGGACAGGGGTGCTGACTGCTCAAAAATGTTTGGGAAGCACTGCTCTAGATAATGTTAAAAACTGTTATAGTTGGATTATTCTTGTACATCGTCATTTTCAAAAAATAGTATGATTTTTATAATGTGTATATGATATTATCATATTCTATTGCTTATTCATTTACATAAATTCAAAACTAAAATTGCTATATAAGTAACAAAATAAGGAATTTCACTGCTTAGCATTTTTAATTTTATTTTTGATGTAGGTGAGGGCTTTTGTTGTCATCTAGGTGGTAAATGACAAGTTCTTCTGACTCGGGCTACTCATTCTTTAACTTTTATGTTGTGTAGAATTAACATTGCATCAATCTATACTATTTAGAGGAATGTTTATTAATTATTTACATATTTAGAGGAAATTCATATATCTTGCTACTTGCAATAAATGCTCATATGAAAAAAATTAAATATTAAGTATAAATCTATACAGATACTTAATGTTTAATTTTTTTTATATGAGTATTTATTGCAAGTAGCAAGTTATTGTATACCAGTTTTAGTAGTCAAGCATCTAACTTATTTTTTCCGTTGATCAGATAATTACTGAAAATTTTATCCAAAGATATTTGTACATAAAAATCCTTTCTTTTTTTCTATTTTGTTTATTTAGTTATCCCCCCCCCCTCTTACAAATATTTCTTGAGGACATTTTGAAACATAACAGTCAGGGTGAATCACAATTGAAATAAATGTGAAGTACATATTTTTAATTACCTCATTTTGTGATATACTGCAGTTTCAAAGTCAAACTTTTTGTAATCTACATTAGCATACTTCTGTTTAATTTTGGTTATCTTTTTTTTCCTGGTTTCAGTTTAGAGAATATCAAATTCTAAAAGTAATGGAAGAATTTAGAGAATTTTAAATGTTTCCAAAAAAAAGTTGATGGAAACTTAAAAATAACTATAAAGAGTACTTCCTTAATAAAGCAGCCTTGGCAAAAAAAAAAAAAAAAAGGAATACATAAAGACAGCCACAGTTTCAAAAAATTGATAAAATTCAGTTTATCAATAACTTTATTTCACAATTTGCAAAGAGGGAAAATCAATAACAATTGATATCTTGCTATCTTGTCTTCAATTGTTCTTAAGAGCATTTTTAAAATTAGTTCTACTTACTATTTTCAAGGTAAAGTACTTCATTTGTATGTATATTTAAAAACCCTAAGTGAAAATATCTATCTTTAGAATACTTTTTTAAACATTTTACGGCAGAAGCAAAATTGAATTTCTCCCTAGTAAAAGTCGAGGCATGTTTGAATGTCACCAGGTTGTTAACTTTAGTAATTAATCTGACTTTCTCCATAACTGTATCACTAAGGCTGCTTTAATAATGAAGTACCTATTAAAGTATAAAGGAATTTAAGTTGTTCCCCCAACATTAATATCTAATATTTTAGCTGTTATCTCCAAGGTATTTTATTTTATACATGGTGATTTAAAAACCTTCCCTTCTTTTTTCATGCGAGTTCTGTAATTTGGCATAGTTTGTTGTGGGTCATCACTATTAAGGAAAGGAACCATATCTTGAAATTATCTTAGTTTGCATTTAAATTTTTTTTCTTTTCATAGCATTCAATTTAAATTAGAGGGAAGTGAGCCTGTTTACTTTCATGTTTGTTTTCTTTTCAGTGAAGGGACTACTGTGCAATATTTACAACAAAATTATAATTATTTTTCCCATTTGAATTTTTTCCATTTAAAAAAAAATAGCCAAAAAAATTTATCATTAAGTCAAAGAAAGCCTGCATAAGTTTTGCAAAACTATTATAATTGTACAGAAATAGTTAATATGAAAGTTTAATGAGAATCTAAATTTGACTGTCATGTGTTGAAAGTATTTAAAAATTTTGTGTTCTTTATGGAGTAATAATTTGATTTTTATTTATTTATTTTTTACTTTGCAGCTTCACAGATTTCAGTACATTCAATACTACTTTGTCAACTGGCGGTAATGCCCCTTCTGTTAGAAAAACATCCACCTCTACAAGATTTGTCAATGGTGTAAAAATTGAGACGAAAAAGTGAGTACATTTTTATTCTAAAAATTACAAGTGCTCATTATTCTGGAGTATTTAACACAGATAAATTTTGTCAGCTAATACCCAATAGCATCTGAAAATTTGGCCAATTGCTTGTCAGAAAGTTAGAGAGAGGGAGAAGTAAAAGTTAGTACTTAACACTAGCATTACGGCGTTTTCTGTATACCTCTAACTACAATCAGCGGTCATTTTGACCGCTTGTCCCAAATAAAAGGAAAGGCGTACGTTTTGCTGATATTAAGCATTATTAAAGCTTATAAATATAAAATTTTGATTTTTAAATAAATTACAAATAAAATCAAGTAAACAAAGTATAATACAACATAACAAAGAGCTAAAACAGTCAAAATTAGTGTAGATGTTTTGAAATTTGTTAACATTTAATAAATTGCATCACAATAGTTTCATTATGAAATAAATTTAAAGTGAAATAAATTTGTTACTTACATTACTCAGTTTGACAGTGAACACAGATTACTGATTTCTTAATTTTACCAATACAGGTTCCACAAACATACGTTTTACAGTTTTCACAAATGTGCAATGTTTTGTTGCGTTTGCATGCATTTATTTGGCATTGTTTACTTTTACGAGAAATGGTATCACAAGCATAAATTCTCTTTTGGTTAGAAATAGAAGGTTTGGGTTTTTTTTGATGAAATGTATATCTTTCGAAGCTCTTTAGACGTATTCAAAATAAAATCTTGGCGGCTGATGGTTTTATTGCCAGTTGTCTCCTTGTAAATTATCCATGCATTTATCACGGCCAAATGAAGGATATTAAAAAAACTTGAACTGGCCAACGTCTAGATGAGGACTTCACTGAGTATTTTCTGGCTATCTGGTCGAAAACATCAACTCCATATTTGGTTGAATTGTAAAAATTTACAACTTCGGATTTTTTCTTTTCATTAGAAGTGATTTCCAATGCTGGGTGTAGCTTACTCAGGAGAAGGACATTTTTATTCTTTTTTCCCTGATAAGACATAAGTGTTATATTGTTACGCTCAGCAATCTTACTAGAATATAGCCCATCTCGCGCTTTTTTTTTAAGTATGAGGAACTTCTCTCTTTGAACGATTGATTGTGCCAACACAGCTTATTCCTACGCTTCTCATTTCTTTAACTAATTTCAGTGAAGTAAAGAAATTGTCCGTTGTCAGGTTCCTTCCAGTGTTATAGTATGGTTCAAGCAAGCAAAAAGCTGTATGTTCACCTACTGTTTCTTCAGCTGGCCTTGTTTCATCCTTTCCTAAATACGGATATCCATTCAGTAAATATTTTGACTGCACATCAGTAGCAAGCGAAAATTTAATGCCGAATTTATCGGGCTTTATAGGCATATACTGAATAAATCGACATTGAGTCTTCATGGGAAACAGTTGTTCATCCACTGTAATATTTACACCTGGTTTGGAACACATGATGCAATTTTCTATAAAGGAATTCCAAACATCTGAAACTAGGGCAAATGGATCAGTATGCAGTCTTTGAGATAAAGTTGACTTCATATCGAAACGCAAGTACTTCATAATGTCCAGGAATCTGTCCCTAGGTATTGTCTCAGCAAAGAATGTCGGTCCCCAGGAATTTGACCATAAACTCAAAACAAAAAGATCTTTTGAAGCCAAAGCCCACAAGCATACAATAGTAAAATGAAAGCATCTAATTCGAGTGACAAACACCAATTTGGATTTTGGGATTTCTTTCGTGCCTCTTCTTCATTGTTGTATATGACGCAATATTTTTTAATTTATAAACAATCTCCATGCACTACTTGGGTTGCCATCAATTATTTTCCTCTTTGCGTACGAAGTTGATCCAGCTACTTCTCGTAAGACGTTCTGCTTCGAACATCTCTCTGTGACACTTGTCGAAATATTTCTTATTTTCCAAACTGAGCCATCATTTGCTGTTTCTTCATCTATTTGGTTTTCAACAATTTGGATACGTCTTCCTTGTTCTCGAGATCTCTTCGCCGCCCTTGACCACATTCTGGAGCTGAACTGCTACCACTGATTTCACCTTTGAAAACTGTACTAGTAGCAGGCAAAGAAATATTTCCTTGACCTAATGTTTACATTTACTTTCTGTTTCTTCAATACATTCCGCATCAGAGGAATTAGATTCACTTGGTTCAGTAGGAAAAACTCAGTCTTCATCGGAAAAATCAATTTCGGTATGAACATTTTTATCAGGTTCAATTTCAGAACCAGAATCAGCATACGAAATATTTTCTAAAACTTTCAATGCATCTTCCTGAGATAGGTATTTTCTACCAACAGTTCTACGCGATATGATATGCACGTCACGTTGGTCAGAACACTAAAATAAAATACACACGTCAGAACGCTGAAATAATCCAAATCAAACTGTGTCCGTTGAAAGATACCACAAAGGAAATAACACATTTATAACACAAAGGAAATGCGCAGTCAGATAACGCGTGAAAATACCAAACAGGTATTTTTACACCCCTCCCCTCATTACCCCTTCCAAGAAATACATGACCACCCTCGCCAGAAGTGCATCTATTTATCTATCAGCATACTGTAAATAGCCAAGAAAGCATTGCAAATAACATTAAAAAAAAAATTGAATTTCCTATGCACGGTCAAAATGACTGCTAGCCGTAATTCTAGATATACTCAGTAATATTGGCAAAAATTACTTAAAATAAACAAATACAATGTAATATTTGTAAGGTTTTAGGAAAAGTTAAAAATTATCAATATTATTCATATGAAAATAAAGTTATGCTATTGGAAATTGAATTTGCGGTCAAAATGACCGCCACCGTAATTCTAGTGTTGAACAAAACTCTAAAACTGTAACAAATTAGTTGAGAGCTAAGATGTCCTTCTAATAACCACCTATACTTTAATACTGTTTTACTTATGCCTTTCAAGAGAGTTTTGATACTTTGAACATGTCCTGCAGATAAAACAAATAAGCTGTAGGGCAGGATATAAGCTTAAAGTTATTGCCAAAGTAGAGGTACTAGACAACCAAGAAGCTGTATAGTTCCATGTCAAACTAATAAAATAGTTATGGGTATGTAATTCACTTTATGATTGAAATTTTGCTTTGGGGTAGATTTACCGGTCATTAAAAATATAATTGTTCAAAAGTATTTTTAGTTATTACTAGATGAGTACAAAATTCTCTCTTTACGAAAGTTTTTAATTACGGTTCCTAAAATGTAGATTACAAGAAAATCTGCATTTAAATTTTACCAGCAAATACCAACACAGCTCTAATATTAATTTGTTTCACGCCACAAAACATTCCATAAGTGTTTGACATAGGATTCTTAATTATTACTTTGAATTGCTTTTATCACCTTACAACATAACTTGGTGGTTTGAATTGAAACTTATGATCTTATTGACTTTTGTTATTGGAAAAAAAATCATTCTAAAAGCTTCATTTCTTAATGCTTTGCAGATTATAGAAAATTTATTTTTCATAGCAAAATTTGACTTAGAATTTTTTATTATTTATTTAGTGATGATTCTGTATCTTTGTAAATAGAATGAAAACTCATATTGTGATTTCTGGAAACTGATGTTTTATTTATATATATATATATATATATATATATATATATATATATATATATATATATATATATATCAACTAATATAAATTATAAAGTTTTAAATGAAATTAAGTTGTTTGTGCTGAAAAAGAATTGCTGAAACATGACCATAAGCAATTTTTGAAGTAGATGATATAGAATGTTGTGTTCTACATTGTATTCTAAGTTTATTAATAAACTTAGATGCTAAGTATTGTGCCTATGTTATGTCTGTAGTACAACATATGATTTCAATTTTCTCTTTTTATTGTTTTTATTCAATGTACATATTTTAATTTTTCCCCATTTGTGTGTGTGTGTGTTTTTCCTTCTTCCTAGTAAAAGCCATTAATCTCTTATAAAAGTTAGATTTTGAATTAAGAAGTCAATTGAATGTATGTATTGAAAATGTGAATGAAGTGTATATTAGTATATATAACTGATTTAAGTTTACTTTTTTATAGAGTTTTAGCAAATGGTGTTGAAACTGTCACTGTATTAGAAGATGGCGTAATGAAGTCCAGGACTGTTAATGGTGTACCTCAGCCTCTGAATGCTTTACGTTAATTCTTAAAAAATATAACTTTGAAACAATTGTACTTTTGAGTCATATTGAAATACAAAAGTTTTAAGTTGATTGTGCAAGATGTATGCTGCCATTTGGGGGAAAACTATGTTTGATGACTTGTTGTATATATATATGAACTAATACTACTGTAATATTTATGCTTTTTACAAAGGCTGTAAAAATTTGTTTCTGAAAACGGATATAAAAGCTTTTCTTTTTAAACCATTTAATATTGCTGAATGTGTGAGTGGAAGACATGCAGTGTATATTTATTTCATCCAGTATGGATTGATGTCGAGGCCAATATTTTTGTTTGTACTTAAAAATCACTTTTTTTTTTTCTTTCTTTGAACATCCATTGACCTTTCTCCAAGCAAACAAACTGTATGACAAGTTCTCTTAATTGGCTCATAGAAAGTACTCTTCTGAAAATCCAGACCTATGGTACTATGCAAACTATCTGTAGATTAATTTACTTTTCTAGTTCACCTGAGAAATTTTCCACATTACTTGCAAGATTTAAACTTCTAGTTTTGGATTATCATTTCTATTACATTTAAAAAATAATTTTGATTATTTTGAATTCTTTTTCTGATTTCTTTCCTGATTGTGTTAGCTAATTTATTGATCTACCTGAAGTAATGAGATTTAAAGTGATTACGTTGTGCACCAATGGCATTGTTAGCTTCGTTTACTGCACTCATTTTGCTTCTGTATATATGTTCCTCTCTATATTATATTTGATTTGTATTGTGCTTACTGTCTTCACACTTATATTCCATGTAAAGAACTCAACTGGCAGTGGCAACCATGCTGTTTCTCAGTGTTAGATTTTTGTGTTGTCATGTTTCAACTTAAGTAAAGATAAGAGTACTAATATGTTTTGTGATTTGTCTTTCTCTGATTTTCTACACACTAGAATCTAACTAAAAAGAATACCACCTTGTGTTCCTTTAAATTACTTCATAATTTGAAGGGGAAAATCTGATATTTTGTAGGCTAAGTAAAAACATGATTTTAAGATATTCATTGCCATTCATAATTTGTTTATCTGTTCGTTTTGGTTGTATGGAAGCATAATTATAATCTTAAAATAAATCTTAAGATCCTCAAAATAAGAAAAGAAAAATGCAACAGTATCTTACAAAATTAACCTTACTTCTCTGCTTGTAGAGTTATAAAACGTGTGTTAATTTTAACGATATAAATGATAAAACAGGAACTCACTGCTTCTTATAATCTTCATTTTAATTGAGAAGGAAACCATTTTTGAAATAATGAAGTACTTCATCAGGCCCGCGGGCATTAACTTTTAGCTTACATGGCCCATTTTTCCAAATCCCTCTTCAGAATGGGAAATTTCAAACCCCCCTTTGTAAGAGTGGCCATTGAGGGGGGTGGGTATGTATATATATACAGTAAAAATCGTTTATAAGAACATCCAGGGGACTTTAAAAACTGGTTCTTATAATCGATAGTTTTTATATCTGATAGATAACTTAAAACTGCTGGAAATGCCAAATTCATTATCACATAATTTCTATTTATACCTGAAACATGACGTTCAAAAAATGGTTAAAAGGTTCATGTTCAATAAAAGGTTCGTGTTTGAAACGCAACGTCCTATCCGGAGTCATCCTATAAAACAGGCCAGTTTCATCAGTGTTGGAAGATTTCTTGGTCTTCATAGCCTTCTCTTAACGTGGTCCAAATGGTTTTAAGCCAGTTATCAGAAACTCCTGGTGTCATGGCTTTCAATTCTTCACTGATTCTCCCGAACACAATGGAATGCCTCTCAAGAAATCTCTGGATCCACGAAGTTGAACAAACAAAATCATATTTTTTAAAGAGCTTCGCAAATTCATTTGCTTTCGCTTGCAAAATCGGTCCGCTTTGGGGAATGTTGGCACTTTTTTGAATCTTAAACCATTGCAAAAGGGCTTCTTCTGTGTCAGCATGTGGGCTTTTTCCAAGTTTCTTAATATTAGTCCGATCTTTTTCAAATTCTTTAATTTCTCTATTCTTAAATATATTTGAAATTGTGGCATGACTAACCATTAATTCGTTGGCTAATGGTCCATTTTTTTTTCACCATTTTCTAAACTGGAAATTCCGTTCACAATTAACATGTTCTTATAAGCGATATATTTTCCCAAAAACCAATTAATTTTAAGTCACTAAAAGCAATATGTTCTTATTAATGATGTTATTATAACCGGATTTTGTATCCATCATTACACATGAGAACTGGCCGGGAACTAATAATTCCATTCTTTTAAGCGATATGTTTTTATAACCAGTGTTCTTATAAGCAATTTTTACTGTGTATATATATATATACACATACATTCATTCATTCTTGGGCCCGTATTCGTGGGATACATGCTATCCCACCCAATAAGGAAAAGGTTAAGTACGATTGTTTCTATGGAAAATTCTCAGTTGCATTTTTGATTTGTCTCTACACAAGCTCAAATAATTCTTAATGGTCCTCACCCTGATGATCTACATTTAGTTAGAACTAATTGCCATTCATAATTTTTATTTTGAATTTTAAAACATTGAGTTCTATCATGTGTATTCCATAAGTTTTATGGTTTCAGGTCAGTTGTATTTGAATGGTTTCTAGTTAGTTTCTGTCGTGCTATTTTAAAGTTAAGATATTAGGGTTAAATTAAGCTACTTAAATACTTCTTTAGTATTTTAATTTTTTAAAATCTGTCTGGAAGAACCATATAAATATTCAGACTTTAATAATTAAAAATAACGTTAAAACTTTGAAACAGGGACAGAAAATTTTTGAAGTCAAACCATGCCATTTGGGCAAATGTCCAAAAAAATTCATGTCCGTTATGAAACTTATTTTTTCTCTTAAAAGACATTGCTCACAAACTAACAGATCTTAAAAGTTAAGCATTTCATATGATGATAAAGCAATTAACATCATGTTATTCAGTATTAAAATAGAAGCATATTAAATCAAAACTCGCATCAAGTTTCTCAACAATATTTATTATCTATATTTTCATAATATTTTCTACAACTGAAAAGACATTTAGAAAAAAAAATTCTTGAATTTCAGAAGACATTTTAAAAACAATGCAATAAAATTTTATAAAATCCTATGTAGTGGCTCAGTAAGATTTTTAAAAATCATTTTCATCCTTCCTGTTAGGCCATGAATGTACAAGTGAATAGGAGAGAGGAATTTGCTGTGAAATAAGCTATTTGGTTGTTTTTCTTATAAGAACAAAAATGCTCCCTCCCCGTTTTTTTCATAGCTATAAATTTTTTCAGTTTTGAAATAAAACTGTAGAGCAAAACTATTTTTTGATGTTTAATGTTGTGTGTCATTTTTAAAAATATCTGCAGTAAAGTTTAGAGAAACTTCATTGGTCGATATTTCGGGAAAGATAGAGCTGTATTAAAAAAATAAAAGGCAAAGGCGTTTGATCGTTGTAGCTAAAGAAATAATAATGATTATTATAGTATCAAATTTTAGTCTATGGGGTTACTTTTATAATTTCATAAGGTGTGGTCTGGATTATGTCTGAAATTGTAAATATTCCAAACTCAACATATCAATGATTCCTTTGTAGTTGTGGTCTGTGTTGCATCATGCTATAACAAAACCCATTGCATACGTGCCAAGTGTTCCGTAAAAAACGTATTCGTTCTGATTTTAAGCTTTGTTACGAAAATACGTTTTCAAGCAAAAATGTCCCGTATTTTTACTTCCCCAGCACCATCACTTTTTTTCCCCTTACATCGCACTTTCGAGATTCCCCTCTTAGCGGCTTACACTATACAAAAACTTCCTGAACAGCTAGCAGCTTCTACAACATTAGAAAGAGAAAGTCAACATCATGTGCTTCACCTAAACTAATAGAAAAAAGTATCGACCTCATTCGCTTCACCAATACCAGTAAAAAAATTAAAATTAAAGTCCTTCACCCAACTCTGTAAAGCAGTTAAAACCAACCTCATGTGCTTCTCAAAAGTCAGCAAAAAAAGTAAAATCACTTGCAGAGTCACCATCATCTACCAATAATAATAATAAACGCATATTGCAGTGGGAAGAAAGAATTTTTCTTGCATTACGCTCAAATCTTGATTATGCTTTTGTGGAAAATGTGATTGTCATTTATGAAACATATAATGTGATGTTTTACATTGAAGAGCCACAAATTCACAAGATGAGAAGAGAGTTATCGAATTTTTTTGAATTGTTGGTGAGATTTGGGAAAATATGTCACAACTAGCTCGAAATGTGTATTTAATGTGAAATTTGATGTATTTAAAATCAGAAGGATGATAAAGATTTATTTATAGGATCCGAAACATCAGAATTTGCCAAAGAATTGTCTGAAAGCGATATTTTACAGTTCTATTCTTGTGTTAGAAAATATTATGCATCTTGTTGCTATATTATACATGAAAATATTATACATGTTGTTGGCTAAGAGTCTAGGGCTACCTGCAACTGATAAATTACTGATTATAAGATAGTGATTGTGTATGTGAATTCTTGAATGTTTCATATAGAAGTTCTTTAAATTGATTTTAGTTTTAAAATTAAATTATTGTAATGAAAAAGATAAGCAACATTATTAGACAAAATATTAGTGTCATTAATTTTGAAGTCTTGAAATAATATTTTTAAAATAGCCTATTTTTTACGTTAATAAAACACAAATGTTAAATGTATTTTGTAGTGTATTTAAATTATTTAGGGAAAATAAAACCCTCTGAAAGTTGAAATCCAACTATATTAATGAAACCCTATGTTCTCAAGGATGGTCTAAATGTCATAGTTCTATCATTGATAATGTTATTATTTTTTTTTTTTTTGTTGCTTTAAATAGGTAAGATTTGTTTTTAATCTAGTTACTGAAAAGTTTTATTTCTTGCCATATGAAATTAATCTCAACTATTTTAGTTGTGTAGTCAACACTTTTGAAGTTTATTAGCATAATTTTTCCAAAGTAAAAGGATTTGATCCAAATTACATCAGGATTTTTATACCTTCATAAATTAGAAATGATGGAAATGCCATACAGTTCGGAATTTAATTTTTTCCTGTTTTCAAAACAGGCTCGAGTTCAAGACAAAGTCTTGGAATTCAGAGTTGTATAGCCCTACTTAGGTCATTTCGTTAAGGTTGTCATAACTCCCCTTAAAACTAAGGGGAATTTTCAAGTTTTGTGTAAATACTTTTGCTTGAGGGGTTGTTTAGTTTTGATGTTATCAGCGTAATTACAGGTGTAAAAAAGTATATTGCCTGAAATTCCAACCTGAAAGTAAACTGTAATAGACACCCAGTCTGGATGCTGAAGTAGGCACTTACCTTTAATAAAGTATAACAGAGTGAACAGTCCTGGAAAACTGAAAAGTCTGGGAACTTCAAGAATTTAAGGAAGTTCAAAACTTGATGAAAAAAGAACCACAAACTTGAAAAAATTTATACTTAATATTAAAATAAAATGCATTTTATAACAATATTTCCAGCTTTTTTTTCTCATTATCATTGACTGCTCTCAGATGAGCATTTCAGCCATTTGTAAATGGTACATATTTACAAATGGCTGACAATGTTTTCAAATCTGCTTGTCATCATAAATTAGATGGGATAAAACAGATGTAATAGTTTATGCTAAAGCTGTGTTATATATCGATGATTGATGATTCGAAGTTGACCAGAAAATTCAAAGCCTTTGTTTTTAACTCTGGTTTTTACTATTTAGGGATTTCTAGAGAATAAAAATGCATTTATGAATCACTTTTTTCTGTAGAAGTAGATTTATGAATGTTAAGAATTTTATCCCCCTTTTTGTACTGTTTCTTCGAATTATATTTATCTCAAGATAGGAAAAAGAATGTTTCATATTTCTTTCTTGTCCAAAAATTAATATCCTTATTAGATTGTTCTCTTATGTGGGAATTTTATTGAAATGTCAGGGAAACTTATTTCAAATTTTGTGTTTGCTCATACATAAGGGAAAGTTTTCATCAAGATTTTAATTGGTCTGGTTCAATTGTTGAGAAATTTGAAGAAAGGAGTGTTGTATGAGGTGAAGCACAGAAATTATTGAACTAATATTCCCGCTAAATATAAAATGGTTGATATCCTGTAACATGGCGAAATATCACAGCAGAAATTCCTCTTTTTTTTAATAACGATTACTTAACTTTGTTTTACAAAATTATTCCTGTAGTAAAAATTCCGTAATGACTCATACTCATTGAGAAAAGAGCAAGAATTAGCCACAACGTTTAAAACTACAATACTTTTTTTCTTAGAAATTCTATCTGCATTTATCATAGCAAATCCGTCAAATAATTGTGGATAAATTATTCTTTCTCTGTTAATATTAATGAGATATCTGTCAAATGACTCCTAAATTACTATCGTTTGGCGAGGGGGAGTGTGAAGGGAGGTTGAGAGTAGACACTTGAACCTGTGGAGCATTCTTTTGGAATTGTTCTCATGCATACTGAGGGAGAAAAGAATTTAAAGATTCGTTCCTTTGCCGTCATGCTTGTATTTTACCAAAAAGGTCAATTTTCACTAATTAATCAGACATTTGGTCTCTGTAATTTTATTGAAAGGAAGGCTCAACACATCAGAGCATTGATGCGTTGAGGGACTAAGAGGAGGGGGGAGAGTTGCATATGTATTAAATCTGATGAATATTAATACAGCTTTATTTTTAAATGTATACCACTACCAGAAAGCACATGGATATGCATTGTTTTCCAGATATTTCAAAGAAAATATTGTTTATACATCTTTTCAAAATCCTGGAGAGAAAAATAATATAAATTAACATTACAGATTGGCGACTTGTCAAAAATTAGTTAATTTTTAAGTATTCAATGAGTCATATTTTCTGATTACTGGCTTTTGTTACATTGATTGTTTATATCTTACTCACTCTAGTTCAGATTTTTTTAACATAGTAACTATGTACATATCTATATTACTCAGCTATATGCTTCAATTGTTACTAAAAGAATTGGAAAACTTTCGTTAAATTAATTGTATTTTGATATTTTGAAAAATGCTGTTGAGTTTCAACATATATGGCTACACGCATATATATAAATGTATATCTATAATTTTCAGTAGTAGATATTACGTTCTACAATCTAAGTGCTGCATTTTTTAAAGATAGTTCAAGAGTATTTTGCAATAATGCCGCAGTAAATAAAATGAAAGATTTTAGCTTTAAAATAATTATAAAATTGATAATTTTCATTTTCAGTAGGTGGAAGGGGTAATGTGTCTTGATATATGTATCATGTTTTCTCTAGTACAAATTTCAATTTCATATTGGATTTAGAGAGTGAGAAAATTTTATTTTATTGGTAGAAATGAACTCGACCCAAAAGTGAACCTTTAAAATTTAACGTGTCATTATCCATTTCAGGAGATTTTTAATTTTCCTTTCATTAAAATATTTTTCTTGCAGAGCTAGCGTACTGAGCATTAAGGCTGCTATGTACTAATCCGATTGGTTTCTCTCCCCTCAATGTGTCCAAAGATTGCCGACTGGGATTGAAAGGATTTTTTTTTTTTTTTAATTGTACTTAATAGAGACAGAAATTTTACACCTCGAGGCAGTTTTCGTTTTTTTCTTTTTTTAAATGCAAATAATATTTTAAAATTTAAATTATTTGGAGAAAAAGTCTGGTGAGTGTGTTTTAAATGCTCCTAAATTCCTTTGGGGGACGAAATTTATCAAATGAATCCTGTTGTAAGGTGCAGAAAAGTTCAAGCTATCTGAAAATGCTGTTTTTATTGGATTATCAGCATTTATGTAGCTTTGTAAAGAGTAAACACATTTTCTCCATAGGTTAACACTGAGATTAGCAAATCCAACAGGGTTAGTACATAGCAGCCTTAAATATTGTCGGTTGCTTATTAACCTTTTATCTCTTGTATTCTCTTCTATTTCATTCATTTGTGTAGAAGAACAAAACTTTCTGTAAAAGTGTTATTTCACTCCCTTCGTTGTTGTAGATATTTATAGGGCGTCACTTTCGACAAAAATCTCTTGAGATAAAAACGTCACAATTAACATTTTGTTACAGTTCTTTAGAAAATCTACGTCATTTTTTGTGTACGTCGTACATGAAGCTCCTAAATATGATGGACGGTCCATTGTGTCTGTCCAGTTTCCAAAAAGCATGCAACGTGATACTTTTGTAGTCCTAACAGACTAACTTCGAGGTGACAAATCTCTTTTTTGGTTCGCGCGCCAAAAAAATCTGTATGCTGGGTATCCGCCATACCGCCATAATATATCTCTTATTGGATTCGCTCAGTTCCATGTTAACCAATAGAGAGAGTTTCTCATTGAATGTCGGCTTGTATTCAAAAGAGACGTACTAACTTTACCACATAACAGAGTGAAAAACTATATATATTTGTATGATTTTCATTTTTCGAAACAGCTTTGCATAAATATTTTAAATTTAAATGATTGAGAAAAAAAAAGTGGTATACTGTGTGTTAAACGCAAATAATTTCCTTTGATGAACGAAACTTAAAAAGAGAAAGATATATGCTGAGAAGTTTAGGCTACCTAAAAATACCTTTTTTGTTTATGAATATTTCTGCATTAGTAAAGAGTAGGAGAAAATTGATTTGGGTAATGGAAGATGATCAAAGGGCCTTTATCCTGAATGGAGAACAATTCGTTACAATCCTTCAAACCGTCACTCTTTAAAGGGTAGTGGTGGAGGAATTCTCAGATTGTCAACTCGGTTCCTCCATCACAAGGGTTGGGAAATTCGAACTACGATTTTTTTCTTTGTTCCCAGCAGCGTTCAAGGAGTGACGTCGCCAACTAGCTTATTTATAGAAAAAAGTAAATTTTCGGTAAGAGATTATTTTTAAATATTACAAATATTTATTGCGAAGTCGACAGAAAACCCCCACACTTATAAATTTAACGTATTTTGCGAAGAAAAAAAAATAGAAAATCAATCTCGATAAATTTATGAGATTTTTGCTGTCTTTCAACGTGGCAGGCCTTTTTTCCTGAGGATATTTGCCCAAACCCATCTCGAATTTTGTTGGCTACTTGAACATCAGAGCACATAGCAGGTGTACCAACATTGCTTGCTCAGTTTGCTACCTTTGAATAGCAAAGCAAGAACATCCATGTCCTAGCACATGCTTGCTAAGCTAACCACAAACAGTTAAATAATAAATGTTAAATATTTTTTATCGGTTCATATGAAGTCACTTTATAGAAGATGCTTCGCAAACTAAAATCATCGATCGGTTTATTTTTGAAATTATTTTTCTTAAGTTTCATTCCCGAAAATAAAGATTCGTATGCCTTTGTTCAAAAGACTCAAAACAGTCGTGGCTAATTTTATTTTCTTGTTTCTTTTCACGTTTTGGCATACCAAATGTTGGCTACTTCATTTTTTGAATTTTAATTACTTATGTCGCATAATCGCTTGCTTTTGATTATTTTCAGATCATATCTCGGATCGACACAAACTGGTTTTCCTAACAGAACTGGACTGAAAATCTAATTTTTGCTATCCATGATCTTCGAAATTTAACTTGATCAAAAGTCGGTATCCCGAACTCAAGTAAAATTATTTTGTGTGCAGTAGATATATCATCAATGCACCAGTGTCTCGTTTGCCCTCTGTCCAACCTTTAAACGAAAAACGAAGTCTTTCACAACAAAAAGGGCCTAAAATGAATACACTCGTTTTAAGAAGTTTAATATTTTCAGTATTGAAAAACGCAAACAATTACAGCGTTTCTGTAGTCCCGTCTCTCACCACAGACTCATTAGAGAAGGAAAAAAAAAGAAATTAAAATGGAGGTGCGGGGGATCGAACCCCGGGCCTTTCACATGCAAAGCGAACGCTCTACCACTGAGCTACACCCCCAGATGGCATATGTTGCAGTACAATGGTCAATAAATCTTAGCCATTTCCACCACAGATATTGTTTGTCGTTTCAGCTGTGCGAACAAAAAAAATGTGTCTGTCTAGAATTTACACGTCTGCACAAACACCTTTTCGTCTGCACGTCGTAAAGAATGAGTTGCAGGCGAGCAACATTTTCTAGTTGGGGGAGAAGGGTACCGTAAAAGTAAAGTTATGTAATAATAAACAATTATGTAATTTTTACAAAAGATAAAATAAAATACATGGGCAGTATATAAAATATAGTTAATTGCCATTATACCAAAGGAATAACTTTTAGCACAGACCATACTTGGCGACAGTTTTTCTCCACCGAGAAAATATGAAAACTTAGTTGCATTGAAACTCTGACCTCTATTTCTGGAGTGTTTACGTTGAAAATTTGTCGTGGAATAAAAAAATTATAATAATTACAAGATAAAAAGAACTTTTTTTATATACGATGTTTTTAAATTTTCTGTTGAATCATATAAACTTGACAATTCTATGTATTAATAAATAATTTTGTAATTTTTGATGAATTATCCCATCAACTTGAAAGAAAATGAAGTTAATTTGAAGTTAACTTGCGTTTATCTTGTCGTTCCCGTCCCGGCCGATAGATGGGTGCACCAGTCTACAAAACAAAATTAACTGAAAAAGGATTCAATTCTGCTTAAAGATGGCTAAAAGTATTAAAATAATGAATTGTCATCGTGTTCTGGGCTATTCTAGAAGTTTCAAATCTCTAGCTAGTCGGGAAGTTAGTTAAAAATCGATTGCAAGATTTGTACCGGACAAACAAACACACACACAACAAACAAACAAGAAAGCAAGTTAATAAAAACATGGTAAAAATAAAGATACACTAGGTGGCCCGTGCGACCCTTTTGCATGCGATTAAAGTACGATAAATTGTATAGCGAGGTTGGTGGTTTGTAGTAGAATGAAAGAAGAACCGGTTTATTTGTAGCAATTGTTTATTTGTCAAATAACAATGGTGCGTAAGGATAATACAAAGCCAATTACAAAACGCCTTTGGCCACAGTATTGGAGGTGAAGCATAAGACAAAACAGGGGAACATTCTATATTATGTACACGTTAAAACACCTTTGTAGACAATATTAAAAGTTAAATATGACAGAAACTCGTGGGAAAATGTGATATTTACATTACAAAACCTACTTGTGCACACTATTTGACCGTGCCGTTTCGACGCATCCAGGGAAAGAACTTAAGGGCCCAAAGTCAATTTTTGACTTCGATTTTTAAACAAACAATACAGGGTGCCATTTTGAATTAACAATTCGTCAGAAGCAGAGAATTTAATCTTTAAAATGGTACCTCATTTATCAATTTTAGTTAAGTATAAAGGGATAAAAACGGATTTTTAAAAAAAACTTTTAGAAATAATATATATAGGCAGTTTTTCCATGCAAAAAAGAATAATATATACCTACGCGGATGTTGCCAATAAAGAAACTCATTAATGAAATCACAGAATGATAATAAAAGCAAACGATTTTTAAAATTTAAAAGTCTAGTGTGATTGATAATGGTAAAAAAATTAAAAAAAAGCAAGCGCGCGTGCCATCTATGGGGAGGAAAATTGTTTAGTGCTTATACTTCGATTTTTAAACAAACTATAAGAATTGTAATTCTAAATTAACAATTCGCACGAATCGGAGATCTTAATCTTTAAAATGGTACCTCATTTATCGATTTTGGTATGAAGGGATAAAAAAAAGTTTCAGGTAGTCTCTTCTAACGAAACTACCGCGGGTTATTGACGCAGGATTACTTATCATTGCTTACCTTTTTTTTTCTTTTTTAAACAATAAAATTCCTACATACGAAGAGAAGGATGAGTGATAACCCCATGTAAAATAGTTCGATGGTAAGAAAACTAAGTTACATATGTCAGGAAATCGAAGGTAATGTGTCGTGTAAATGTCAAGTCAATAAATGAGTTTCCCAGTGTACTCTGATAGTTGGATGGAACCATATCTAAATTAAAGTGATGTTTCAGGAAATCGAATGCCATTTCGTTGCGTTTTACGTCTATATTAAAATCACCCATCATGATAATCGGCACATTGGTATCAATATCGAACTCTTCATCTATAAGTAAACTTGATTCGGAATATTTCATCAGCGCACTAAACAGAAATAATTTTAGATCGGCTGAATTGACTATTGGGTGTTTATATACGGATGCCAGTATGAAACGCGATTGTCCATTTATTCTGATATCTACCATACGAATATCACCAGCATATTATATTGTGTAATTCGGAATTAAAAATTCGCACGAAGCGGAGATCTTAGGGCCTGTTCACATAGGAGTCCGATGTGTTGCGTTAAGGAAAAGATGACGTTGAGACGAAAATAAACCAATCATAGGCGTTAAAAATTTCATTGCTAATCGTTTGGAGGCATATGATTGGTTTATTTTCGTCTCAACGTCATCTTTTCCTTAACGCAACGCAACGGACTCCTATGTGAACAGGCCCTTAATCTTTAAAATGGTACCTCATTTATCGACTTTGTTTAAGTATGAAAGGAGAAAAAGGGATAAAATACCTTTTAGAAATAATATTCTGTCGCTCTTGATTTATAACTCGCGACGACGGTTTTAACGTCTGAAATTTTGCTTTACCGTGGACCGTTATGGAGGAACGTAATCCTACGTAAAAAAAATAAAAAAAATTCGAGTAGTCTCTTCTAACGAAACTACCGCGGGTTATTAATGTAGGATTACTTATCGTTGCTTACCTCTTTTGTATGTATAGGTTTATGTACGTGTTATGTATATATGTATCTCTATCTATCTATCTATCTATCTATCTATCTATATATATATATATATATATATATATATATATATATATATATATAAATTTTGACGCATTTTTGGTACTTTTCTGTTTAACTGTTTACTGCTTGCCCAAGCGATACAGACCGGACTTGGCGTGCTTTCAAAATTGTAACTCGCGACGCAGGGCATCTGAAATTTTGCTTTCCGGAGGACCGTTATGGAGGAACGTAATCCTATGTTACAAAAAAAGAAAACCCTTTTAGAAATAATGTATAGTAGTGGCCCATTGCTCGACATCGAGCAAATTTCATTTCATTTTCGCAATAATAAATTCCGTTCTAACTTCTGCAGCTCAATGCTTATTGAACTTTAGCATTTCAGTATTTACATCTAACTATCAACTTTAACTGATTGTACGGGCACACAAACTGAACAGCTAAGCGGTCTTCTTAGTAACGAGAAAATTTTCAACTTCGAACACAGACGCCACCCCCATACGCGCGGTTTCTTCTGGTCTCTGAATATCGGGAAAAATATTTTTGTTTAGTTTCAATGAAGAAACTTGGCTGCAAACCATGTTGTTGGCAAAACTGGTCCAAATAAATGGCTTTTCCATGCAAAAAGAATAACGCACACCTATACGGATGTTGCCAATAAAGAAACTCATTAATGAATTCACAGAATGATATTAAAAGCAAACGATTTTAAAATTTAAAAGTTCACTGCGATTGATAACGGTAAAATAAAAAAAAAAGCTAGGGTGCGCCATCTAAGGTTAAAATTGTTTATAATGTTTATACTTTGAATTTTAAACAAACAATAAGATGTGTGTCTCTATTCTAAAAAAATAAAAATAAAAAATAAAAAATAGCTTCCGCTGCCGCTGTCAAAAGCTTGTCACGCTATCTCCTCCGAAACCGCTGGGGGTATGTGGTCGAGAGCGATACCAATGGATGCAGAAAAATGGGGGGACCAAAGTAAGACATGTCTCATCTTCGTCAGACTTTAATTTTTTTTACTTTTATGTTTTGGGAGAAAATATTGACTTTTTAATCTTCAGATTATATGTATCTATACATAACACGTACATGCAAAAAAGATACACGTATATGGGTATATACATACATATATGTATGTCAAAATTTTGGCGCATTTTGGTACTTTTCTGTTTAACTGTTTACTGTTTGTCCAAGCGATACAGACTGGGTTTGGCGCGCTGCCAAAATTATAACTAGCGAGGTACGGACAGACGGTTTTACCGTCTGAAATTTTGCTTTCCGGAGGACTGTTATGGAGGAACGTAATCCTACGTTAAAACACCTTTTAGAAATAATATATAGAGATAGATATAAGAGTTTAATCCTAAATTATTAATCGTTTGTTGTAAGCTATATCCTACCTGTCACTTTCTTTTTTTTAATTCTTATTATACAGGAGGTCGTTCGTACTTTATGGAAACGATTTTGTAATTTATTTTTGTCGTTTGCATTTTGAGATAAAAGATTGGTAACTTCAGAATAATCGTCTGCTACTATTTTGTTTTGATGGGAATGTAAAATAAAGATTTATTTAGAAAATGGCTCCAAAAATTGATAGATGACTCGAAGGTTACGTAACAGCGCTTCCCGAGGAGAAATATTCGTATCAACAAATTAATAAAGCGGTGTAAAAATCGCGGTTATGGCATTTAAAACAAGGGTATTTATAATATATTAAATTTGAAAGTGAAAAAAACGTCTAACTGAAAGTAAAAACGAAAACATGACCGCGAAACCTCATCCTAAGACTGTTCGAACGCTGGTAAATATCAAGAAAGTAAAGTCTCTGATCCTAAAAGAAAATCCACCGACTCAAAGACCCATTGCATCGAAACTAGAAATGTCTTCTGGCAGTGTAAGTAAAATCATTCATAAAGATTTGAAGTTAAAAAAGATATTTAAACGTAAAGTTCATCTGCTTTTGCCAAAGCATATTGTTGAAAGAAAAATAAATTATTGAAAATTATATGAAAGACACCTAGCTGCTGAAAAATGAAAATTTGTGGTAACACTCGATGAGGCATGGGTATATTTAAGTGACTGTAATAAAAAAAGATGAATTTTTTATTGCTCAAATGACGGGAATGACCATACGAAATGGCTTCGTCAGTGTACAGAAAAGTTCCCAAAAGGATTCATGATAGTTGCAGGATTTTGTTACATTGACAAATTAAAAATCAAAAAAGTTTTAAGTAAAGCCAAAATTAATTCACCCTACTATCGGCAGAATATTTTAGAACCCATTTTTGAAGAAGAAATTCCAGCCTTATATGGAAAGGACATTGATAAAGTTGAGCTTAATATGGACCAATCCTCTAGTCACACGTCTAAATCAGTTACCGATTATTTAGCAAAGAAAGAACCAGAAACAGGAATAAAGTGTATGCCATTTAATGAAATACCTGTAAAATCACCTGGCGCTTCTCCAATGGACTTTTACGCTTTCGGTTTATTAAAACGAGCCTTGGGAAAACGGCATCCACAAACACTGAACGGACTTTGGAAAACTGTCCAAGAGGAATGGGGTAAAATTGACATGACACTACTAAGAAAAAGTTTACTTTCATGGAAGATTCGAGTTAGAGCTATTGTTAAGAACCATGGTTATCAGATAGTAGCAAATCGCCGCAAAAAATACGGCATTTATACGCAAAACTTAACTATCAAAATCTTTTCCATAAAGTGCGAACGACCTTCTGTATATATTCACCAACAATTATCCAGTGAACACTGACCAATTTCGTTGGATTTTTAACGTAGGATTACGTTCCTCAATAACGGAGCTGCGGAGATTAAAAAAATTGTCCAGCATCGCGAGTTATAATTTTGGTAGCGCGCCAAACCCAATAGCAGTAAACAGTTAAATAGTAAAGTACCAAAATGCGTAGGGGAAAAAAAAAAGAGGTAAGCAACGGTAAGTAACCCCATGTTAATCTGCGCGGTAGTTTCGTTAGAAGAGACTATCTGAAGTATTTTTTTTTCTCTTGTGAGAACTGCCTAAAGCCACCACCTACATCTAAAAGTGTTAATACATAGCAGGTACATATATTGAGAGTTTATATTATATCAGTTATATATTTATACAGTGAATATAAATATACAACAATATATTATGTATTGAGAGTAATTTATATATATATATATATATATATATATATATATATATATATATATATATATATATATATATATATATTTCAGAAATAAGAATGGTATTAAACGTCTATAATTTAAATAAATATTAAGGAAGACAAAACATTTTTTGTTTAAGTTTTGAGGATTCGAATTCGCAGTATGAGATTTTCTCACGTCAAGGTGATGTGTCAATTTCAGTTTAAATATCGAAAAGAATAAACATCGCAATATCTTCAATATAGCTCGAATTGGTTAGCATGGAACATGTGCATCGGAATATACCCAAACTGTTTTATACGTCATTCTTTGAATATTTCAGCTGCCTTGGGTGTATGTATACATAAACAAATGAGTCAGAGCAGGGCCGGCGACAGGGGGACAAAGGGGGCCCGGTTAAATAAGAGTTGACTAAAAAAATGTATACTATGTTCAAATATTGATTGGAGAGTGGGCCCGCTGTATTATTTTGCCCCGGGCCCTGGCTCAGTTGACGGCGGTCCTGAGTCAGAGAGATTTTTTTGTGAAAGATATGTAGCGATTCTTCCTGATTCATAAAAAGGAGAGCATTAAATACATATTTATTTTATGTATCTATTTAATTTTATTGTAAAGCCAAAAAAAAAAAATCATTGAAAATAATAGATTTTGTAGGAAATTATGTCACTTATTTATTGAAAGTGTTAAACTTATAATATTGGGCAAAGGAGTTATATATTTTTTTTCAGTTTGATTTCTAATTTTAATGATATTACAATGCAGAAACATAGATATTTGTATTTCTGTCATGCGAAATTAAGTCAGAAGCAATCTATTATTAAATCCAATACGTAGAGTTATTCCCTGTTTTAAATTAATATTAGATTTTCTTACAACAGTAAATGAAAATCAGAAATCGTGGGTTAGTAAACTCGAAACAGCTTGACAAACATTAAGTCTTTAAGAAATACCCTACGAGATTTCAGACCCTACGAGATTGCTCAAGTGCCAACGACCAATTTACAAATTTGGGCATCCCGGGCACTAAAACTTAAGGGCTGTATGCGTCCTTCGAATATTTTTTGAATGGAATTCTTTTAATCCTACAAGAATACAGTTTTTAATACTTGGAATAATAACTGCATTAAATAATCTGCATAAATAAGTTATATAAACTGCAGTTGTTTGACATACTAACTCAGTGATTCTCAACCTTTTTTTTTTGTCGCGGCACACTTTTAACGATTTCCAAATTTGGCGGCACACAAAGAAAAAGATAAGTTTAAAAGTTGTTTACTTAAAAAGGATAAAAACAGTTAAAAATATGGCATTTAACTGTAAAAACAACAGTTTTCTTTTACAGTGTACTTTTCTTTAATTTAAACAAACTACTCGTAATAAAAAAAAAGCATTATAATTTTTACTATATACATTTTTAAAATTTGGCGGCACACAAAAGTGCCGCGGCACAGTGGTTGAGAATCACTGTACTAACTCATATCATTATGATGAAAAAAATATTTTTGTACGAAATGATAAAGATGAGAAATGACCTTTTGAAAATTAAATACCCATTCAGTGTGCCACTTCAAAATTTAGTCAGTGATAACTGCTTTGAAAATGTGTGATTGCTTTTTATAACATGTACATATGTGATTAATGCAACCATCCCAAAGAAAATATCAAAAAGAAGTTTATCAGGAAATTTAACTTTTTTTTATTATTTCCTTTCATTGTTGAGTTTTAAACGATATATTTGTATAGAATAAATGAAAAAGGAAGCTTCCGAAATGAAAAAGGAAGCTTGTCGGAAAGTCGGTAATTTTAAAAAGCTAATTTCTCGAAATTATTTCTTTGAAGACGTGTTATATCTTTGAAGTGTTAAAGTGACAATTATATATTTTCGAGGCAGTTGTCATGATTAAAATAGTTAGTTCAATAGCTTTTGCATCCGTCATATTTCCATTTTGTGTTTTAAAAAGGTTGTCGAAAGGCATAATTTTCCTCGTCAAACAAGTCTTGGCTTAGACCTTGAAAATATAAAGTCTATTATCTTATCATTTTGCTGCAGAAGATCGTAGATGTAGGTCAATGTTATTATGTTTTATTTCACCGTCGTTTATGGCTGGGGGTGTAGCTCAGTGGTAGAGCGTTCGCTTTGCATGTGAAAGGCCCGGGGTTCGATCCCCCGCACCTCCACTTGTTGTCTTTTATGTTTCTCACCCAGATCGACGGCAACGTAGTTGCTTAAATATTTCTATAGGATATTCAGAGAATTTTCTACTGTTATTTTTAATTTTTATTACCGAGGAGCTATTATTACCATTTTGACAGATTTGTGTTTCTGCCTTTTTCGAGTTCGTTAAAATTAGTGATATGGCAGTGCCTTCGCGACGTTCAACAGAGGAAGAAAAAATGAATTTAGTCAATAACACCCTCATGTTTATTCAATATCTCGAACTGAGTTTTTTTTTATAGTTTGTATTTCTTTTTAATTGAAGTATTCAATTAGGGGAATACTCAATCAGGAAATTAGAATTCAATTAGAAATATTCAATTAGGACTTTGATTCCGTCCTCCAAGTTATGGAAAAAATAAAAAAAGATCAATATACTCCTTAAAAATTTAAATTCCATATATAAGGTACTTTCTTATTCTAATTTTATTTATTTGCTACAATTTTTATTTAGTTATTTAATAGAAATTTTATTTTATTTTTTAAATTTTCATTTTCATTTCGAAACTTGCGGAAATCAATTCACCCACTAATGATTAATGTTGTTTTAATATCAATTAAAGTTGTTAACATTGATCTGTAAACTCAAATGAATTAACATGAACGGAATCTGCACGAAATAGCAAAATTTAATTTAAATATATGAGGCGGAACCTTGCATCTTATATTTAGAAAAAAGTCGTAACACAAAGCAAACTGATTTGAGCAGAAATACTCTTTGCGGTTATAGTTTTCCTAAGATGATTGATTATTTTAAAAATATAATTAAAACAAGTTTCTTACGCAGATCTTAATTAAGCATAAAAGAGAAAAAATCAGATAGTCTCTTCTAACGAAACTACCGCGGGTTATTAACGTATTATTAACGTAGGATTACTTAACGTTGCTTGCCTCTTTTGTATGTATATACACTCATGGACAAAAAAATTAGCGCACCAAGAAGGAGTCGTCAAAATGAAACGAAATTTTACATACGTAATGACTACTTTTCTTTAAGTAAATGATAAGAAAATCAAAGAAAAAGTATAATTTATTTCAGAGAAAAAGGCAAAAGAACGGAGGAGTTAATACTCCGTTGGACCCCCTCTAGCGCGAATGCACGATGCGATACGATCGGGCATTGAGTCATACAAGTTCTGTATGATGTCTTGAGACATTTCGTTCCATATTTGCCTCTAGTTCGTTCAAACTCGTGGGATGCCCAACTCGTCGTCCCAAATGATCCCAGATATGCACGATTGAAGACAAATCTGGGGATCGGCCAGGCCAAGGAAGGGTAGTAACAGTGCGGAGGCAGTCTTGTGACACCCTTGCTGTATGAGGCCGAGCATTGTCTTGTTGAAAAATGGCTCCTGGGAGCCGTTGCATGAGTGGCAACACATGTGGTTGCAGGATTTCATGAACATACCGCTCGGCTGTCATGGTGCCACGGAACAATACTAGGGGTGACCGTGTATTGTTGGCAATGGCACCCCATACCATCACACCAGCTGTGGGAGCGATGTGTCGCTGTACAGCAAAGGCAGGATTGAAGCGTTCACCACGGGCTCTCCAAACACGAAAACGATTGTCATCACTGCCGAGATTGAATCTGGATTCGTCGCTAAAGACGACCTGGTTCCATTCCGCTGCAGTCCAGTTTCCTCGTGCGCGGCAAAACTCCAAACGGAGGCGTCGATGGGTGAGCGTCAAGGGCAGCACACGTAATGGGCGCCGCGATACTAACTGTCCTTCAGCCAGGCGCCTTCGTATGGTTCGAGAAGACACAGAGGCCCCTAGTGAAGGTGCTACCTGTGCCTGGATGGCGGCCGATGAAGCAGTTGGCTGTGCGCGTGCATTTCTTACGATGTGGCGGTCTTCTCGACGACTGGTCTGTCGAAGGCGTCCTGAGCCTGGTCTTCGTGTACATGACATCTCTCGGGTCCACTGGTCCCAACACCTCCTCACAACACAATCAGAGCGGCCTAATTGACGAGCTACTCGCCTAGCTGACCACCCAGCTTCCATCATCCCGACGATTCTCCCCCTCTCTAACTGCGACAACTGCTTATATTGTCTTCGAACACGGCGTAATGGCATGTCTATCTTAGCTCTTCCTTTGTAAATGATTCAGCACACTCAAACAAGCTTTGGTTACCTGTTTTATACTCCACAGAGTACGATGTTCAACGCCCTCTACCGGCTATACGTAATGCGCAATCACGCTGCATTTCTAATCATTTGCATATCTCCCGACATGTACCTTCATTGCAAGTTTCGTTACGATCCCGCAATTATTTCTTGGTGCGCTAATTTTTTTGTCCATGAGTGTATGTATGTATGTGTTATGTATATATATATATATATATATATATATATATATATATATATATATATATATATATATATATATATATATATATATATATATATATTTATAGAGAGAGAGAGAGATATATGTCAAAATTTTGACGCATTTTGGTACTTTTCTGTTTAACTGTTTACTGCTTGCTCAAGCGATACAGACTGTGTTTGGCGCGCTGCCAAAATTATAATTCACGACGACGAACGGTTTTAAAGTGTGAAACTTTGCTTTCCGGAGGACCGTTATGGAGGAACGTAATCCTAAGTTAAAATTCCTAATCACGCACATAATACTTAGGTTAGCACATTTTAACAGAGAGACCACAACGATTATTGAGTTTTTGACAGTTTTAAGCAACGTAATGTCTAAATATTTTACGAGATTGCAGATAAGTTTCTATTTTCAGTATCATTGAGGCATTTTATCATTACACTAGAGTGCAACTTAAATTTCTGTTACACTAGGCTCATTAGCATGTATGTCAGATTTCATGCAGAATTTTAAAATCTGGTGTTTAATTATTTGAATAACAAAAGCTATCTTAAGAGTGTACAATACACCTTGGACTTGCGAAAAATGCCACGAAATTGACAAAGTTTTCATTATTTTTAACAAATTAACCAATGAAGCAAATTTAATGAAAATTTCTGGACTGTTAGATCAAACGTAACTTGTAACAAAAATATCATATTGATGTAAATTATTTAAATTAATTAGGTAATCTTTATTAAGTAACATGTTGTTTTCCCATTTTCCTAATTATCATGTATCAATGAGAGCAGGAAAATTGATATTAATTTTAATATATTAACATTAAACACACTTTAGTTTATAGAAAACATTTTACGTAATATATTGACCGAGAATCTTTTAATTACTTTCATTTTCAAAATGTATAATTAACAATTAATCATCAAAATTTTTTTATTTATTATATTAAAAATTATATAAAAAATTATATATAAAAATTTTTATTTATTATATTATTATTTTATTTATTTATTAAAATAAATTTCACAAAAATTTGTCTCAAATAGTTTTTGAAATATCATGCTCGCAAAGTCAGAAAATCCTATTTTGAGATAAATGCATTTAAAGTTAAAATTTTGTATAGGAAATCCCTGTTTACATCATAAGATATTAAAATAATAATGTTCACAATTATTTTAATATCTTATGATGTAATTGTCGTATCACAAAAAGAGTGATACCAAATTGTCCAGAATAAATTCGGGTTTCAATTAATATAAAAAGCCAAAAAAAAAAAAAGATTTTTGACCATTTTCAAGGTATCCTGCCCCTTTAAAATGTCTAATGAAGCATCATCCACCTAAATGTAAAATGTCTCCTTACCAGTGGCGAAACCAGAATTATTTATTTATTTATATATTCACTAGCTGAAAACCCGTACTTCGCTACGGAGTACATTCAAATTAAATACAACGGTCAATGTATGCAATTCGTGCCAAATAAATATATATATTATATGATAAATACGACGATCAATGTATACAATTGATGTAAAATATATATATATATATATATATATATATATATATATATATATATTTATAAGAAAATCGTAAAGGATAATTTTATAGACAAAATAATGTAGAAGAAAATATTCAAATTAAATCTAATATAAAGAATACTAAAGAATATAGTACAGTTAATATAGTACAGTTTGTAGAACATTTCTTTTACTGTATTTTACTATTTTTTTTTGTATAATGTCCAATCGTCTGCCGCATTAGCAAGAAAAAAAAATATTTTTTGTTTATTTAGTTGTTATGCACGTGACGATAAATTTATTTAAAGTACCAAAAAAAGAAATCACGTGATCAGCATTTAATAAATTAAATTCTAAAAATTAATCTTTAAAATTCACCGAAAATCAGGAAATGGAGGTAAAGATTCGAAAAAAAATTTCATTTTAAAGGAATTTTTATGATCTTTCTCGTGATATAAATTTTATAACCCTCAAAGTATTATTTTAAATGCAAACGTAAAAAAAGTTAAAAAAACAGCTTAAGAATTTAATTTTAAAAAATCTAAGAAGAATTTTTGAAAAATCTTTCTTAGTGCATCCCTACACTATAAGAAGAATCGCCATGCAAAATTTCAGCCCTTAAGGTCCAGCGGTTTGGTCTGTGCGTTGTATGTCAGTCAGTGAAAGAGTCAGTTACGGAACTGTTTTATATATATAGACTGGATGAAAACCCGCGCTTCGCTACGGAGTACATTCAAATTAAATACAACGGTAAATGTATGCAATTAATGCCAAAAAAATAAATATATATATTTATAATAAATGAGACGATCAATTTATACAATTGATGTAAAAAAATATTTATATATATATATATTTATAAAAAAATCTTAAGGAATATTTATTTTTTTTGGATAATATCCAATCGTCTGCTGCATTAGAAAGAAAAAATGTTTTTTTTGTCTATTTAGTTGTTACGCACGTGACGATAAATTTATTGAAAGTACCAGAAAAAGAAATCACGTGATCAGCATTTAATAAATTAAATTCTAAAAATTAATCTTTAAAAATTCACCAAAAATCAGGAAATGGAGGTAAAGATTCGAAAAAAATTTCATTTTGAAGGAATTTTTATGATCTTTCTCGTGATATAAATTTTATAACCCTCAATGTATTATTTTAAATGCAAACGTAAAAAAAGTTTAAAAAACAGCTTAAAAATTTAATTTAAAAAAATCTAAGAAGAATTTTTGAAAAATCTTTCTTAGTGCACCCCTACACTATTAGAAGAATCGCCATGCAAAATTTCAGCCCTTTAGGTCCAGCGGTTTGGTCTGTGCGTTGTATGTCAGTCAGTCAGTCAGTCAGTGAATGAATGAGTCAGTTACGGAACTGTTTTATATACGTATATAGATTATTTTATTTCATGTTGGATAATGCGGAGGCTATTGTATTAAACATTCGCCCTGAATATGAATTACCGGACTTACAACGTCTCGCAGACACCAGACCAGTTGTGGTCAACATCGAATGCGGACGGATGCCCTAATTCACACCACGAGACTTCTGGCCATTCATTGAAAGGGGCACCGTAAAGGCGGCCAGCATTACCCCCTACAAGCCGGTCCCGTAATTTAGAACAGAAACACGATACACCTGATCCAGCACCCCCAAAGGTAAGTTTGAGAACTTTGCAGCCACGACAGATTTTACGTGCACCAGTCGCCATTAACGTACACGGCGGTGGATTTGTCAGCGGCCAGCTTCGAATCAGAGACGTTTAGGTCACTGGCTCGCTGCCTTTGCCAACTGGGCCATCGCGCCCTTTTATTTTCTTTCTTTTTTTTGTTATTTTTCTTTATTTCTTTATTTATTTTTTGCTCCGGTTCCGACGAAGTTTCCCTAATGTGGGGTAGGAGGAAAGGATAATTTTCTTTGGAGTTACTTTTTTTCCTACCAATTTTTAGAATTATAGGGGTTGACTTTAACCTCCTAATTTCTAGCATGGTTTCTGTAGGATAAAGCTCGATTTTAACTTTGAGTTGAGAGAGGTGGTTTATATGTATCTTTTAAGTGTTCTAGACGCTTTTATGAACAGAGATAAAGCAGTGATTTTTATGTGCTATGAAATTAAACCAATCATGTTTACGATTTCATGTTCTTAATTGAGTTTTCTGATTAATCCAGTCCATCAATCAATGACTTCTCAAGTAGGTAATAAATAACTATTTTTTTCCAACTTATTAATTTATTCATTAGTATCCGATGGGATAGTATTTTAACGCAGTATTACGTTCCTCCGTAACGGAAAGCAAAATTTCAGACGCTAAAACCGTCCGCCCGTACCTCGCGAGTTATAATTTCGGCAGCGCGCCAAACCCAGTCTGTAGCGATTGGACAAGCAGTAAATAGTTAAACAGAAAAATACCAAAATGCGTAAAATTTTGACATACATATATGTATGTATAAACGTATATACGTGTATCTTTTTTGCATGTACGTGTTATGTATAGATACATATATACATAACACATACATACAAAATAGGTAAGCAACGATAAGTAATCCTACGTTAATAACCCGCGGTAGTTTCATTAGAAGAGACTACCTGAATTTTTTTTTCAAAAATCCTAACTTATTTTTCCCCAATGTATAAATATACTTGTCGGTAGCGGATGGATGCCTTTCTGGAAATACAAGTTTATTGTTTTCCTCCCGTTTATAAATTTATTTATATTTAGTTGATGGACTGGATTTACCAAGAAACCCCAATTGGTTTCTCCAATTTTCAAATTTATTTTTTAGTAGCCGATGGACTGGATTTATCCAGAAACCTCAATTGCTTTACTATTATTTATAAATATATTTATTTGTAGACTTTGGGCTGGATTTATCCAGGAATCCAGTTAAATAAACGAAAAGGATTTCTGGGTTAAACCAGCCCACCGGCTACTAACAAATAAATTTCGATATATAGCGATTGAAACATACTAGTTAGCTTGATCTGTTCATGTATTAAGTTAAGATTTCGGATAAATACAGTTAACAAACTGTCTTTCTTCCCCC
>OU015497.1:34020766-34159216 GCA_907164885.2 Dolomedes plantarius
AACGAAGAGATAATAGAAGAGGCAAAAGTTTCTGAGCACTGGACGAAAAAAGCATTGCAGATCTGCAACAAGATTTCGTTTTAAGGATGGACATCCCAGTTTTTAAAACACTGAAATAGTATTTTACGATCGATATATATATTTTACCTTTTCTGTTTCCAAAATACCATGTGCGCCCATAAAGTAAACGGAAAAATTAAAAGATCAAACGATAAAATAAAAAAGTGAAAGAATAATCGCCTGGCTAGAAAGAGTGACATCTCAACTCTTGTTAAAGCCAGTTTAAACTGGTTATTTAGTCGTTTGCATATCAAAACGCCGTAGTAATTTTCATTTACCGAGAAGGCATTGTACAAAAAAATTTGCTTCGGAATGGAACGAGTTGTAACATTAAATTTTGTTACAAATTGGGTAAATCTGCTAACGAAACTTTAGAGATGATTCGAACAGTATATCGTGATGCATCGTACAACCGCTTTAAATGTGGGCGAGAAAGCATTGAAGATGAATGAAACACAGGGCGCCCTTCAACTTCAAAGAATGAGGAAAATGTGGAGAGAATTCGTTCGTAAAAGCTGATAGACGTGTAACAACTCAGCAACTTTCAGACATGCTTGGGATAAGCAAAGAAAGCTGTAGATTAATTTTAATTGAAAATCTGAAAATGAAAAATGTTTGTGCTCGATTTGTGTCTTGGATTTTGTCAGAACAGCAAGACAGAAAAGCTTGCTGATGAAAGATTTGTTGACTACTGCGCAACAGGACAACAATTTCTTAAAGTGTATTGTAGCAGGAGAGGAGAACTGGTGTCTACAATACGACCCAGAAACAAAAAGACAAAATGCACAGTGGAAAGGACCGTCTTCTCCCATACAAAAAAAAAAAAAGCCCGGCTGTCAAAATCAAAGACTAAGGTGATGCTGATAGCATTTTTTGATTACAAAGGATTTATTCACCACGAATTTGTTCCTGAAAATCAAACAATTAATCAGTATTTTTACAAGGAGGTGCTTTTTCGATTAAGAAACAGGATAAGGCGAGTTAGAAAGGAACTGTTTGATTCTGGGCAATGGTTTCTTTTACACGATAATGCTAGGCCCCATACAGCGATTTCTGTACAATATATTGCTAAGCATTCGATTACAGTGATAAATCACCCACCATATTCTCCTGACTTATCGCCAGCTGATTTTTTCCTTTTTCCGATGCTTTATAAGGCCATGAAAGGACAGAGATTTGAAAACGTCTCGGATGTTAAATCGAATGTTACGCATATTTTGCGAACGGTTAGTTCCAACTCCTATAAACAGTGTTTCGATGACTTGAAGAAACGTTGGAAAAATTGTATAGACTTCTTTGGCGATTATTTTGAAGGAGATAAATTTATTTGGAGGTGAGTAATATTTTTCTTATTCATAAAAAAATGTCCGGTTATTTTATGGCCGCACCTTGTATCCCGATAAGGCAAAGGGATGATTTATTGTATAAAGAGTTAAAAATATGATTTTTTTAAAAGATGTCATTCTATCTCACCATAACTGGGATTCATTTTGATCCATATAAGAATCGAAATCTTTTGTCACCTCTCCAGGAAATTCAGAGAAGAATAAGAGAATAAAGACGGGATACGCTTCCTTAGAGATTTGTAGCTCTCTTATTTATTTCCTCACGTTTATGCTTAGACATCATATCATTAATTAATGATTTTTTTTTCATTGATCCAACTAAAAATTTAATTCATATTTAAACCACAGCCCGCCTTTCAATGGCATTAAAAAAAAACGAAACTTTCGTGTCGATAAATGCTTTTGACCTTTGTTGTAGATTTTTATGATATCTGTCTACCTTAATACAAACATCGTATCGAGAAAAAGGCTAAAATTAACTTTAACTGGCAATCATTTGAATACTGTAAGGTATTGTTAAAGCATCCACCACTGGGCTTACGGTTTGGATAGAAATCAAATTGAGATAAAATTTTTGAGATAAAGCATTGGGCTTCAGTTCCACAGCAGAAGTGGAAAAAAAAAATTCAGGTAGTCTTTTCTAACGGAACTACCGCGGGTAGGATTACTTATCGTTGCTTGCCTTTATTTATTTATTTTTTATTTTTTTGACGCATTTTGGTACTTTTCTGTTTAAATGTTTACTGCCACTGGGTTTAGCACGCTGCCAAAATTATAACTCGCGACGCAGGACAATTTTTTTCTGTCCGTAGAACCGTTATTGAAGAACGTAAACGTAGAAGTGAAAATGGTATAATTCCCCACGGTGTGTGGACAATAAAGAATGTATTATAAAGGATGCAGAGGCAGGGGTAAATACAGGGTTGTAAACCAATAAAAAAATAGAAGAATAGCTGTCGGTGTGGCCAGTGATAGCGATCTGAAGTCTAAATTTCACAAGATGGATGGTCGTTATTTTATGGCCCACAGTAAAAACGTCAGATGAGAAGGATCAAAGTTGTTTGGCAAAATAAAAGGATGTTGGAGGTACTACATAGACTATGGACAGAGGCGACAGAGGCGGTATAATAAAGAACCAATTAGGGGTAGGAACCACTGGAAGAAAAACAGCCCACTGCCCAATGAAAGTGAGAGGCGTGCCAGAATGGCCCCCCTGTAAACGAACAACAGCTCCGCTAAGGACGGAAGGAATCGGAAAAGAAGGAGACTGATTTTAGATTGGGTTCCTGAGAGTTAGATGTCGGAGACTCTCGTCTGCCCCATACGGGAAAAAATCCATATTTTGACTAAAAAAAGGCATTTCAAATCTGACTGTTTGTAACATAAAATTAGTTGTGTGAAAGGTCCTTTTCGAGTTTTTTGTTCTCATCAAAGGTGTAAATTTACTCCCAGAGAAAAATTAGGCGTACTTTATGAAAAATGGTTGAATCTGCAATACCTACAACAGGGAATAGAGGGATGAGGAAAAGTTTAATTGTGCTTACCAATTTTTAAGGGGTTTCCAATCCTCACAGTGTAAATAATTATATTCTGTCATTTAAGCTCTCGTAAGTACAGGAATAAATATATGCATAAAATAATATTTAACGTGCAATTGCGAACGTCCCTTTGGATTTGTTTGGAAAGGATGGAGAGGGGGGAAGCGGAATCACTATAACACCCTAGTGAACTTCGGTAATGTAGCTGCAGTCTTATTGCTGCTGTTTATTAAAATTAAATATTGACAGCATCCTGTTCATTAAAATTAGGGAATTTATTTCTCCTTGCAAAATACACCTTTATATAAACCTTTTTGGATATGTTCCCCTCCCGATACCGGTGTTATAAAGCTAGGGCTTGTATTTTCAACACACCTCTTCAATAAACCATCCAGAGAATTAGAATAAACTTGAGAGTCAAAAATTCGCGTCGTTTAACTTTTTTTCAGGCGAGAGTTCCTATATTTATGATCGCAGACAAGTTGTGGGTTAGAATAATATCTGAGCTATCTTATTTTTCGGCCCTACAGTCGTTGCTTGCAACATTACACTGCTAATAATACTTACTGCATCTGCCTATGCACCTCGTCACGTGACGTCGTGTTTACTTTCGGCTGCAATGAAGGGTGAGAAGAAAATGCCCCCTTCCCCTATTTTTGGAAAGTTTTCCTTTCGCTCTTTTCCCTCTTTTTCGCGCGCGCTTTATGTGAGAAATACAAATTATAACAACAAAATAAGAGCTGGCGGATAAAAAAGGGCCCCTGTTTTCCTAAGCCGGCTCTCTCCCACTGTTTTTGCAAGCATGTTTATGAGATGATCCCTGCTTTGAGATTTATCAGACACGTCTATGGAGCCAAGAGATACATAATTTTATTTTTTTCAGTCCCTTTCGTTTTTGCTGCTCCTTGTTCGCGATTTCTGAGCGCGCCTTCATTTGAGATGGGGGAAAAACAGTAGGATTTTAAATGGAGAGCGATTAACCATTTTAATTACATTTATCCCGACAGTTTAATCTGCACAGAGTGCATGTACCATTTGAAATATTAGTGTACATATAACAGAAATACATATTTACGTATTTATACAATAAATACAATATTTCGATTGATATGTAAGGTCTCAAATCCTCTAAAATAATTTTCAACTGATGAGATAAAATGTTATTCACGTTACTACTCCACTCAACTCACTCAAAGCCCATACAGTTCAACTTCTGGTGAAGACACTTGTCATTGGGAATCCTAGCTGCCCAAATGCTTCTAGATCTGTCAGATGGGCTCATTTTCTAAGCTGTGTCTAGTTTTTCTATCCGAAATCCATAAGTTTATATTCCTCGCTTATATTTTTCACTGGAGACTTTGACGGGCGGCGTGAAAAATGAGGTGGCGGGCTCAGAAACGGCTCGGATCGGCTTTCTTCAAAAAACTTTCATCAGCTTTTGGATCATTGAACCAACTATTAGATATTTTTCTCATGCATAAAACTACTGCCACGTATTACTTTCATGCGTCAACGAGTTTCGATAACGATACGGTCTTATCACTTTGGAAAATCCTCAAAAAAGGTTGAAAGTCAGGGACTGAATGTATCAAGCTGTTGTTGGTGAAAACACAGACCTGAAAATTTCATGATTCTAGAAATGTATCCAACTGCATCCCAGTAATTTGGAATGACTTTATAAGTACTGGCGGATAACTAATTAAAGTCAACAACATCCAAAACGCAGAGGAAATCTTTTATCTCATGGAAATGAAATCGTCGATGGATCTAGTGAAGAGCATTCTCATCCATGAATCCCTGAGCGAACGTGAACCATTTAGCAAAGATTTTATAACCTTTATCCTCAAACGTATTTGTCTGCACCAAATGTGTTTGAAAAAAAATTTGGTCATCATTAGGCATTATAAACCAGATAAATTAATCCGATGACAATATGACGAAGTTCCCAAATAAAGTGTGTGTAGAAATGGTATTCTAGTAAGAAGTCTACAATATTCTCCAGCCAAAAAGCTATGTATGTTGCTCAAGTAATTGTCTAAATTGAGCCCTCACTGAATGCCTTAATGTGCTTTTCATTTTAAACAGTCTTGGAGTTATAACAGAGACAACTCAAGTTTTTAGGTATATTTAAATGTAAGTAATAAATATTTTTGCAAGTTTTTTTTTGTTAGACCAAATTTTCTTAGAATAAAAATATCGAGATTGCTGGAGATTCTGAAACAGCATTTGTAGAAGACTTCAGAAAATGCTTTTGTACAGTAACTTCCAACAGTACTTCCAAGCCTTATAGGGCTCTCAAAAATTGACTGATTGTTTTTAAATACGACATCCAGCCCTAGATAAATGAGGTGTCAACCTAGATGACAGTGTATAAAAGGCAATTCACTACTTTGAACGGCAGTTGCATTTAATTGATTTTGGTGGATTAAGTATGATGAGCATGAAAATAATAGAAAACTGCAAGAAGAGGGACTCGAGCCCACGCTTTCAAAAAGGAACAGAGATCTGAACAGCGATCTGCCTCCAAATTTTAGACAGCCACCGAAAATTAGGTCCTCATTACTACCTATAAGTCAAACACTATGTTTTCAAGATTGAATGAATAAGTTGAAATAGTTGATTAGCTCTTAATCACGGATTGTAGTCAAGTAAAAGGTGCTTTAAATTATTATTATTATTATTATTGCATTTCAAACCACCGGATGGGGGCCGACACTGGCTGCCAGGGCCCTGCTGGTTTGACCCCCCCCCCCCACCGGTGGGAGGCATTAATATTACATTGTCCGTCACTAGCGTTAGCAAAGAGGGCTTTATTTCATCACTTAAGCATGCTGAAAATTGCTTATGCAATACATTAACTCCCACGAATTTAAACAATTTTTCTGTAATATTTATAGAGAGTAAAATTGTCAAAAAGTTAAGTCTGAAGACGCTATTGATTGATCTTTCATGATATGTTTCACACTAGACTATTTAAAACATGTAGTATAATATTTAGAAAGAGAGTAACTTATTTATAAATAATGCTTGATACTCTTCATTCAAATTGATTGTTCCCAGTTTAAAGCAAAAACGAATTTTTTTATTTTTGTTTATTTATTTATGGAATTGCTTATTTATTTATGGAAGGAGTGGTAAAAAATTCAATTTTTTAAGAGAAAAATTTTTGTGAACTTATACTCACAGGGTCAACCAAATGTCTTGCAGTTACTCAGGGGCGAAAACTATTCATTCCGGTCCTAAAGACTGTTAAAGGGGTCCTCAAAACATGGCTGCATTTTAGGCTTGTAGGATGCTTGCTTAATACACCAAGCATAGTTCTCGATTCCAATCTTCTTTTACGTCCTTTTTTCACTCTTTTTATTTTTCCTCGCTCAAGTAGAGAGAAAACTATTGATCTTGGTGATAGTCTATCGTTTTTGTTATCCTTTATTTCTAACCACAGGAGTTTCCCATGATATTTTGAATTAGTAAGAACATTTACAAATAAACTGATGAATATTTTATCAATTTTCCAAGATTAGCTTAGAGTTTTACTTTGAGATATCGTTCTTTATTCCATACTAATCATGTAAACTTTTGAAATTTCCGTTGTCTCCTCTATATACTTCATACGTGCAATAACTTACTGTTCAATGTATGGGTCAGTTTGTTAAAAAAAACTAATTTTCCTCGCCAAAGGTCATTTACCATTTCATAAGTTATTTCCTCCGATAATGGCGTCTCATGGGTGCAGTGAATTGAGTGCTACTACACGTAAAATCTGATTTTTATTCGAGTATTTAAAAACTTGAATGAACAGTATTTGCCGCAATTTTTGACTCACTTTATCGTATCGAAATTACGTGCTTTTATAATATCTTAACGTACGAAATCTGCGAAACAGCAAAGACTCGGAAAACACTCGGCCACGCTCATATTGATACAACTCTTAATTTCTTGTGTTTCTCTAAGTGTGATTGAAAGTTAAAGGGCTTACTCGTTAACTGAACTGCTTAGGTTCAAAACCAGCCACATGTTTATTACAAACTCGATCAGCGCTACTAGTGACAACAATTGCAACTAATCATGTGGCTGGTTTTGAAAGTAAAGGAAGATATTGTTGTATAATTTTACAATGAAATGGCTTGTTTTGATGTGAGATT
This sequence comes from Dolomedes plantarius, assembly GCA_907164885.2. Lineage (NCBI taxonomy): Eukaryota > Metazoa > Arthropoda > Arachnida > Araneae > Dolomedidae > Dolomedes > Dolomedes plantarius. Next base: position 34,027,856 of record OU015497.1, read on the forward strand.
TCATTTTCTAGGGATAAAGAACATTTTCAACTTGTAAATTATGCTATAAAAGAAAGAAAAAAATCACAAAAGGTTCATGTAGCTGGTTTTCAGCCTAAGCGACTCAACTAGCATACTGAGTTTCTTAACTCATAAACTAGATTGATTTCAATTTTGGAATCGATTCACACATTTTTGTGATGCAGTTCATTTCAAATCGGATTAAAATGGGTGTTCGTAAAGTAGGCTGTGACCAGAAAAAAAAAAAAAAAACTAGCCCTACAAGTTCTTTTTAGTTAATGCATTAATGATGATATATGAAAAATCATCGAAACCCCTGCCAACGTCACTGATTGGTAGGATAATTTAATTTTCACTTGGAGAGATTTTGAGTGTACTGGTGGAATTATTTGTCCCCCCCCCCCCCGGCGTTCTTAAAATGCGACACAATTCTAAACATACGGCTCCATTTGGCAAGACCCTACCGAAAGTGTTTCGCGTTATTGATCCCACCTTGCCCGAGGTGTGCGTAATTCGCAATACCGAGTCGCATTTGTGATGAAGCGCACGCCTAATCCCTCGCATTGCCCCCCCTTTCCTGGGAAAATTCCGAGCGCGCATTTTCGAGCAAACAGGGGGCGCGAGAGGTGAAGGGGCTCGCCGCTATTTCTGGCTCTCAGATTAATTCTGTTCTATTTTTGGTGCTTTTCCCCGAAGGTATAAAAGTGTGCCTCTAATCAGGCGACCTACCGTGAGGGTGCCTGAGTAGGAGGGGGTAAGCAACAAGTTGCTATGGAGACAAAACCGAACACGTCATATGGTTTCCATTCCGGCGTGGAAAATACGATTTCCCAATGCCCTTGCCGAATCGAGAACGCTGCTATTTATGGCTCGCGGGAGGGGATGAAATATTAATGATTTTTCTAAATACGGCGAAAACAGGTCATTATCGGAGGCATTGTCTTTTGGCGACACAAAAGCGGTGCAAATTACCCTTTTTTCTCCTCCATTCGCCAAAATAGACGGACATTTCTCTGTTTTGAACATTTTTTTTCTCCCTTGTCATGATAACTTTTTACAAGTTTTCATAATTTATAATCTGAGCGGTATATTTTATAAGTAACTAACCATCTCTCAGTTTTGTTTATAAATAACTACAATCATTGTAAAATATTACTAATAATAACTCATATCGCATTTGCAGTGTTCGCGTATCGTAAGTATTATGAACATTTTCTTTCCAAAGCTAGCTAAAATTACTTCTAGGACGTTTTATAAAGGCCTTCATTCTACTGAAGGTATGAATTCGCTGATGCTAGTCAAAATGTGCCTTTTCCACCGTTCGTTCCATAACAGTGAAGTTTATTTGTACTGTATACGCACATTTTGACAAAACACTGAGATATATAGATTACAGTGGTTGTTGAGTAGTTGCTGAGCATCACAGGAACGTTACGAAGCCTACAAACTACAAATTTGTCATTTAAATTACATAACTTTAACACTACGGTCGTAGAGAATTTTTTTTAATCGACCTATCTCTAAAACTAGGTATACTAACACTGGCATTGATAACTCAAGGAAAAAAAAACTGTTTTAAATATGGAATACTGAATTTCAGTCTTTTTTCAGGAGGATCCTAAATGTGTAAGGGTGTATCCTACTCATATGTGGTGACAGAATATGGGGTGACGATTTGTGGTGACGATGATATGGGGTGACGACGACTCTTTCCGCTGTGGGCTGGATGACTACATTTTGCCAGTCACCGGTAAAAAATCCTGAGAAATTCTGCATTTCTAATTTGTCCCCCCCCCCCCTCCAGCGGGCTTATCGACTAGGCCTTTCTGAGTTGCTCCTAATAGGGGCGAGACCTATGTCCAAGGCTCCTGCGTACTCTAGAAGTGTATATACAGGGTGCGGCAGAAAGAACGTTCTGAGGGTATAAATAAATAAATTAATAAATAAATAAAATAAATAATAATAATAATAAAATTATAATTAATAATAAATAAATTATTTTTCTTTTATTTTTCTCAGGTATAAAAGATTTCTTTCTCTATCTTGCTATGTATTTTTGTTATTTTCGTTTCAAATCAGAACATTTTTTCTGCCTCACCCTGTATTTTCATAAATGATGATCGATTGTTTGAATAAATTCGCATAGTTTTAGAAAAGAACACATAATTTTTGAATTTTTATTTTAACTTCCTGAATCGTATTTTATTGAAGATTTTTTAAAAAACTATTTATGCCTTCTGATACTGAAAAATGGATGAGCACAATGATTTCCTCTTTTAAAATTAAATTAAAGACTTTTTACATACCTACTAAGTTAGGTTTTAACTGATATGCATTACAGTTCTTAATACCGTTATTTCCATCACTCTATTGATTATAAAAACGGTCAAAATAATTTCCGAAAAATATTTAATGAAAGGGAAAAGAGATAAACATGCAGTGTAGAGCTTAAATTTCAAGCCTTTCGTGTCAACAAAAGAATCACTGAAGGTTCGTGATACTCTTAGAAAAAAATAGCGTATTTCACCAGAAATCTTCCGTACATAAACAGTAATGATTAGTTTCATCTATCAGCTTGTAGATGACATGGAACAAAACTGTAGAGCGAGAGAGTGCGACAATCTCAATTTCCTCGGAAAATCACCGCCATCTTTGATTAATAATGTAATGTGGCAATTTCACATTACCCAGCTCTCATTAAAATTTTCAGGTAAACGAAGATATATTTTTATTCCGTGTCTTTGTAGTAGACGACCCTTGCAATATTACCCAGTGTCTCATTAAGTATTTCACACGTCGATCCCCAAGGCATTTTCCTCATTAAGCCGGTTTCATCGTCTATTTTTATCCACGAAGCAAACTGAATAGACGATTCAACTTACAAAAGTAAGCTGTGTGAACCCACCATTTCGAACTGACGTTTTAACTAATGAACTTCGGTGTGCCTATATCGCTGACCAGCCCTACAAAGTGAGAATGATTTTCGTACTTGCATTAGTTGTCCCTCATAACTACACGTTGCTCTCGTCCGCGTAAGCACTTTTATTACTGGGATGCTAATTATGAAGGAATGCCAAAAATTAAAAAAAAAATCTTTGCTAGAGTTCCATTTATAATCTGCTAAATTACAAGTTTTCACACTTTCTTTTTCCGCGTTTCTAACCTATCCCCATAGTTCGTATTCGGGAACAGTTGAAAGCTAAATCGATGCCACTTATATCATTCACAATATCTCTGTTCAAGATGTTTTAAAATAAATTCAAGACCATTTTTTAACCAAATACTCTAAATCATCAACTGTGAGATATTTGTTAAATTTATATATTGATAGTCGAACCGAGGAAATTTTTAGCCAGTAATTTTCTATATATATTTACTTTTGACAGTTCGGTAAATACATGAAAAATATTTCATAAAAAAAAATCAAGATAGAAGTGTAAATATTTAAATAAAAAGTTATCTTGCAATTTTAGTATATATCAACCACAGGAGGTGACAACGGACCTTGCACACCTGGACTACGAAACCAGCTTTATGACTTCCAGACCAGTCTCTAATTGAGGATCCGTTCCTAACATTTTCCCTACGTCCTTTTGAGGCGTATGTGTCCTACGCTCTTTTGAAGGCATGCACGTATTTATTTATTTTTTCAACGCATATTTTTCCCAACGATACTGTCTTTCCCGTGATGAATATTTGTCATGTGCTTCATAACAGTTTACGCATTGCTTCTGTCAACAGTTGAGCTTCTCTCTAAATACCGATCGTCTGGAGCAAGATTCAGAACCCGCGTCATGACCGCTGGACTATCCCGATAATGGGAGAAAAATCTTATGTTTTGAATTCCCTGCCTTTCAAAACTCTTACGATGATCTGTAATTGTACAGATTGCGGTTAACATGTTTAACTAGATTCCTTAGCTCCGCGAGAGATGAATGCGATTTACCTAATCTTATAACATATTTACGAACCTCACTTTAAATTAGAAGAATATTTTTACGGCCAGAGATAGTAATGTGATTTCTAAATTCAGTGTCCTTTCCATCTCATCCAACGAGTCAGAATTAAGGTCAAATAAATGAAGCATTAATAAAGTGTTGCTGTGGTTTTCAATTCCTCTTGGTATAGCAAGTGCTAGACCAAGTCCAGAAACCCTTTCATCTTGAAAACATCCAGAATCCACACAGGCTTTAATTACAGATCATGAGGATCCAGACCGTCACAAGTAAAGAAGTACGTAGAAGAAGCCTGTGCAATCATAGTAAATTTAGGGCACTCTGGAAAAGCTTGTTGTCCATTAAGATGTCTTAGAATTTAAAACGTCCGCCTCTCAACCTGGACAAGGTGGTCTGTCATTTTTTATCCAAGGCAATCTCTTGTGTAGCTAAAGTTGACCGTAGCGCTTGAAACCAATCAAACTAACCAAGCCTGAGCGATTTCCCCGATACTAAATATCAAAAAGGGTGGCGTGGGGGTGGCTTTCCAAGCAGTACTGTAAGAAATTCTAGAGTAAGTGAAAATTTCCTGGGACTTTAAAATTTAGGTGGTTTTAAAGTATCCAAACAACCCTTCTTAGGCCAAAAAAAAAAGAAGAAAAAAAAGAGCACCCACTGAAAAAATAGTATCCACTAAAAGCGGATGTCAACATGCGTAATTAATATATATATATATATATATATATATATATATATATATATATATATATTCGTTATCCTGGAGTATCAAAATTATATCACTTATATTAAATTTACATGGTTCATGCGGGTTTAACTGTAATACTGAATTAATCCTTCAAATGCGTAATAAAATATTATAAAATGCATAAAGGATCCATGGGATGGCCTACTGAATTATTCATAGAGTAAGTTAACCGCATAATGCCCTTCACCTGTTCTAAATAAACTCGCACGGAGTCGCACGGAATTTTACGCTCTTATAATGATTTTTAAAAAATATTAACACTGTCTCTTACCGGCATCTTACTTTTTCTGTTTTTTTTTCCAACGTGACAGGTACTTTTTGTCCTGAGGACACTGACCCCTCTACATCGCGAATTTGCTGGCTATTTTATTCTCGGAGCACCACATAGAAGAGCTAACGTTACTCTCTATGGTGAAATAAATAAACATATATATATATATATATATACAGTGCTAGATTTCTAGAAATAGAGGTGCCGGAACGGTAACCTTCCGGGGTGTGTGTGTGTGGGGGGGGGGGTATTCCAAATTATTGATAAAGAGAGGTACCGGAACGCCGTTCCGGCGCGTTCCTCCTCAAATCTAGCCCTGTATATATATAATGGAACAGGACATGAACGTCCATGTCTTATTCGGGATGCTATTAGGTTGGCCAAAAAATTCTTTCGGTTTTTAAGTGAAAATATATGACACATTTTTAATTTTCAACAACAATTTTATAGAGCAAAGTGTTCACCATTTCGTTCCGCTACCTTCCGCCAACTTTCAGGCAACTGCATAACTCCATCCTCTAAAAATTTTTTAAAAAATCTTTTTGAGCAAAGAAATGCTCCAGGTGCATTTTGCAGTTTTCCAGGGAATTGATACTTTTTCCAGTGAGATGATTTTGCAAAGACGGGAATAAATGGAAATCTGAACGTGTAATATCTGGTGAATACGGCGAATGAATCAAAACTTCTCAGCCAAGTTTTATCAGTTTTTGTCTGGTCATCAAAGAAACATGCGGTGTTGCGTTATCCTGATGGAAGATTATGCGTTTTCTTTTGATTCATTCTGGACGCTTTTCGTCGAGTGCTGCTTTCAGTTGATCTAAATGGGAGCAGTACCTGTTGGAATAAACCGTCTGGTCTTCCAAAAGGAGCTCAAAATAGGACTTCCTTCCAATCCCAACATATACACAACAGCACCTTATTTGGCTGAAGATCAGAATTTAGGAGGGGGGGGGGGGTTCTGGTAGTTCATTTCGCTTGCCCCATGACCTCTTCTGTACTATATTATTGCACAATACCATATTTCTTTGCCCGTCATAATTTTTTCGTTACTTTTAATGCTGCTGTGTAATACCCTATTGGATTCGCTCACCTCAGTGTTAACTGATAGAAAAAATGTGTCCAAGGATTGCTGACTTGGATTTGAAGATTTTTTTTTTTGAAATTGTACTCCGTAATAGACAAAGAAATTTCAAATCTGGGGGCATTTTTAGTTAAAAAAAGAATGCAAATAATATTTTAAAATTTAAAATATTTAGAGAAAAATATCTGGTCTAGTGTGTTTTAAACGCTCATCAATTCCTTTTTGTGGACAAAATTTATAAAATAAATTCTGTTGCAAGGAGCAGAAAAGTTCAGTCTATCTGAAAATGCCATTATTATTGGGTTATCAGCATATATGTAGCCGTAAATAGTAGATATATTTTCTCCATAGGTTAAAGGCCCCAGGTTGCCCTAATCGGTCGGCAGATCTGTACTGTCCGTCCGGCGTCCAGGGCCATACTAATTAACCAAACAGGTGCATAACCATCGGCTGAGTTTGTAGGAATTGTTACGCAGCGACTGGTCTTCAGGTTCTAACAAGGCTTATAAGCGAAAGCTGTGGTAGCCTTATGATTGCCGAATTTCTCCATATCGCTCACTTGCTTTCAACAACGTCATATCTCAAAAATCGGCGATTTTTAGTTATGCCTGTTTCCAGAATGCCCTGAAAGAGTAGTATATCCCTGCAAGATCGTCCTATCTCACCGCTCAATATTTAGTCGCTAGAGAGCAGAATTAAAAATTTATTTTCAATACATTTCAATGTACTTTCAAACTTTCAAATCACGCTCTCGAAAATCTTCTTTTTTGAGATATGACGTTGTTGAAAGGAGTGATCGATATGTTAAGATTGAGGTGAGCGAATCCAATAGGGTTAGTAGACTGCAGCCTTAAGTGGAGAACTGCATGCGAAAGTGCCGTCAAAAACATTTTTTTTTCACTAAAACGTATGTGAAACCCAAACATCAAAGTGATTAACATAAACCAAGCTGGTTTAAATGATTTTTAAAGCTTGATTTGTATATTTTGAATATGTCGGCTATCTCCAGCGGGGTAAAACGTTGATTGTTCTCAATTAATGTCTCGATTTGATCGTTTTCAACTTCAACTGGTCTGTACGACATTGGAGCATTGTCCAGCGAGAAATTTCCAACTCGAAACTTCGCAAGAGTTTTTACCTTTCTTGAAATAATAAAACATAATTTACCGAAAATGTTGTTTATTTTCTTTCACCTTCAATAAGAAAATAACTACATAAAAATTCACTGATATTGATTTTTTTTGAATTTTTTTAAATGCTTTCTGATAGGTTCGCTGTCACAACACAATCTAACAAAATTGTTTCTTAAAGACAACGAAGTGCTAGTAGTGCCATCTCACAGGGAAAAAAACGAGCTTTTTGGACAACCCAATAACTCTAGCCTTCATTGTGGAAGGCTAGGACGCTAACCACCGCACCATTTAAGAAACCGCCATTTTTGTTCCTATGAATTCACCGATTGCGCTTTTTCAAGCGCAACGACTGTTAGACAGTCTACTTTTAACCCGTTTTTCCTTTCAGTGGTCTTAGCCAACTTACTCTCATCGTGCCCGCATCAAAGGTGCCTCATCCTGGATTCCACTCTTTGGTGCTCATTTTTAACTTTCATCTGATATAATTTATTCATAAATTAAGAAGCATTTTAGTTTTTATTACATTTACGTGTCTAGTGGTTTACAGATAATGTGCGTGAGTGAATGAAATACTTCTGCCCCCCAAAATGCTCACGGATTGCTGATTCCGGCATAAAGATGAACGGTCTGTAACGTAACTGTTCCTGTATATGTATACTATATACAGTCGAATCCGGTTAAATGGACCACCGGTCAATCGGACCATCCGCTTATTCGGACCGAATCCTAAAGAACCGAAACAAATCCTATTGCATAAGCCTATTAGGTCATGTTCATGTAATCGGACCAGCCGGTTATTAGGACCAAAATGATCGCATCCCGATGTGGTCCGATTAACCGGAAACGACTTTCCATATATATATATATATATATATATATATATATATATATATATATATATATATATGTATATATATATATATATATATATATATATATATATATATATATATATATATATATGAGTGTGTGTGTGTGTGCGTGTAAGTAAGTAAATGAATATCTCCATCAACCTTAAACTACCATACGTCTCAAAAACAGCTAATGAACCGAGAAAAGATACGCTGAATCTGCTTAACATAGAGGTCGTATTCTAGGAATTGTAAATTCGGGCTTCTGGGAAAGAGGAAATTATAATTAATTTTAATTTTTCCCGGGAAGCAGCGACATCCCCTGTACCCGGAATCGCTGGATACCGAAGGCCCTTCTTTTTTCGTTCTCCGGCATTCAATTTAAGGAGGCCTGGCAAGGGATACGTCGTTTTCTGTGAAGGAAGATAAGAAGAAGAAGTTAAAACAAGAATTCCTCGCGCCATAGAGCCTAAAACATACCCCAGCTTACTTTTAGCGGGCCTCATCCATCATAGACGTAGGGAGGTTGAACGCTTAGTGCGAAAAAATACCGTCATCCGTTAACGGTCGAGCCACTATTATGTAATGGAAGAGATTTTTGTTGCAACGAGATACCTGAGGGAGAAAAAATTGTTTATCTCCCTAAGCTTATTTTCATTCAGCCTGACTAAGACTTCGAAGGGTTAGCTCAGCAAATAGGTGTCGCTAAAGGAATGTGTTGACGAGGATTGTGTAGGTCTGTCTAAGGAGAGGGGAGAAGTGGGGAAACTGTTGTTCTAGCGCGGTGTTTCGAAACCTTTTAACGTAGGATGACGTTCCTCCATAACGGTCCTCCGGAAAGCAAAACTTCAGACGCTAAAACCATCCGTCGTCACGAGTTATAATTTTGGCAGCGCGTCAAACCCAGCCTGTATCGTTTGGGCAAAGCAGTAAACAGTTAAACAGAAAAGTACCAAAATGGTTCGACATTTTGACTGACTGACTGACACACACATATATATATACATACGTACATATATATAGATACATATATATATACATAACACATGCATACACATATACATAGAAAAGAGGTAAGCAACGATAAGTAATCCTACGTTAATAACCCGCGGTAGTTTCGTTAGAAGAGACTACCTGAATTTTTTTAGAGTCGGGACCCCCCTTTAATGGCTTCTACGCATCAAGTACCCCTTTCCGCCTTCCCAACCTCCCTATTTTCATTAAAAAGGCGTTTTAAGACATAAAGAAAAAACACTAAAATGCATTTTTCAGAATTTAATTCCAACCAAATGTTTAATTTAACAAAAATGAAATTAGTAAGAAATGGAGGGTATTAAGAAACATTCATCCCTCAGTCAAAGGTATGTGAAAGCAAGAACAGAACCTCGAGAAAAATAATACACCTACCGTTTGGATTCGGAATCATATAACAATGAAAACTGAAAAACTTCTAGACTAAACAAAATTGCTTTATTCCGTTGGACATATTACGATAGTTATGCCAGAAGAGACAACACAGACTGGTGAAAGACAAACTGACGTTTAGAATTTGTGTACCGTATTGTTACGTAGGAAGTAATTTCCATTTACCTCTCAATAAAATGAGCAGATATCTAACGAACTGAACTTGCCCTTTGAATGAGACTTTTTTCTATTAAAAATCCTGACTGAGCTACAGTTTTATGGTAAATGAATATTGGAAAACTTTTTAAGTCAAATTAACTAAAAAGTTATTTTAACCGGATAAAGCCTTCTCGACCCCCCCCTGAGTAAACACTTCGAGACCCCAAGGGTTCACGACCCATAGGTTGCTAACCTCTGTTCTAGCACATGTAATATAACTTTCAGTCATTCGCAATTTCTTTCAATGACGATCGCTTCTGGGGCTTCAGAGAACTGCCGTTTAGAAAGGAAATGGTGTTTTTCTATTATATATGTATATATATAGCTTTTACCTCCTTTTCTTCATATTTTTGTTTTTGGTGGCTTTTAGCTTCCGTTCTGATGAAATAAAAGATGTTAAAAAAATTAATGATGTGAGTAATCAGTTTTTCCCATCTTTCACTCGGTATCTCACTGAAGTCACAAGTGCAAGGACATCTTACTTTCGATTTTCTCACCATTTCTAACAATGATAAAGGGTGGAGAGCCAACGTAGAACTTGACGAAAAATTTTACGCAGGTCTTACTTCGTATATTTTAAACGAAGATTACGCCTTTTTTGTCATTAGCATAACGATTCAGTGTTTTTAAGATTGAAGATAAGATAAACGTTATAGTAATTTTGCATTTTGCTTTTACAGATGACGGTGATATTTCAAATTTTGATCGAAATCTTTCTTTTTGGACTTCTTAGATTTAAATCTATCAATTCCCACATAATTTAAAATTTTTATTTGACTGATTAAAACATTTTTAAGTGGGTTTAACATACGAAATCGTTAGTCGTTTGTTTTGGTCTTTGAAAAGAGAAAAAAAAACCAAGATAGCTTTGGTAGGTTTAAAGTTACTTCCCCACAGTGATGAGACGTATAAAACCATTCAGCAAGGTACGTTTTGCTTGGAGTGATTATAGCGATGATCGCGAGCCAATCGGTGGGCCAATCGTGGGCCAATATCGACTCTAGCGATAATCGCTCGAAGCAGAACGATGCAATACAAAACTATGCTAAGAAGTGTTCCGCGATTCTTTAGATCCAAGTAAAAACTATGAATTTAAAAAAACACACACTTTATTTTGGGATCGAAGAATGGGCATGGTACTTTTTGATTCGGTACAAGAAAATATCACATAAACATAAAATAAATAAATTACTTTGAGTTTCTGATTAGTGAGAAATCTTTTTACAGATGATACCATTTCGTCCCTGTGCGATTCGATCTTTTCTTCAGCAAGTTTGATAGCAAAATTATGCAACTAATTTTTCGTACCTGGCGCTCTCTACCAGAGAAGGGTACGACGCTTTGGGGGTCCAAGAAGGGGCGAGCCCACAGCGGTCAGTCTGGAGAGAGACAGTGCGTGGGAGTGGGAGCCCGAAGACACTCTTGGTTTTGTTTTGCTCTCAGTCAGAGTCCGATGGCGGAAGTAAAATTAATTAATGTAAATAAGTTCTGTTAATAAGGTTTAAGTATTGTGTCTGCGATTCGCCGAAATAAAATAATTTGAGTTTTCATCCAAGTATTGTTAAATCAGTTCCCATCAACGTCGTCGATCAAAGAGAGATCGAGGAAGGACATTATTTTTTTTACCTTGATTACATTTTTAAATATACATTTTTAAAGAAATAAAAAAACTAGCTGACAGAAGACTTTTTTCTACAAATTTTTTTTAAGACCCGGCAGATCTGTGTTGTCCGTCCGGAGCCCAGGACCATACTAAACATAAACCGAACAGGGGAAATAAACCCTCGGCTGAGTTTGCAGATATTGCTACACAGCGTCTGGTCTTCAAGTTCAACAAGGCTTATAAGCGGAAGCTGTGGTAGCTGTTAATATTGACGAATTAACACCTTGTCAAAAACGGGAAACAAATTTTGTTCAAAATTGCAGAGTTTCAAGCAATACCGTATGATATGCAAATATTAAGCAAACTGGTAGTAGGAAAAATGGTCTTTTAACATGATACCGTAGAATACGTAATGACAAATAACAAAAAATCGCATTCTCGATTACGAACATTCCCTGTTGGTTGGTGAGAACCCTACGGCACTCTATACAACCAGACCCTTTCAGAGCTTATCAACAAGAATTTAGATACGACCAATCAATAATTCGTTCGATCAATATTGTGAAGAAATAGCTGACTCACTGACTCATATTTGTGTAACAGACAATAAAACCGAACCATGTTATCTAGAATTACCATGAAAATGAGTAACAATCACACACGTGGGAAAATTCCCAGGTGGGTCTGAGACTCGAAATGATACAGACATATAAGATATCATTTAAGCAAATATTTTGGCTTTAAGCATGAGATTAATTTCACAGTAATCGAAATTGTTCTATTTTGAGAGTCAACAATAAAATTGTTTTAAGGGTTAATTCATCTTACAGTCTTGTTTTCACTCTAAAGTCTAGCCCCAAGGAATTTCCATCAAATTCTATTTTCTTTCAGAAAGTACTTTTAGAGTGGAGTTAAATATTTTTCATTTCAGTCCTAACAAGATTTGACAACGTCTATAATGGCTTTCGTAACTTATCTTACTCTAAAGACAACCAAATCTGTAACTTAATGTACTGAAATATTTCATTGTAATTAAAAACTGAAAAATTAACGTTAATCGATCTTGGTCGATTAAAACTTGGGTAGCATCGTACCTAAAAAGCTCTCCCATAAGTGGTTATAGTTTTCAGCTAACTATCTCTACAAACTTAATATAATTTGGAAGCTCTGAGAAGGCGCGGTGATATTATGACAGTAAGACAAAGGAAGAAATAACGTGAGGATATTTCTAACGATGTTATTAGACGAGATTTAAACGCATTTAAAAAAATAATTTAGTGTCTAACAATTTCCAACGGTGGTTGTAAGCTATTAATGCATATGGTCAGTTTATCAGTATCAGAATGTCTTTAATAGTAAGTTGTCAACGTAAAATTTTGTATCTCTTTTCTCCCTGAAAAAACCCTTTTAATCTTATACAGGTTACGCAGACCATTGGATAATTGGTGGGATGGTTGGCTGGTTTAGAGAGCTACATAGTTATCTTTTTTAAGGTCTGAACCCATCGGTAAAGTTATCATTGGCAGTGAACCGTGCAACCCGAGGTTATCCAGAACTAGAGTTGTGACAGAAGCGGTTTTGGTGCGAGTGTGGCGTGTCTTAGCCTTTCTTTGAAAATAACGCAGTAATGCACCTTTTCTTCAAGCGTTCACGAAACTATCCACTCCAATGGGGCAGATCAGCCTAAAGTGCGCCTTTATGCTGATAAAAATCGTCCATCAAAAAGAGGGTCATTTTGAGTTTCTTCATGATCTATTCAAATATATTTCATAGGAACAAACTAGTATCATGTTATCTATATCACACCATACAACAAATTTTTATTTAAATTTTTAACAAAAAATTAGCCCTGTTGCCAATTTAATATTAAACATTAAACTTTTATTTAAATTTGACAGATAAAATTTTAATGTATGATAGATGAAAACCAGGATTAATGAAATAAAAGAAAGTTATCTAAAATTAAAAGAATAATTAAACAGATTTATGTGCAATTGTTCGTTAAATTCTAGTGTTTTACTCTTTAAATCACGTGTCAAGTGATGCCCAACTAGCAAGTTTTCTAATCAGGGATCCCAGAGAAAAAAATGTAATAAACCCAGATTGCATCTATTAACTCGTGAAAAAATTCTCTTTATGTATGTAGATGAGTGAGGTAAAATAGTTAAATGGGTCATGAAGTTTGATAGGATTTCATAAGATTTAATCAGATTTCATATCTAGGATTATTGCATCCATCTTTGATATTATGTAAGAAATACCAAAATTCTGGGTGATTTTGTAAGACTGAGATATACAACGATTCAATCGAAATGATCTCCATTTGAATTATTTTACATTCAAACACATACTGATGTCATTGTCAGCTGCATTTTTCTATCAAATTATCTTATTGTGATTAAGAATTATAGTAGTAATTAAGTATTTTATTATAATTGTAGTTAATAAGATTCTTATAAGAATAAATAAATATGATTTTTCTGCTATACTTTCAGTCTACAAGGGTAAAACCCAGATTTGAGATATTTTAGAAAACAAAAACCAATATACCCATAAGGTCATCGAAAACCCCAGATCTGGGTTTAAATATCCAAGTCTGGGAGCTCTGGTTCTAATCTACGAACCTGAGTTGTACTATACTGCGTATGCATGGTGTTTGCCGTTATGATTCGGTTTTAAGATCCTCTTGTTTCATAAGTACGCTCTCATCGTACCTGATAGTGCTTCAAACCAACCAACCGTAAATCCAGTGATTTCTTCCTGAGGTCACGTATATTCCAACGAGCTGGGCAATTATACTCTGGTATCAAGATAAAGAAAGAACTGCCAACGAAACCTGCAATAGTTTTAGCATGCACATTATCTTAAAGTTATTAATGATCAATGGAAGCACTTAATTATTTTTCCTCTATAATAATTAAGATAAAAAGGAATGTCGTTGAACATGGCGATTAAATGAGCTTAGAAAAATTGAGCATTAATAAGGGTTATTGAATCATTTTTTGGGGGTAACGAAAACAGTCAGTCAGACCGATTGACAAAGATGAACTCTCCTCGCCGAGTTGTCGCAATTAGTTTGTCATTTCACCCTTTCTCTCTCGCCTCAACATGCTCTATTATTGCTGCTATAGGAACCGAACGATGACCAATCTTCTACAGTTAGAGTATGTGCGGTTCAAGTACCCGAGTTGACATATGGGTATGCACCTTGTTGAAATTGGCTCTTTAGACTATAGTCGAGTATGCTTAGACTTCGGAAAACAATAAAAAAAAGACCAAAAAGTTCAATAATTATCCAATAACTCTATCGTTCAAACGTACATATTACATGGTAAGTCAGACTACTGTTTGCTGGTGGTCAGTTGGATTATAATTTCCTCACAATCTTCTCGATAATGTATTTAGGGTGTGTTCCGTTACGTTCATCTGTAACATTTAATTTTCTAATATTTCATTATTTCTTTCATAACAACAAAAAATGAATGAATAAAAATAAACCATCAACTGGGAGTAGTCCGCGGAATTGGCACATACACACACACTATCTACCAATAAGTATTTGGACACCTGTAATTGAAAAGAAAAACAAAACTTATTCATATTCAATAGTTCGTCGAGCCTCCACCAGAGGAATTACAGCCTCAACCTTCCAGGGCATGCTTTCCACAAGTTCTTGTATGACGGCTAGCGGTATTTTATTCCACTAGGCTTGGAGAAGACATGTAAGTTCCTTCACCGATTTTGGACGGTTGTTGCACCCCTTAATTCGGCGATCCAATTCGTCCCAGAGGTTCTCGATAGGGTTCAAGTCTGGGATCTGGACAGGCCAGTCCATTCGGTTAAACCCATTGTCACCGTACCAATTCATGGTGGACCTCGCAACATGACAGCTGGAGTTGTCGTCCTGGAAATAACACGAGTCCAACCCGTAAAACTGCCACAACGTAGGAAGCACACTGTCATCCAAAATAGTGCAGTAGGCGTCGGCATTGAGCTTACAATGAATTGGGACCAAAGCTCCCAGTCCATACCAGGAGAAACACGACTAGACCATAATTCCACCTCTGCCGAACTTTACTGTGGGTACAATGCATTCTGGTAGGAGGCGTTTTCCAGGCAGACACCAGACTCAAACCCTGCCATTCGAACGGTAGATGGTAAACCTTGATTCGTCGCCAGAGAACCCGTTTCCACTGATCTACGGTTCACTTTCGACTTGCTTTGCACCACATTAACCGAGCAGCGTGGTTGGACTTTGTGATTAAAGGCTTATGGGCGGCAGCATGACCATGAAAACCGAGCTGATGTGCTTCCTTGCGGATGGTATTCATCGAAACAACACTCCCGGATGTCTGTTGAAACTCCTGGAGTATGTGGGCCATCGGTTGGGTGCGGTTCTTCCGAATTTTTCTGGACAGCACCTGTCAGTCTCTATCTCCCAGTTTCGTGGGTCTGCCGACTCGGGGCACATTCCGATAATCACCGCTCACCTTCCACTTCTAAATCACATAGGACACTGTCTATTTTGGGTAATTCAGCTCGCTAGATATGTCACTCAAGGATCGGCCATTTCTGTGATATCCGACGATTACATTTTTATCGAAATCAGATAACTCTGCACTTCGTGGCATCTTGCATGCGACTAATGCCAATGTTGTTTCCTACACGATATTTAACGGCGGAGGGCATGACGTATATCAGAACCGCAGATATCGTCATTTGCATGGATGTCCAAATGCTTATTGGTAGATAGTGTATATATATATATATACAGTGGTACGTCGACCTACGAGTGTCTCGACTTACGAGTATTTCGAGATACGAGCATTCTCTCGGTAGATTTTTTGCTTCGAGTTACGAGCTAAAATTCGGGTTACGAGCAAGCTTCAGATATCCCACCGCTAATTTGAGCAGCGAATGCCATGTTACGTGCTCATCAAATGAGAACACAAGAAGCATATAATATTTACAACCTTTATGTACAATTATTATACAATTGTATGATGTTATTCTGAGACTACTATCCAGTCTGAAACCGAGAGATTGGATTCTGAGAAAACGTTCTTCAGATTATCAGAAAGAAGAATCTGGACATTACAGCCACAGTGAACCATGCAACAATCGCCCAGCTTCCGTGTCTCACTCGTGCACTTTAAGATAGTAGCTGGTAATAAAAGCGAAAGTGAGGAAAGCGGGGCGAAAAGATAAAAAAATCAACGAATAAGATTTAATTTTTCAGTTCAACCTTTCTCCTCCTCTTCCATCAGCATCTTCAAGTCTGATCTCCAAGGTAAATGTTGTGCATTAAACTTAATAAAACAAATTTATTGCAGTACATTCTATTGTATTGCGTTTTTATACAATGTTCGTCGTTTATAAGCACGTTTTTCTTATTTAAAAGCATGTAACAAAAAAAATTGCGGTGTTTTTTCGGGCAGCCCGGAACGAATTAATGGCATTTCCATTCATTTCAATGGGGAAAATTGATTCGAGATACGAGTAATTCGAGTTACGAGCTAAGTCATGGAACGAATTAAATTCGTAATTCGAGGTACCACTGTATATATATATATATATATATATATATATAATTTTAAATTCTTAAAATGTTCGTTGTATTACACTGGAGCACAAAACTTAAGCATAACTTAGAAAAACGAGCATCATTTCTGACATATAAATGTGCTTAAACTTTACGTTAACATATTACTGCTCACTTATTCAAGAATTGCCCCCGAAAAACTTAGTCTTGAAAATATTTACACGACAGCAAAAAAGGACAAATCGTGGTATCTCCGTTTTCCTGGTTAGTCATAATGAAGTTTATTCTCTCCGAACTGATATACGAGTACAGACATCGCATCGTCTGTCCCTGGGATCAAGTAGACTGTAGATTGAGAATTAACGCCCGGGGTAATAACACCTATTTTTTCTGGGCTCAAGGCAGATGACTCAGTGTTCTGAGATATCTTACCCATGTTCAAAGCGTTGAATTGGTTCACCGGTTTGAAGACCTTAAAAAGTTTTTAGACCGTTGTTTCAAACAGTAGGAAAATAAAGGGTTATTTTTAAAAATATTTTGCTGCGTTAGTTGAATCAAAATTTTAAAATTTTACCTGAAAGATTCTAGATTAGTAGGTTCAAGTGATGCCGACATAAACTTGTCTACGCTTTTCCAGAAACTACTGTCAATAAAAGATTCTAGATTGCACCAAGGATGGTTAATTTTGCTGCTAATTCAGTTTTAATAGTTACCAAACTCCCAAAGATTTCATTGTCAAAGTATCTTGCCTCTCATACGTTTTCGACACACTGCATATTTGCTTTTCCGTATAAGTATGTTGTTTGAGGAAACCCACATCCAGCATATCCGTTAACAATGCATACATACTCGTAACTCCGCGTTCATGGTTTATTTTTAGAACAAATGCCTTTACTTTCTAATTTACATTAATTTGTTTTCAAAAACTACTGAGTGTTCCTACATGCTTTAATCTATTTCTTCCTTTACAGTTTAAAAAAATCTAATTCCCATGATTGTCCAATTTCCATAATTTTTTTCTTCGATAACTGAGTGTACCCACATGCTTTAATCTATCTCTGCACTTACAGTCAAAATCATGGTCTCTAAACCTGTGGTCCATGAACCCCTTAAGGGGGTTCGGGATTTAGTATCAGCGGATCCGTCGATTTGGAGAATTTCAGTCCAGGAACTCGCTCTTGCGACATTTCAAAGCACACATTTCAAGACTTTTTATTTGAAACTAAAATTGACGCATGCGTTCATTTTGAAAATTAAAAAACAAACAAACCCGTAGTAGCCTTTAAATTGGAGTTCAATCTGATGTATAGAAGGTCGTTCGCACTTTTTGGAAACGATTTTGATAGTTATATTTTGTGTATAAATGCCGTGTTTTTTGCGGCGATTTTCTTCTATCTGATAGCCATGGTTCTGGACAACAGTTCTAGCTCGAATTTTCCATGAAAATAAATTTTTTCTTAGTATTTTCCTGTTTTACCCCATTCCTCTTGGACCATTTTCTAAAGTCTATTCAATGTTCTTGGTTGCCGTTTTCCTAAAGCTCGTTTTAAAAAAACCGAAAGCGCAAAAGTCCATAGGAGAAACGTCAGGTGATTTCACAGGTATTTCATTAAATAGGATACACTTTATTCCTGTTTCTGATTCTTTCTTTGCTAAATAAAAGGCAGTTGATTTAGACGTGTGACTAGAGGCTTTGTCCATATGAAGCTCAACTTTATCAATGTCCTTTCCATACAAGGCTGGAAATTCTTCTTCAAAAATTGGTTCTAAAATATTTTGCTGATAGTAGAGTGAATTAATTTTGGTTTTACTTGAGGCTTTTCTGATTTTTAATTCGCCGTTGTAACAAAATCCTGCAACTATCATGAATCCCTTTGGGAACTTTTCTGTACACTGACGAAGCCATTTCGTGCGGTCATTCCTGTCAGTTGAGCAATAGATAATTACAAGATAAAAAAAACTTTTTATAATAGCATGTTTTTAAATTTTCTGTTGAATCATATAAACTTGACAATTCTATGTATTAATAAATACTTTTTAAAAAAGTGTTTTGATGAATTATCCCATAACTTTAAAGAAAATGAAGTTAATTGGAAGTTAACTTGCGTTTAACTTTTCGTTCCCGTTCCGGCCGATAGATGGCTGCACCAGTCTACAAAACAAAATTAACTGAAAGTAACTGAAAGTTAATTCAATTCTGCTTAAAGATGGCTAAAAGTATAAAAAAATGCATTGTCATCGTGTTCTAAGCTATTCTAAAAGTTTCAAATGTCTAGCTAGTCGGAAAGTTAGTTAAAAATAGATTGCAAGATTTGTACTAGACAAACACACAAACACACACCAAAAAAAAAAACAAGAAAGCGAGTTAATAAAAACATGGAAAAAATTTATCTTTTTTTATTACAGTCACTTAAATACACCCATACCTCATAGTGTGTTACCGCAAATTTCTATTTTTCAGCAGCTAAGTGTTTTTCATATAATTTTCTACAGTTTGTTTTTCTTTCAGCAATATGCTTTGGCAAAAGCAGATGAACTTTAGGTTTAAAAATCTTTTTTAACTTCAAATCTTTATGAATGATTTTACTTACAGTGCCAGAATGCATTCCTAGTTCCGATGCAACGGATCTTTGTGTCGGCGGATTTTCTTTTAGGATCAGAGACTTCACTTTCTTGATATTTACCTGCGTTCGCGCAGTCTTAGGAGGAGGTTACGCGGTCATGCTTTCATTTTTACTTTCACTTAGGCGTTTTTTCCTTTCGAATTTAATATATTATAAATACCTTTTTTTGAAATGCCATAACCGGGATTTTTACACCGCTTTATAATTTATTGATACGAATATTTCTCCTAGGAAAGCGCTTGCTACGTAGCTTTACAGTTACGTAACCTTCGAGCTATCTGTAAATTTTAGGAACCATTTTCAAAATAAATCTTTTATTTTATATTCCAATAAAAAAATAGAAAGTAGCAGACGATTATTCTGAAGTTGCCAAATTTTTATCTCAAAATGCAAACGCCTAAAATAAATTACAATATCGTTTCCATAAAGTGCGAGCGACATTCTGTACAACTGTATCACTCGATAGTAAATAGTCACTCGATAGTAAATAATACGTTCGTTAAATTATAAATACATTATTAAATCACTAAAGTATACTGATATATTTTATGATCCTCTGTAATTTATTTTATGCATATACTTTCCATTCTATGGTAATTAGACTGTTGAAAACTGTTTCTTTATTACATTTCCATTTTTTTTTGTTCGAAACAAAAAAAAAGTTGTGTTATATTTGTTGTGTCATATTTGTTGTGTTATATTTGTTGTGTTATATTATCAGAAGGAGGGGTCCATAGCTTTCACCCAACTGTCAAAGGGGTACAAGACACTAAAATGGATAAGAACCAATGGTCAAAAATAATACAAGAGACACATTTAGTGTGAAGTTGAAAATACAAATGGATGCACTTGCCCCAATCTGCAAAACAGCCGTCGACCAATTTTTGTCTCTTTACAGGCACTTTAGCAGGGAATAACTGACGAATTATGCGAGTAAAATAAGAAATTTCAGATTTGAAAAAGCAGTCTTCAACTACTGTGGTTATACAGGGAAGTTGTGCGTTTACTACATTTGTTATCTTTGTTTGTCAAGCTTCCTAGCAAAGATTCTTCAGCTCATATGAGTCATTCACAAGTCAAATTAGTTAAGTCCACTTTTTGAAATGTTTGAAATGTTTAGTGTCAAAGCACTTGATTGACACCTACCTTTTTACACTCATAATAAATTTCCCAGATAATATGGATGAACATCACTCAATCACAAAATTTTTTTGACCCACGGATTAATAAGTTACTTTTTCCAGAAGTCAATCAAGTTAGGTCCATACTCTAATGTAAATTGTCGCCATAATGCCATTCAAACGCATATGCAAATACTTGATGATAACGGTAAATCGTCGAGTGTTGTTTCATCACAAAAAAGTAAAATAAATGAGTCAGTGGCAGTCTAACTTCTGCAGAAGTAAGTACTTGGGAATTATTAAAACAATTATTTCAATTTTTTTACCATGTTTTTATTAACTCGCTTTCTTGTTTGTTTGGGTGTTTGTGTGTTTGTACCGTACAAATCTTGCAATCGATTTTTAACTAACTTCCCGACTAGCTAGACATTTGAAACTTTTAGAATAGCTCAGAACACGATGACAATGCATTATTTTAATACTTTTAGCCCTCTTTAAGCAGAATTAAATTCATTTTCAGTTATTTTCAGTTATTTTTGTTTTGTAGACTGGTGCAGCCATCTATTGGTCGGGACGGGAACGAAAAGTTAAACGCAAGTTAACTTCTAATTAACTTCATTTTCTTTCAAGTTGATGGGATAATTCATCAAAAAAAATTTTAAAAAAGTATCTATTAATACATAGAATTGTCAAGTTTATATGATTCAACAAAAAATTTAAAAACATGGTATGTAAAAAGTTCTTTTTATCTTGTAATTATTTAATCTGTAGTAAAAAATAATTTGAGGACTGAATTGGATGTTATTACCTTTTTTTACTTGCCAAATCGTATTCAGTTCCTTAGTCAAGCAAAAATTGTAATAATAATAATAATGATGACTCTAAGGATTTTCTATCTTATAGATTTTATATGTCTTTCGATAAACGCTACATCTGTAATAGTGCCTTCTACAATGTTTATTTGAATCTATATTTCCAGAGGAATTTTGAAAAACAATGTAGTATACTATTTTATCCCTTTTCCCCACTTGTTGTTTCATGGACTTAACCTTTTCCTTACGGGGTGGAGTAGCATGTATTCAAGAATCTGGGCCCAAGAATGAATATATATATATATATATATATATATATATATATATATATATATATATACAGGGTGTCCCATAATGATTTGGACAAATTTTAAGGGGAGGTAGGGCATGTCAAAAGGATTCAAAATTGCATAGCAACCCGTGGTCGCAAACGTCATGGGAAAGTGGTATCAGAGGTACAACAAATGAAGGAATACAAGACAGAGATTATCAGAAATATTTATTACTCATAAAAATTACATATGCTGTGGTAGATGATACCATTTCAAAAGGTTACAAAGGATGCTCAAAGTTTTCACCATTACAAGAGATGCAAGCGTTACAGCGACGGACCATGGATTGGCGGACACGTTCGAAAACACCTGGATTTGCTTGGATTTCTGCAAGAGCGCAAACAATTCTTGAAACCAGATCCATTTCAGACTCTTCAGGTGTTTCATACACAGCACCTTTAAGTGCATCCCAAAGAAATAAATCCTGGCTGCTTAAATCCGGAGAGCGTGGGGGCCATGCAACCAGGTCCAAGCAAATCCAGTTGTTTTCGAATTAAAAAATGAAGCGACGGACCATGGAATGTGTCCGCCATTCCATGGTCCGTCGCTGTAACGCTTGTATCTCCTGTAATGGTGGAAACTGAGCATCTTTTGTAACCATTTGAAATGGTATCATCTACCACAGCATATGCAATTTTTATGAGCAATAACTATCTCTTATAATCTCTGTCTTGTATTCCTTCATTTCTTGTATCTCTGATACCACTTTCCCATGACGTTTGCGACCATGGGTTGCTATGCAATTTTGCATCCTTTTGACATGTCCTACCATCCCTTAAAGTTTGTCCCAATCATTGTGGGACACCCTGTATATATATATATTCTAAAAAAAAGTAACTCCCACTGCCGCTATCAAAAGCTTGTCACGCTATCTCCTCCGAAACCGCTGGGGTATGGGGTCGAGAGCGATACCAATGGATGCAGAAAAATGGGGGGAACAAAATAAGACATGTCTCATCTTCGTCGGATTTTAAGTTTTTTTTATTTTATGTTTTGTGGGAAAATATTGACTTCTTCATCTTTAGATTACGATAACTCGCCAAAAAATGATCGTAGAATTTTGATCTTTTTACAATCTAAGACTACAGACATTTCTCTTTCAAACTAGACCTCATTTGTTTAAAAATATTTTAAAACAGACTAATATTTTCATCAAAAAAGGAAACAGTTTTTCAAGAAATATCGTCCCCTATGGGGATGTAATATCGATGCTCCTCGACTTTTTATCTTACAAAGAAAATATTTACATCATCTGGAAGCTGAAAGCTTTCTTATTCATATAAACCTCATTTCAAGTCTATATCTTAAATTTTCGATTTTTAATTGAATTTTAAAGCTGATAATTCAACAGTGATGAAACGCCCTTCGCATTAAGGGTGACAGCAGTAAATGGATGGAAGCTGTTACATTGCCCGAGAATCATCCGTATATATCTCGCTATTAGCCATAACAGAGGAGCGAGCGTAGCGAGCTTAGGGGCGAAGCCCCTAGTATATATATATATATATATATATATATATATATATATAACCCCCTGAATGCCCATTCTTACAAAGGGGATATGAAATTTCCCGTTGTGAAGAGGGAATCTGAAGAATTGGCCCCGTAAGCTAAAGGTTAACCGATTTGGCAAGTGAGCGGCTCATACAGGACTTCCGATGCATGTCTACAGTGTTTTAAGTATCGCTCCATTACAGAAATGCTTCGGTAATAGAAGCAGTGTATTCGAGTCCGCAATTGACAGGGATGTTTGTAGCCTTCCGAAATCGGCTTCAAATCCCAGGTCCCGGTTTGCGTAGCCCTCGAGTAAGAAAATATTACCTAGCGCTTCAAAATCCAACCAGCCATCCGTTTCAAAGACAATTCTCTTCCTGCTAACCTCCAACAGATAAATTTTAATGTTTCATTTCATGCATTAGCGTCTGTTGACGGGGAGGTTATGAACCAATAGATTATGCATTTCAGTCATCCTTGAATGAGGCACACGCATCAAAATAACCGATATGTTTCGAACCAATATGTTATTGAACCGGTACATGCAATTAAAAGAAAAAAAAAACCTGGGTTATTTCCCTCGTTTCTTACAAAATCTGTTTAAACCACAAAAGCAGAACAAATATTTTTAAGAGTTATTTATTTATTTTTTAAAAAAAGGACGGAAGGGGGAATTAGTAACGCTAAGTTCTTCTTTTAGTGTCGCTTTGTCTCCGCCATAAACAAAACACATAAATACGTCATTCCCCGTACTAGAGACCAAAAGTTTTATCATATTACTACCAGATCTAAAAATAGCACACTGCATTTTCCAGGAAAAGCTTTACAAAATTACTTCCTTTCTGCATAAAACATGGGGGAAAAATTCGGTGTTCCTAGTTTTTGGGTGAGAAAGGGATCAGAATCGGGACAGTTAGGGCCCTTTATCGCTCGATGTCGAGGATAAGGTGTATGGGGAGGTGAGTGGTGGGGCAGGAGTTGCAGAAAAGGTTCGATGTTGACCTTCGTTTCTATTCCTGCCTCCCGAGCGTCTAAAAATAAATCCGAGACTTCGCTCAATCTCCGTCGGAACGATCTGCGCACGCGCCGCTCCCTCACAACCGCAGTCGAAGTAGAAGGATCGTCGTTTTGGCGATCGATCGCGCCTTTGGAGAATTTTTAACATCTGGTGTAGCAAAATTTAGTGCGGTGGCTCGAGAGACACCTACTTAGCTACAGCTGGAGATTTAAAAAAAAAAAAATTGTTATCAGTTGATATGATATCGTTAATCGATTATCACTGTAAGGCTGCTCTGAATCAACGTAAATAATTTTTAACTCGCCATGGGTAATATTTTCTTTTAAACTAATGTGGATACAAGAAGCTACGAATAACGTTCTGAGGATCTCTAAAATTTCTTCTAAGTAGCGTCTCTAAGTAGACTATAAACTAGCTTAACTACATGGAAGAACTTTCAACGAGGTGTAGTACCTTAGTCAAAAGTTTAACTTTTCAATTAACCTTAATTCGTTCTACTTTTTGAGGATATCGGCAGAACTTTTACCAGAGAAACTGAGACTACCCACTTGAATTCTTCATTTATAATAAATTATTATTATTATTATTATTATTATTATTATTATTATTATTATTATATGTATTTATTTCTCTATTTCCCTAACACTTTTCATGGAATTTTTTTTCATCCTATCATCCGAGGGATTTATTGGATAAAGGCGATACGCGGCGAATCTAAACAAAGAAAATCGGAATCAAAAACAGTTTATAACACAATCGTCAATTATGTAAAAGCTGTAATTTATTTCGGTAGTCAAAAAGTACAGTATACATATTAACTACCCTTGGTACACTGTGTCTCTAAGAACCTATTACAAGATCTCATGTTTCTCTGATGTATCCGTTAACCCAAAATTTCCAAATGAGAGGAATATGGGATGCACTTACAAGTTTTCACTCGATTGTACCTGAAAATTTATCATTTAGAAATTCCTTTACGAAACGCGTTATGTATTTGCTGGAGTACTTTAAGCGCTGGAGACGCTAGCGTTATTGTCTATTTTTGCCCTGAAAAGCGTTTTCATCAGATTTTTTTTTTTTTTTGTTCTCCGGTGTTCAAAATGTGTCTGAGACAGCCAGCTTAGAGGCTTTTGAACTCCAGACCATATGAAGAAAAAATATCTGTCACAAGTAACAAGTTATACTGCAAAAATATCCGTCAAAAATGCTAACAGAGTTAATTTTTTTTAAATTTTTGAGTATGAGATAAATTAAATTTTCAGAGTAGAAATTACTGTCGATTTCCGATATAAAAACTCAGTACATGCGTACAATAGTTTTGTTTCTATTTATAACTGCTCTTATCATATGAAAACCTTAAAAAAGCATATACATAAATCGTTTTAACAGAGAAATTTTCGTTTCAACACAGCTTTTTCTCACCCCCTCTGAAATTCATTTTTTAACAGCTTAGGTACTAGATTGCGGCACAATTATCTTCTATTTGAAGTTTTCCATATTGGCTTATCTTCAACTGGGACTGCATAGACAAAAACCTTTATAAATTTTATTCAATATTTATCTGTAAGAATTTTATATTGAAGGTTCTCGTTAGCAGCCCCATGCAGTAAAACCTCGCTCATCCGGACTAAATGGAACCATAAGTCATCCGGATAATCGAAAATCCGGATAATCCAGGTAATATGGGTAATAAGTAAAACAAAATCCTTAACTGAACAGATTTACCGTTTATTACGACAAATAGCTATGATTTGTAACAAAATTACATAGTATCGTTTACAAGACATTAAAAGATATGAAATAACTTTTCACATCATTTTTCTTAACAAAGAATTTGTAAGTCTAGTAAAGCTTTGTTAAACTCAACAAAAATCATTTTATTACCATAATGTATTGTACAATCTATGCAGGAACTGTACATTGAATCAAACTAAAAAGCGAATATTTGGCGTACTTGTAATTACGTTTTTGCTATCATAGTTAAAAATTATCTAATGTGAACACTGAACAAAAATAATGTCTACAAATCTGATCCGAATTATCCGGAGATCCGGATCAACGAGGGCCGGATAAACGAGGTTAGACGTGTTCCAAGGCTCAAGTCACTTACGTTAGCAGTTAGTAGAAACAAGAATAAGTTCCATAACACCTGAAAGTACCCCATTTTCCCTCTTCTGTAATATTTTCTTTAGAGAAATGTACTGTCCCTAAACAGTGGAAAACCTCACAGTGATCAAATTCCTCAAAATCTGACCAGGGTGATGGCCGAATAGCCAGGGCGCTGGCATTCGGTTCAGATCCTGTGGGTTCGAATCCCACTCTTGGCATGGATGTTTGTAGCCGTTCGGAATCGGCTTTAAGCTGTAGGGCCCGGTCTAATTAGCCCTCGTGTAGTAAGAAGTTGACCGTAGTGCTCCCAAACAAACCTCAAAATATGTTTTTGTTACTTTTCACTCATGATGGAAGAACAAACACTCGAAACTTGTTTAATTATTTTGACGTCCGTATAATTTATATGAAAGAATTTCAACCGTGCACCATAACTATTGGATAAAAAAAAAATTAATCACCTGGATACTCCACGCATGTTACGCCAAAATAAAATTATTTTGGAGAAACTATACAGTTCTTTCAAAATCTACCATATATAAAAGGCGTTAATTTACTAAGATCTAAATTATTACGATCACTTTATATAACAATAGCATTTCAGAAAATTAAGGGTATTTTCCGGTACTCGCAGATGTCATTTGATCTGAAAATGCATGCCTTGAGCGAGAGTCGTGGCATCTGATCAAACTCACATGCTGGATTCCTTTGAGTGCAGGCTGTACTCAGGTAAGATGAAAACAAATTAACCTTTCAATACAAGAGTGAAGGGAGGGGGGAAGTTTAAGGAAAAATGGTTACAAAATTATTTTAACTGAAAATGAAAATCTCTGAATAGCCAATCTACTTGCCGGACAGAAAATGCTTACAAAAACTGCTTTAAAACAACTCACTCGAAAGGTATAAAATGCGTGTGTCTATTTTTATGATATAAACAAACGTACTCGCACATGCACGCAAAGCAGAGCCTAACATATTACAGGAAGAAATGAGAGAGAGAGTAAGATATACTCGGCATATAAATTCATCAAAACGTGCGTGACCGACGAAATTTGTTTCGTAAAGGACGGACGACTGTAGGTTCCTTAACAGTGTCGTTTTAACCTCAAGGTATGACTTCTTCGTGTACATTCCGGTTGTTAATAGAGAGAGAGAGGAATCACCGGCAAATCAATTTCCACTTGGTTCTGGATGAATAATGATGTACATTCCGGTTAAATAATACAAATTCCGGTCATAATGATACAAATGTGTAAAATCTAAGTTAATCGTTCAAAACTTCCAAATGAAAATTAAATATTTTTTGATTCTGTAACATCCGCATACAAATCTGCAACAAAAATATGCTTGATATATACATAAACAATTTTTTGAACATAATTAACAATTATTAATAAATATCCTAGTGAATTAGATTTTTCGTTCAGTTCAGAAGAATAATAGAAAAATAAATATATTGAGAACTCGACTGTGTTTTTAAAGAAACAGATCTAAACGATGGTACTCTAAATGTTTGAGTCAATCCTATGCGCACACACACATACACACACCGTTCAACTATTTTACCTCAGTCTTTTGAGTGCGTAGAGTGAGTTTATAGAATCACAGCAAAAGACACAAATTGAAACCGTAAACGATCGCATGACGGCAAAAAAGGGCAATGAATAGATATCGTCAAAATTGTCACACCTGGATACCTAACACAGAACTGGTGAAAGACAGAATAGAAGGAGCATGTTATTGACGATAAAGCACAGATAGAAAAAAAAAAGATCTTCAGAAAATTAATTTAGAAGTGAATGATGAAATGGATAAAATTTGACAGTTAAATAGAATAATTTTAACTTGAAGTAATCTTAGGAAAAGAGGTGTGAATTATAATATTTTTGTTTTTAACGTAGGATTACGTTCCTCAATAACGGTTCTCCGAAGCGAGTTATAATTTCGGCAGCGCTCCAAACCTAGTAGCAGTAAACAGTCAAATAGAAAAGTACCAAAATGCGTTAAAAAAGAAAAAAAAGGTAAGCAACGATAAGTAATCCTACGTTAATGATCCACGGTAATTTCGTTAGAAGAGACTACCTGAATTTTTTTTTAAAAATCATTTTCCCTAAAAAAAGTATTTAAAAAAATCTGAGTTCTTTATTACAATCTGATAGTTTTTAGATTCAATCTAGGTTTATTGCATTTTCCTTTCTAGGAGCTCTGGTTATAGCAGCCCATTTCTTCCGAGAAACGTGTTGTTACCAAACCGTCATTCGCCGTTTAACCTCTAGCTCAGGGAAGAGAAACCTTTTAAAATTTTATTTTAGTTCAAGTTTGGTGATTTGCATCTGCAGTATATTTAATATATGTTTCGCTAGGTGGGACTGAGAATGGTTAACCCTCAAATACACTGAGAATGGTTAAAAATATTCCACGAGTATCTCGATTTATTTCGGGATAATTTCTTGATTGCAGGCTATCCCCTAATTTTTTCACAAGTCATAGGTTGTCGGCCCCTTTTCTAGCCAATGATTTTGGTACCCATAGATGCCATTGTAAAAATCTTACACGTACTAAATTATTACCATGCAGTTAACACGTGTATCTCCGACGATCTTGATCTTTTCTTCATCTCTTGTAGCTTTATTCTCAATAATATTCTAGATTTCGCACATTAACCTTTATACAATCTTTTTTTGAATCATCCTTTTCTAAAATTATCCTCGATTCGTGCTTGAGCATATATTTTTGCTTTAAAGAACCCACCTGGTCACTTAGTGCGGATCACTCTTCATTCTATTTATTCATATTTTGTACATATGAAACGAATAATGAAGGATTGTAGACAAAGTAAAACATTACAGATTTGAGCTAAACATTATCTACACACACATACACATACATGTATATATATATATATATATATATATATATATATATATATATATATATATATATATATATATATATATATATATATATATATATGCTGTTATTCTTATTTTTTTCTAATGCCCCTGGCCAGAAGTATTTCCAGACCGGTTGATATAGGCTAGTGGACTCAGTGATGCGGCTCCAGTTTATAATGGCACCACAAGGGTCGGAGTCATAGCCATGTGCCACCTCAATTTTGACCGAGCAACCCTCGGGGCCACATCGGGAGGATCGTACCCTCTTCCACCCTCTCTGACCTCATAGAGGGACTTTTCGGTCTACGGATTTGACGTGCCCATATCCGGCCTAGACTCGGAGGTATTTAATGGCGTTTGTCGGGATTCGATCCGAGAAGCCTCAGCAGCAAAAGTCGACCACTAGTTGACCTCAAGCCCATATATATATATATATATATATATATATACACACTCTTAGACAAAAAAGACGACGCACCAAGAAGGGGCAATGCAAATTGGACACAAATTGATATGCATACAGGTTTCGATGGAAAATGCAAAATTTTAAAGTTTGGCGACCAATGAATGAATATGTGACGCTACAGCGCATCTTACAACTGGTAGGATATTAAAGAGGAGAAATTTCGATTCCAGGTCATAAATTCTTTGCGAATTTCATTCCGTGTACTCAGGTAAACAGTAACTATGCCTCGCATACAGGTAGGCGAACAATATGCGCAGATGTCAGCATTTGAGAGAAGACGTGTAGTTGGACTAAAAGAAGCGGGTTGGTCTAATCGGCGAATCGCTCGACATTTGGATACGAGCGATGCCACTATCAGACGATGTTGGCAGGAATGGATGAACCATGGCCGAACAAGGCGTCAAGAAGGAAGCGGTCGGTCTAGACAGTCATCCTCACATTCTGTTGAAACGACAGACTGTGAGGACCGAGCAATCGTCAGAGCGGCACTCACAGTCCCAGATTCATCATTATCATCGATCGTACGTGGAACTGGTGCTTCAGTGACCACAAGGACCATTCATAGGCGGCTCAGAGAAAGGGGGCTGAGCTCACGGCGCCCATTGCGCCGACTACCATTGACCTCTGTACACCGATAAGCCCGTTTGCAGTGGTGTCGGGCACATTCGACCTGGAATGTCACTGACTGGAGTAGAATTGTCTTCAGTGATGAATTCCGCTTCAAATTGAGCCCCGATGACCAGCGAATACGTGTCTGGAGACGCCCCGGACAGCATTGGAATACCAACCTGACTGTTTTCCGCCATACGGGCCGACAACCAGGAGTGATAGTCTGCAGTGCCATTTCATTTCATAGCAGGACCCCTTTGGTTGTCATCCGCGGCACCCTTACAGCACAGTGGTACGTCGACGATATTCTACGCCCCGTTGTGTTGTCCTTTATATCACGCCCTCCTGGGCTTACATTTCAGGAAGATAATACCCGCCCACACACGACAAGAGTTTCTACTGCCTGTCTTCGTGCTTGCCCAACGTTACCTTGGCCAGCAAGGTCACCAGATCTCTCCCCCATTGAGCCCGTTTGGAGCATTATGGGCAGGGCCCTCCAACCAACTCGGGA
The DNA here is from genome assembly GCA_907164885.2 of Dolomedes plantarius. Classification (NCBI taxonomy): domain Eukaryota; kingdom Metazoa; phylum Arthropoda; class Arachnida; order Araneae; family Dolomedidae; genus Dolomedes; species Dolomedes plantarius. The sequence continues at coordinate 34,058,651 of OU015497.1, forward strand.
TTTTGACGATCTTACGCGCCAATTGGACAGAATTTGGCACGATATCCCGCAGGAGGACATCCGCCACCTCCATCAATCAATGTCAAGTGGAATAACTGCTTGCATATGGGCCGGAGGTGGACCAAGGCGTTATTGCCTTTTTCACATTGTGAAGCTCTTTCTCTTGAATAAATCATCCAATTTTTCTCAAATTATAATCATTTGTTTTTCTATACATGTACATTACATCTATCGATTTTCGTCCCATTCGGATAACTCCTCCTTGGTGCGTCGTTTATTTTTTGTCTAAGAGTGTATGTATATACATACACACACAGAGTGAAACCTCTCTAGACGGCCACCTCTCTAAACTGAGATATTTAATACTGAACTTATTAAAGTCTCCATAGAACCAACGTTATTTTCACCCTCGTTCGGAGGCCACCCCACTTCCCTGACAACGGACAGGATGAAAATCTTTGGAATTTGTTGAAACCCCCTTTACCTGAACATCTTTATCAGAAATTCTCGCTCCCTGATTTTCCCTACCAAAAAAGGATAACGATTTTTTATGTTGAACAAATTTTTAAAAATATATATATATTTTTACACATTTCATTTTAGCGTTCAAATTATGCAAGCTCGCAATATTCTACCTCTAAATTTTGGCATTATTCCTGTCATTCCTTGCCCTGTTGATGAAGGAGCTGCAAGGTGAAATTATTGTAACAAGATTTGAACTAGTGAAACGATTTCCTTTTTCATTCGATCCTTATGCAGGTGCCGTTTTAAGTTTTAAATGCCAAAATCGTATAAATAAATATTGGTGACAGTTCAACTATCCTATTTACGAGGCATGGAGTCTCTCCAAAATATGAGTAACCGAAGGAGATATTATTGCATACCAGACGTAATCAGAAAGGTTTACGTTATTTTACTTTTCGTTAATGGAAATTTAACACACAGTTTTGGAATACCGAATAAAATAAATACCTCATTTAAAAGACTTATGAATGTGCCAGTATATAAGCTCCCAACACACATCGACAGGGGGTAATTAGATATCGGGCTTGGGTTTCTTGGGTTTGCATACAGGCTATGGTTGCAAAAAGTATATAACTTAGCATAGGCGTAGCGTGTTTCTAATTTTTCGGGGGGGGGGGGCATGAATTGAATTCAGTTAGGGCCCTCAGCGCATTGACTGCCGGACGGTCCTTAAAATATGAAATATAATGATTTTTTTAAAAATTGAATAACAGTAGAATTGATATTTGAGTAGTACTGAAAAGTTATACAATGAGAGAAATAAATATAATATAAATAAAATGAGAAAAAAATAATAGCATTGAATTTTTGTTATGGATCATATCATTGTTAAAAACTATGTAAGGCTAAAGACATAATCGAAATCTTCAGTTTCATAGTTTGAAAGAGCGGAAAAAAACCCAACTTTCTTAAAAGTTTTCTACAATTTTCCGATTTTAACTGAACTTCCATTAACGTTTTAATTTACTTCAAGTTAAGTTGGGGTCCCGTCCCTCCCCCCCCCCCCCCGACACTACACCTATGTAACTTCGTGATATTTAACAAAAACATGCCAACTCCTTTTTATACTCTTTGCTATATTTTATGAATTTGTTTTACACCAACGAAAAATTAAAAATTGCACTGGTTTACTTGGAATTTCATGTGTTTGAATAGATTAGTAAAATAATATCCCTGACATTTTCCCCTTTATGGTCATGGTTACTAAAAAATTAGTGATGATCCCCATTATTGTAGTAGTTTATAGGTTAATAAGCTAAAATAATTTTTTTTCATACAGTTTGTTACAAAGTAAACCCATATTTTGTCTAATTTTTGTCCTATTGTGGTTTTCATTACCTTGCTTCATTTTCCGAAAGTTACCAGTGGTCATCAGAGCTAAGTTGCCTAGTAGAAAATTAATACTCCAAGGGCGTTTCTAACAGGCAGTTCTGGACGAGAATTTTGATTACATAATTTCGGAGTGACTGATTGCTTTGAAAATAATTTCTTAAGGAACTTTGCATCATAGCTGTCTAATAGCTGTGATGCAACGCCAGCCCGTTTGAGAATAACTTATTTTTCAATTTCTTGAATATTTTTTCATTTAAAATTATGTTTTTTAACCCTTCAGTTATAAGACTCTGGTTGAAAAAGGCTTTACAAAATGCAGACCTCTGACTGTTATATCACGGACTTTGAGTGTGTTGGAACTACTACTGTAGATAATTAAAGATGATACCTAGATAAAAACTTGTCTAATTGTGTTATCCGAGTACGCTCACCGTTCAATTCAATTGGAAGAGGTCTTACTATCAGTGAAACGATGATCCACTAGTACGTATTTATATTATTATTCAATGCAAATTGAATGTAGGATTGTTAAAACATTTCGTTGAATTGAATCTGGATTACCTAAATTTTTCCCTCCGCATACCACATTAAAATTCAAGTGCACATTTTAAATAAATATATATTTACATATTTCTTTTCGTTTAATGCCTCCGACTGTGTTCAAAGTAGTTTTAACGTAGGATTACATTCCTCCATAACGGAAAGGAAAATTTCAGACGCTAAAACCGTCCGTCCGCACCTCGCGAGTTATAATTTTGGCAGAGCGCCAAACCCACTCTATATCGCTTGGACAAGCAGTAAACAGTTAAACAGAAAAGTACCAAAATGTGTCAAAATTTTGATATATATATATATATATATATATATATATATATATACATATATACATAACACATACATACATATATACATACAGAAGTAGTAAGCAATGATAAGTAATCATATGTTAATAACCCGCGGTAGTTTCGTTAGAAGAGACTACCTGAAATTAAAATTTTTTTTTTTAATGTTGTACTTTGGGAAATTTCTGTCTTATTTTTCGAAGGAATATTGCACCAAAATACGAAAATGATGAATAAATAGACCATAACTATACAACTTTGACAGAACCTATACAAAACTTTGACCTATACAAAATTGAGGAGTTTTGGTCGAAATTTAACAAATTTTCACTTAAATGACACTATCTCTACAAAAATTTATGTATATAACATTAATTTATGGTAAAAAAACACCCGTAAGTGTAATGAATTAATACCTGATCGATATGTTGAAATCTAAAAAAAATAAAAAATAAAAAATAAAAGTGATTATATGCAATTACGTGTAAAGTTTCAGTAATTTCCCATGAGATTTTTTATAAATGCAGCTGTAAATCAACAAATTATATACCTAGAGCCAAATCTGTAGTTAATTAAATTCTTGGTATTATGACACACCTACCTGAAAAATTTCTTAGACATTGACCGTTTATTTTGAAAGAGGTGTATGTCCATTTTTTAAAAATGAGGTATCACATGATTTGTGATTAATTTACTGTAAACTTTTTATTTATAGCTAGTTAATATTTAATATCTTAAAAAAAATTTCAGGTAGTCTCTTCTAACTAAACTACCGCGGGTTATTAAAGTAGGATTACTTATCGTTTCTTCCCTCTTTTGTATGTATATATGTATGAATGTGTTATGTATATATGTATCCATATATATGTACATATGTATATATATATACATATATGCATGTCAAAATTTTGATGCATTTTGGTACTTTTCTGTTTAAATAATTACTGCTTGCCCAAGCGATACAGACAGGGTTTTGCGCACTGCTAAAATTATAACTTGTGACTCAGGACGTCTGAAATTTTGCTTTCCGGAGGACCGTTATGGAAGAACGTAATCCTACGTAAAAATACCAATGCTTTGTTCAATTTAAAATTGTCCAATAAAAGAAATTGCGTAGCGATTGATTGTGAAAGTGGATATTTTCTCGAAACAACAAAAAATGGACTTGCACCACTTTCAAAATTAACGGTCCATATCATGATTCTATTTTTAGTTATCACAATAGTCATTTACGTTTTTGAGGAAAAATAAGTTTTTCGGAAAACACAGTTTTCAACTTGTATTGAAATTTACTGCTTCAGTTCTTCTCTAAACTGCTCTCATTTCATTTGTAATGATCGTACAGTAAAAAGTAAAAGAAGATTTGGAAACATAAATTCGCATTCTTTAAGAGGCAGAAATTAAAAATCTTACGGCAAAATCACGTTAAATTTACGGCAAAATCAACGTTTTAAAGGTAGTCGGATACCTTAATAATTTTTTTCTCTTTCAGATAAATTTTACAGATAATGAAAACACAGATATAAGAAACTTTCTATATGAGATAAGCAGATTTTAAAACCGATATCTATTTTAATTTGATTAACCTGAAAATAAATAAAGAAAAAAAAATCCAACATAATTTGCTTGAATTTTATTGCATTTTCTTTCCGGTGTACACAGTAGCAACATGGTGAAAATACAATTACAGGAAAACTTAGTTTGATTCTAATTTTTAAATTGACTGGAATAGGGAATTCTTGGTGAATAATTTCAGAATGATTCAGTCAAAATCTACGACATTAGACTGAGAGATATATTCTTTCTTTGGACATAGAATAATCTGGTGTGAATATTATTGATAATAATACTGGTCTCTAGAAGTAATATATGTGCTGCTAGATTAAAAGATATCTCACAATGAATTTCACTCATATTGAAGCTTGCAAATGTATGCTGAGTGTATGACTAGTAAATAGCAATACGAAAGTATACCAAGAACAACTATAGATGTTTTCTTTCGAAAGATATTTCTTTAAAGTTAGAAATTACATCAACAAGATCTTCCACGCTATATAGAGTTAAATAAAAAATCTGTTAATGGAAAAAAAAAGTTAACATTTGTCTCCAAACTTAACAGAATAATTACAAGATACAAAGAACTTTTTATATAACATGTTTTTGAATTTTCTGTTGAATCATATAAACTTGACAATTCTATGTATTAATAAATACTTTTTTAAAATTTTTTTGATGAATTATCCCATCAACTTGAAAGAAAATGAAGTTAGTTGGAAGTTAACTTGCATATAACTTTTCGTTCCCGTTCCGGCCAATAGATGACTGCACCAGGCTACAAAACAAAATTAATTGAAAATAACTGAAAATTAATTCAATTCTGCTTAAAGATGGCTAAAAGTATTAAAAAAATGCATTGTCATCGTGTTCTGAACTATTCTAAAAGTTTCAAATGTCTATCTAGTCGGGAAGTTAGTTAAAAATCGATTGCAAGATTTGTACTTGACAAACACACAAACACACAAACAAGAAAACAAGTTAATAAAAACATGATAAAAATATACCTTTGTCCAACTAAATTCTCTATAAGAGCAAATTACTAAATTGATAAATATCGTAATAATAAATAAATAAACTGTAAGAAAGCTATCATTAACATATAAGTTCTCCTTAGAACGAATTCTTGCTCTAGATTCGCTATTATTACTATTCAAACAAACCTTGTTATCAAGTGGAACATACTACTGTCCGGCAGAATCATCCAAAATGTTATAAAAGTACATGTTAATAAATAGATCTTCATGAACTGAGAATCATTTGACATGTATCATCTCAAGTTGTTGCATGTATCCACTGAATGTTAACATTATCGATTTAAATTACAACAATGGTAGTGAATACTTGTTTTGTGTGATAATAAATCTCATAATAATTTTATAATCTGAATTATAAAATGTCTAATAGTATTTTTTATTTATAATATGGAATGAAGTTTTTAAATTTCAAGACTTCAGTAACAGTTACCGCAAATCAAATTTTGAAATAACATTGTTAATGGGCTCATGCTAATCTAAAGGCTTCACTTTATGAGGTAAAAGATTTAACCATATTACCCACTTGCTAGAGATGAGTATAAAAAATAATTATGAGAAAATATTTATCCTCCATTTGTTATGAATTATGCTTTTGGATACTTCCGGATTATACGCTTACTGATTAGTGCTGTTTATTTGTATGGTAATATTAAATTGAACATCATAAAGGTAATGCAGTAAGTAGTTAATCACTTTATTCATTGTGTATATTTTGAAAATACTCCTCATAATTAATATTATTTATTATATAATTAAATTTCTTTTATTTTGAACATTTTTATTTATTTAAAAAATATTTTATCTAAACTTATTTAAACTAATTTAAAATGAACTTTCTCAAGATTTAACCTTCAAATTATTTATCAGCAGTTAATTATTTAATCTTCGGCTATAACTATAACAATCAAATAAAAAAATTGACTGTCTTTGTCCTGCGAAGTTTTTGTTATTTTAATTTTTTCCAGAGTTTATAAAAATCCAAAATCAGATAGTTTTGCTAAACAGCGGTTTACGAGATGTAAAAAGTGAATCGGCAAACTTCATTGTTTAATTTTAAAATTTTAAAATCTTTACTTATTTTTAAATTGACTATCTTTTACATATATTTTAGTTATTTTTAACATTTTAAGTATTTTCTCTTATTCGCAATTGATTAATTTCAGCTTATATACCTTTTCGTGCAGTGTTTTTTAATTTATATTATTTTTCTACTTCTCTGTATCGGTTATTTTTAAGTATTTATGTTTTTTCGCTTGCTTTTTTTCTGATTCTCTTGCCTTTGTATTTCTTCTGGGGTGCTGTGTTTTAGGAACCAGATCTACATGAAAGGATGAGCTTTGTTTGCGGCTATCCGTGTTTAATATTCATAGTTTTTTAGTTTAGTTTGCTTTGTAATATTCTCCTTTCTGTTTATTTGTAATTATCCAGTGTCATAGCGTGCTTTGCTTTCAAATATTACCTCTGGGAAACAATTTTTTGTTAGACGATGATGTCGACACTCCTGAAATAATATTGTTATAATCATATATTCTAGTGGTTTTGCAAATCAGACACAGACACATTGAATTACTAAAAGTAATGGAACACATCGGTTAAACTAAGAGCAGTTTATTTATTTAAAAAGAAATGAATACATTATTTGAACCACCTTTACCTGACTGCCTCGACCCTTCTAAAGACCAACACCTGGTATGTGTCCGCCGCTGTTTCTCTTGATACCTCAATTAAAGCCTCGCCCAAAGAATTCTTAGGGGAGGGAGTTCTCAGTTGGAGACGAATTCATTGTCCTAGATCGTCTCATAAGTGTTCGATAGGATTGAGATCGGAAATGTGAGCCGGCCATTTTAATTTTTGTTCTTCAAACCAGCCCTCGATAGAGTTCGAAGTGTGATGTGAAACTAAACTTCAGTTCCGAAGTACTGCCACATTGTAGGAGGTGCACAGTCAACTAAAATGTTTATATTCCTTTCAAATTTCCTAACTGAAGAACTCAGCTTTTCCCTGCAGAAACAGGCCCTGGACATCGCAGAGCTCTCTACAAATTTAATAGTACAGACAATGCAGTCGGTGACAAAACGAAGTTTGAAGCGGGATTCATCACTCCACATAACCTTTTACGACTCCAGTGTGGTCCATAAACGACGTACTAAAAGCAACTGGCAGTCTCTTTCTAGCATCAGGCCGAGTTATGTGAGGCTTGTGAGCAGTCCATCTGCCATGGCCTCAGATATTTTACAGTTCGTGACGAATTTTACGGGAACAGATATCTGTTCCTGCAGCTTGAGACACCTCTCAACCCAACGCTGATGCAGTAGAAGAGCTATTCTTCTTTAGAGTTCTTACTAAGCATCTCTTCCCTCGATCACCCAATTTTTGCTGCCATCCAGATGGGGGTTTCTCACGAGAGGTGCCGTCCCGCCCGCCTTCCATCTTAGAATGACATCTGCCCCAGTCGATTTCGGGATGCCCAGAAGACCAGAAATTGTACTTAGAGACTGCTTAAGTAGTATTAAATCCCGTCACCTCTCTGGAAATTCCTAAGTTCGGCGTTGCGCCCCATAGCAGATTCCGGTGAAATCCAAAGTTTTACTAGGGGATCACCCCTTTATATACTCCCGAAAACTCTGCCCATCCTTATATGAACATGTGAGTTTGTCTATATTTGCATAACCGAAGACTTTTGGCAATACGATATATGTACATATTCTGGCCGGACCATTGCCAGGACGCCGGCATTCGGTCTGTGGGTGAGAATCTCACTCTTGGCATGGATGTTCGCAGCCTTTCGGCATCGGCTTCAAGCAGTAGGTCACGGTCCAGCCCCCATGTAGCAAAAGTTGACCGGGGCGCTCCAAACCATATACATATTCATAAACACACACATCTATCTATCTATCAACCTATATCTATATCTATATATAACGTCTGTCTATCAGAGCGTGTGCGAGTGCAAGAGGCTATCTTAGCAATAAACTTTTCTGATCACAATTTTCTTCATACTTTTGAAAAAATAACTATAAGCACTTATTTACATTGTAAAAAATACTGTCATTTCAACTTACAAAATTGGTAATTATAGAATTTTCTGATTGATTTCGTTCACATGGACTACTGTTTTATACTGAATTCAATTACTGATTTTGAATTCTCTGATCAGATTTTTTTTTTTTTAATCCGTGCTTTCAGGAAAACTAAGAATTCATACAAAGAGCCTTGCTTTTTATATGCATTCAAAATTTTGAGGCATTTTGAAACTTCCCAAGACTATCGTTTGATATTAAAACGTTAATTACTGGTTCAACCACCCCTCTCCCCCCTATTAAGTATGGTAAAAAGAATATATAAATATAATCAAATGTTTACGGAGAAGGAAGTCATAACGAAGAAAACGTTGTTGAAGTGTTCATCAAAAAAAATTATAAAATTTTAAATGTACTTTTTGCGAGATGATATTTTGGAGCGAAGTGTAGTTATTCAAGTAAAATTTGTTTAAATGTATCTTGCTACTAGTTATTTTCCTTTGGAAACAATGATTATTAGCGTAAAATGTAGTTGTAGAAATTTTTTCTCTGGAACACACTCTTTCTTTTGCTCTAAAAAGAGTAGAAAAAATCGAGATGCTCATTCTGCCCTCCTAAGTTCAAGTGTCCTAACTAGCACGTTGGGGGTGGGGGTGGAACTGGGGGTGTTCGGCTCGAATCCTGACGGATGCCATTCAATACATTCGTCTCTAGGCCGAATATGGTCACGTTAAATCCGTAGACCGGAAAGTTCTTATATGAGGACAAAGAGGTTGGGAAAAGGTACGATCCCCCAGATGTCGCCCCTAGGGGGAACTCGATCAAAACTGAGGTGGCACCAAGGGGTTTTGTTGGTTCACCCCTACGGTGCCCCCATTGAAAGCAAGCAAGAATTCTCCCGGATTAAGTGCGAATGACTTAATGGACAAGTGCCCCGCTTTGGCAACCAACATTTTTTAACTTTTCAAGAAAATGACGAAACGTAGTTTTGAAAATTCCAAAAATTTGGGATTGTCTCATTTCAAGCTTCATTACTTTTTGATATTCGCTTAAAAGCTGCAAAGGCATAGGCAACGTAAAAATTTATTAAAAACCTCATATAAGCCATTTTAACTTGCTAATTGGAAAATGTTTTTAATAAGGGTTAATAGTTACAAGTAAGTATTTTTCTAAGCACAAGGAACAGTTTCAATCAATACAATGTGCATATAGTTTAGAATCAAATATCACATTTTAATACTTTAAACAAATCATTATTTGTTGAAATAAATCACATAACTGCATTAACCCTCTTATCAGCCCGAAATAAGCGATTGAAAGTTCCAGTTTCGGAATTGGTTTTATTTTACCGCGTTGTTGAGGCGTTGAGCAGCTTCTCGGAGTGTAAAAGTAATTTAACATTTTATACAAATAATTTAACATTTTATACAAACTTTCGATTATTCGGTGGTTTGTCTTAGACGTAATGTTACAGACGAGACGTTGAGTATATGATATGGACAGACTTTGACAGACTATGAAAAATTCAATAATTAATTATAAAAATAGTAACAGCAGAAAACTGCAGAGAATTTTATCATTACATTTGTTAATCCTGCTAATTACCAGTTATACTTTTGCACGAAAACATATCTGTATTAAAACTCTAATATATTGCTTCTAGTCTCCAGTTCTCTAGCTAACTCTGAAACTGTAACAAATGTCATCTTGAATTAATCATGAATTACTTCGCATTTCCGTACACAGTAATATTTGACACGCAAGGATTATTTGGCTACAGTACACAAGGAATATTTGGTCGAAGTAGAATAACGCCAAACCATTAAAATTCAATAACTATTGATCTTACGAAACAAACACCACATAACTTATTAAACGTCAACAATACTAAAGCGGAACCTATAAACCTCCCTGTCAATAACAACATGTTTTCAAAGGCTTACAGTATGGAAAAGTTATGTGCAGCATATGAAAAAGAAAGAGTTACTGCATTGTTATTACTTACACACACACATATATATATCGCACTATAGAAGTAAATATGTAAATAATTAATGTAGACGTGAATTGCCTAAAGTTTGCCCAAATCCAAGAGCTAATACAAGTATTTGCATGTAAATATTTTTATGATATGCATGAACTAAAATTACAGATTGCCTGCTCGATAAAATTTCGTTTAAATTCGTTATAAGTTAGGGTGCCATGAAAATGATTATTATAGTATTATAATCTATTCTGTATGATTATTACCTGGTGGTCTAAATGCCTAGTGGCCAAATGATCGGCATTTGTAAAATAAATAATGATTTAGCTATCTAATGATTATTATCGATTTCTATTATGCTTTGCCATCGTCATATAGAGAAGAACATAAAATAAAGTTGCAAAAATAAAAGAAATAAAGGAAAAAATAAACAAAGAAAAAAGTGAAATACAGTCCTGTTTCAAAGAATCGTTACCATTACAAAACATGACATCAGTTTTTTAGCATTGCCGTACAAGTTCAAAAGCTACATTAGCGGTCCTTTAGTAATGTTATATGAATTTAAAACAAAATTCGTGAGGATGTGAACAATCATTAAAAAAAGAATTAAACTTTCAATTATAAATTACGATAATAATTTCCATATTTCGCAAATCTACTTAAAAAACCTTTAATTTCAGCGATTAAAAAATTTGAGATATGGAGATACATCTTTTGAAAATATGACAGCTAAGAAGTGGGTGAGGGGTGGTGCCTGATATGTAGTATACGCAATAAATTTTGAGTGTTAAAGACTAAAAACATGAAATCATAGTGATATATCTATATACACTGCTAGCCACTGTAAATGCAACACCCTGAAGGAAACATGCAAATAACATGAAATTTACAACATGCATTAGCGGAGGTGAGATATGCAAATGATTAGAATTTCAGCGCAGACGCACATCACGCGCGCCTGTGGCGTCACTTCAAAGCGCTATTTAAGGCTTGGAGATTAAGACGATTTCAAGTTCGACAATTGTGTTTTTCTTGTGGTTTTTTCAAAAAAACGATCAATTATGCCTCGTCGAAAACAGCGATCATCTTTTGTTTAAGTATCCGAGTTCGACAGAGGAAGGATAGTGGCTTACCGAGATTGTGGATTATCTTTCAGGGAAATCGGTAGTCGTGTTGGACGAAACCAAACAACTGTAATGCGGATATGTGATCGTTGGATGCAGGAGGGTACGACGGACCGGCGTGTTCGATCGCATCCACCTCAGCGCACCACTTCACGTGATGACAGGCAAATTGTGCGCAAGGCAGTGACGGGTCGCTCAGTCACATCACGAACCATAGCACAGCACATGCAGTCTGTAACGCATCATACAGTGTCTGCGCGTACCATTCGACGCCGTTTACAGCAGAGTGGTCTGTCCGCAAGACGTCCATTGCTTTGTCTACCCTTGACGCAGAACCACAGACGTCTCCGCCGCCAATGGTGCGATGACAGAAGGATGTGGACAGCAGAATGGAATGAAAACAAAACAACGGAATGGAATGAAATTGTCTTTACTGATGAGTCAGGCTTCTGTCTGCAACACCACGATGGTCGCATTCGTGTCTGGAGACACCGTGAAGAGAGGATTCTGAACAGCTGCGTTATGCACCGCCACACTGGTCCTGCACCGGGTATTATGGTATGGGGCGGTATTGGATATCATTCTCGCACACCTCTAGTACGCATTGCCGGTACTTTAAACAGCCAGCGCTACATCTCCGAGGTGTTGGAGCCAGTTGTCCTTCCTTACCTTCAGGGCTTGCCCACAGCCATATTTCAACAGGATAATGCGCGACCACACGTGGCACGCATTGTCCAACGGTTCTTCGTCAATCGCCAGATTGAATTGCTTCCCTGGCCGCCTCGCTCTCCGGATCTTTCGCCGATAGAAAACATGTGGTCCATGGTTGCTCTACGATTGACCCAGATTCCATCCCCAGCTGCCACAGCAGATCAACTTTGGCAACGTGTGGAAGCTGCTTGGTCTGCTGTACCCCAAGAACTCATCCAAAGTCTCTTTGAATCAATGCCAAGGTGTGTGGCAGCGGTGATCTCCAACAATGACGGCTACTCTCTCTACTGATTTTGGCAGGAACCACACTTCACAGAAGTCTATAAATTTAATCATTTGATACTTGGTCAACATGTTATCTACAAAATAAATTGTGTTGTGATATCTCTTGTCTTTCTTGGTGTTGCAATTTGGGTGGCCAGCAGTGTATATAAAAGAGCTTGTCTGTTTGTTTGTCAGCTATAGAATCATAGACTGTTTCACCCACCGGAACCAAATTCGGCACAGTTAATGTTTAGGACCCGAGAAACTTAAATCAGGAAAAACGAAATTTGGGGCTCAATTAGTTTTTTTAATTAATTTTTTAATGATTTTTGTGCCTCTAAGCGCACCTCTTAAATGTGGATACAGCCCCTTCACCACAACTAGTCTAATTCGATGCGCGAGGGAAAAGAGGTTTGTTGTGAGGGATGGTTTGAAAGTTGGTCTGGGTGTGACGAGAGGGGGTGAGGGCGAAGTGTTTATTTTCCGGGGGGTGAAGCCCAGTATTTTTTTGATGGAATGCATAAAAATTTTTATATCTATATATCTACCCGGGCAACGCCGGGCAATAATGCTAGTATCAAATAATTCTGAAATTTTTTTTTGAAAAGGAATTACTGATTGACAAAGATGGATATACTTATTTTAGTTTCGTATCTTTTTCTACATGAGTGCTGAACACGTCGGAACCTACAGCTTTAAGCTGATTTTTAACGGCTACAAAAACCCCTATGAAACATGTTATTCAAATCCTCGAACTCCGGTACTGACCTCTCCATTCGGCTATCGTTCGGCAAAAGACGACGAATGAAACAAATTTATTGAACTGTCCTGATACTATCAACTAGTTGCTAATGGGATAACCTAAACTAAGAGTAAAAATGCAAAAAACGGGGAATAAAAATCTTAATCATATTTTTGTTAAACATACCAAAGATTTTTTCAAATTTAACTACACGGTACTATTTTTTTTTATCTTCTCGTAAGACATTCAGCGATAAAAATGCTTAGGGGAGAGGAGGTCTCTAATTGTTGACGAGAAAACTATTAAGAATTGCGTTTCGTTAAAACTTTGTAACAGTATACGAAGTAAATAAATTTCGGGGACAAGAGAGCTTTTTGACTCTCTCTCCACCCCTAGAAAAATCCCTTGCTCCTCAGAGATCTCAGATAAAGAAAGTAGTAAAAGAATGTTAAGGTAAGGAAAGTAGTAAAAGAAAGATCTCAGGTAAATTTCATTAAAAAAATCCATGCATGCCAATCAGTTAATGTTCATGATCACGGTGGGAGTTGCTTTCACTGAGATAAAGAGTTCAGACAGCGACGATTGTAAAAACGTGATGGTGGGTTTGGTAAGTTTTCTGTGATTTTCCCTAATATGCAACGCGCTTTTCTTTAACCCTTCAGCGGGCGCGCCCGTGTACAAAGTGCAACATTTTTGTAATTTTGAACGGTTTGTTTTTACATGTAAGGTTTGAATGCTCTAAGCAGTTTCTATTTATAGCTACACCCTTTCTAATGCAGGTCTGATTTTCTGACCCTTGTATTCCTTTCCATTCATTGTTAGTCGTGATTTAACCGTGGTAAACCAGCGATAATACTGGCTTATTACCACAAAAGCAGGAGTTGATGTAGTCGATCCAATGGGCAGCTATTACACGGTATCTCACACATCATGAATATGGACAATCTCATTGTTTTTTAACCAATGCGGAGGCAATTGTAATCAAACATTCGTCCTTACTACGCCGCAGTTTTTACTGCCCATTTTATTGTGGGGGCACCATATAGGCAGACAGCATTACCCCCTATGAAGGGACGACAAGAAACAGAGGCATATTTAGTGGCGCAACGCCGGGATTCGATGCGAGCACCCTCAGCACCGAAAACCTGCGCGCTGTACCACTGGGCCGCCACAAGCCCTGGATAATGAAGCCCTGGAGGTTTGAATGTTATAAGTAGTTTCTATTTATAGCCCACACTTTCTAATATAGGTATGATTTTCTGACCCTTGTATTCCTTTGCATTCATTGTTAGTCGTGATTTAACCGTGGCAAACCAGCGATTGTACTGAATTACAAGACGACAAAAGCAAGAGTTGATGTAGTCAATCAAATGTGCTGCTATTACACGGTATCCCGCATATCACGAAGATGGACAATCTCATTGTTTTTTAGGTTTTTGAACAAAATAGGAATCCATTCGCAAGTTGTCCTTAGATCCAACAAACCGGACAGTTCTGAAATAAGGCGGTTATATCTGCATTCTTTGGCCTTTAATTATAAATATATCTCAATATTTTCAACATTTTATATCTTGTCATAAAACGCAGAATAATTATTTTCAATTTGAAAAAAAAAAAGTTTATTACAAAAGGAATAATCAAGGTTGAAATTGACGTTGCCCTTTGTGCCACGCGCGCCTGCTGGTGTTCCAAAAATTGGCGCACCCTCTGAAGGGTTAAATATCTCGCACACTTTAGGTATCACTCTTTTGCGCCGGAAGGTACGTTGGCAAATCAGAAATGTACCGCGAGCGAACAGGATTTTGCTTATTTATGTGTTCGGTGATTTCCACTTCACACTTCCATATGAAGGTAAATTTTAATTTAATGAAAATCTCGCGATTTAAATGAAAATCTCGCAGATAAGCATAATCCTTTCCTTGATGAATAATTATATATTTAGTTTTAATACTCAAATTATTATAATTAAAAAATGAAAACTACTTTGTAAGAAAAAAACACTTTAAAATATCTCGTATTGAAATTTTTTACTTTTCAAAATTGTC
Organism: Dolomedes plantarius; assembly: GCA_907164885.2. Taxonomy (NCBI): domain Eukaryota; kingdom Metazoa; phylum Arthropoda; class Arachnida; order Araneae; family Dolomedidae; genus Dolomedes; species Dolomedes plantarius. Next base: position 34,073,831 of record OU015497.1, read on the forward strand.
CCTAGAAACAACTTTATTCGTCTGTAATGGTAAGGAACGCTGACAGCTGATGCCAGGATCGAGGAAAACATTCTCTCGGGTTCATCAATGTCTTACGACGGACTTTGATCTCACGGGCTCGAAAAAATTTACCTTTTATCACTTTCCCCCCTTCCTAATCCAGGTTTTGTTAAGGAGATACGAGATTGATAGTTCTTGAAGACAAGCTTGTTCCTACCAATCGATAATATATGTATCTCTTTATCCACCAAGGAAAAGAAAACATAACTGCTTTTACAACCGCGAGGCACGCAACGCAAAGAGAAAGGCCGATTTTTCCAAAGCGAGGGGGGTACGTATTTTCGGGAAGCGCAGGTCCACTTTCCTATAAATATACGATGCCGTATAGTTATCGATAGTTGCTATATTTAGCCCGTGATTAGTTATTTTTATCAAAACGACCTACTTCGCGGGCAACTTATTTTAAGCCCGCCGGTATGTGCAGGTGTGCGAACTAAATATTTCGCGTGTAACTATTCTTAACACACCTTAACCTTCTCGGGATTAGAGTAACAGACATGTGTTTTCTGGTACGCCCGGAACTGAATTAATCTTTGTTCAAAATGAAAAGAATCTTGGCAGTGCAAATCCCAAAAGTCAGTTTCGCACGATTACTCACTGCCAGTGACAATTTCTTGTTTTTTGTTCCTTCTTCCACCCCTTTCCCCCTTTTTTTTTCAATCTTCTTCCTCCATTGAGTCGGCTTCGTTTGCGCGTGAAGAATGCATTTTAGCCACGTCAGCAAGCTCATGAGATGACTTGACGCTGATAGCAAATTTGAGTGGTTTTTGCGACATTTCCAACCCCTCTCACACCTCTCGAAACGCATTAGGTCGTCATTCGTTTACGAATTATAAATGGATTGTTTGGGCAGAGCTCGGATGCCGCGCACAATGGCGCAATTCAGGTTGTTTAAACAGGGTGTGGATGTTAAAGAGTATGGATCTAAATAGACGGAAGAGAAATCAACAGCTCCCGTCTTATTATGAAACAGTTCGTTTCATTTATAGTAGGGGAAATTACGCAGTCTCTCGTCGGAGTTAGTGAAGGGAATACTTCTTTTATTTCCCCCAGCACGGCAGGGACTTGTCTTGACTACATTTTCCCATCCACATCGTAAAGTGTCCTTAGCTACATCATTATGGGATCACCGTTATATGGGAGCCGACATTGAGGTGATAGCACAGAAACATTCAAGCTTTAGCCGGGATTCGAACCCAAGCCTACACCGTGTAAGCTCGTGACGCTAATCACATTACAGTGTATGGGCGCAGTGGTCCAGTTGGCAAGAGTAGCGGGCTAGTGATCTGAAAGTCACTGTTTCGATGCTCGTAACTGACAAATCCACTGCTGTGTATACAAATGACGGCTGGTGCACGTAAAATCTGTCGTGGCTGCAATGTCCTCCAAGTTCTCAAAATTACCTCTGGAGGTGTGGGGTCAAGTGCTCTGGTCTCGTCACTTGACTCGGTTCAAAATTACGGGACTGGTCCTTTGGCCAAGTCGGACTCCGACCCTTGTGGTGCCAGTCATAACAGGAGCCGCACCTTCATCGCCCATAGCGTTCGAGACCTGATCTGATGTTGCTGTCGGTCAAATAGCCTAAGGAAGAACAACAACATTACAATGTGGGCGGTACTGAAGGGAACTTGGGTGGGTATTTTTTTCATCAGAAACTATTCGTAGAGGAATAATTTCCGTTGTGTCATTCCTTGGTGTGTATCAAGCAGCAGTAATGAAGTCGTCAAGAGGGCCGCAATGAGGTTCAGAAAATGCACCTTATTTCGATTATATATTGGCCGATTTTCTTTTTTATCAGCTCATATTAAAGATAAATAAAGTGTCTAGGGGGCCCGAGGTAGCACGTTGGGCTTTGGACTGGGGGTGTTCAGCCATTAAATTCTTTCGTGTACAGGACGGATAGGGGGTTGTTAAATCTGTAGACCGTAAAAGTTCTATGAGATCAGACAGGTTGGGAGAAGGTAGAGCCCACCAGATGTCGCTCCTGGGTCTAAATTGTAGTGGTAGCCTATTCACCGGCAGGCCTTGGTTACTATGTCAGGCCCTGTCTAGTGCATTGGAAATTGGAAATAAAATGTCTAGATAAAAGGTTCTAAGACTACTTTAAGTTTTTTTTTCCAATGCGGAGGCACTTGTCGCTAAGACATTCGCCTATAATTCCCCGCAGTTTTGCTGGCCATTTTATTATGGGGGCGCCATATAGGCAGACCACCATTGTCCCCTATTAAGGGACGACACAAACGGAGGCATTTTAGTGGCGCTTCGCCAGGATTCGATCTGAGCCGAAAACCAGCGCGCTGTACCACAAGGCCGCCACGACCTCGACTACTTTAAGTTAAAAGTTACTACTTTTATATTTTAGGAACTAGGGAGCAATGACAAAACAGTTTGAATCATTTGTATGTTCTGGGTTCAAGGCTTGTCTACTTTTTATTCATCTTTTTATTAATTTCGGGTTGTAAAATCTAGCTTAAAATAGGAAAGGTGTTATCAAATAAGATCGGCCACAGTAGTCTAAACAAAAGCAAGCGAGCCAGCGGTATATGTACTTTGAATTGTGTATAATGTGTCAATATCAGTCTAATGAGGATTTAGTTAAAAACTCGAGTGCACAAAAAAGTAGTTTTGATGCAGTGAGCGTTCGAAACGAAGGCAAAGGCAGTGATTATAAGCACCCCCAAGAATAGAATTAACCCATTTAAAAGCCCGGTAGCATTTGACCTGTTATAAGAAGTGTACTCACAAAGCTAATATTGATAGACTACAGGCCAGGTTAAAAAAAAAAACCCAGCAGGAATCGAAGCTCGGTGTTCAGTAAGACCTCCCGTGTTGAGGATGCCAGAATCTTGGCACGAAACTACATAAAAATGCCTACTTCTTTTTTCATGTACCTGAAGTTAGGTGACATCCAATATATACTGTTCCAACTAGAAAGGTAGGTAAGAAGATCTACGATGTTGTCAAGGAAAGCGAAAATAGCAACTGGAAGTTGAAAATGTGTGGATTCATCAATCAAGATGGTGTGTGTGCATTGGAAGTGGCATACCATAAGGAATATCATACGAAAAATGTCATCAATATCTTACGAAGCACTGATAAAGCTGAAACAGTACCTAATCTGTCAGAATGCATTAGTAAAGTAGAATTCAAATATCGTTTACTATATGCTCTTTTGGAAAGTCACGTTTTTACGGTGGCAGATGCTAAGAGACGCGGGAATAATGTTAAACATCAAAAGATATGTTGTCAAGATATGTTGTTAAAATCTAAAAAATCTCTTAAAACACTTACTGAGCATGAACTAATTTATATGAATTTAGTATTTAGATATCCTGTCTCTAATAACCAATCACAGCTTGTTTCTTTGAAATCTGTTAACGATGTTTCACTGATACGGTTAAGGAGAATTCCAAATGAATGCGAATATGGACGTTCTGTATCGGCAACTTAATTATTACGTATGAGAAATGGAAGTTTACAGGTTCTATTATGGATAACTAAATCACAAAAACGATACAAAAGGAAGTTCTACACTTATTCAAATGGCGTATTGGGGGGAGCCAATAAATAGACAGCGTGTAGAGGGGAAACAAACATTTGGACCATCAAGCTGCTGCATTGTCACAAACTCTTGTGTATGAGTAACAAATTGAAAGACCGTCCCTATATAGTAGCACAGCATTAGTTAACCGCATATACTTACGGGACCTTCCTCTTATTGACCTAGCGATACATCGTTAAAGTAGTAGTAAATTCTTCGTCCAGCTCATGCATGATTTGGGATATTCGATTTTTTATAAAGGAATTTTCCGCCTTGAGACTGCTGTAGATAATGCAGTTCTGAGCCGCATGGAAGAGAATGAAAGATTATAAGTTCACCTGACCTTATGAATGTGAGCTATACCTTTAGTGCAGCAGGTAGTTTGGACTTCCTTGAAGATACACCCGAGGCACGAGGTACATTTCTCGTAACTGTGAGACTTGTTATCAAGAATATCACCAAGAAGATGAATTGCAATCTAGAACCCTGTCTGATGCTGACACAGGTACCCAATCGATTGCTACGGAAACTACCCAGATAAATGACAGACCTTTATTCCCTACAATGGACCGAAGTACTAACATCTAACAGTGTTAAGGAATCTGATATCAAAAAACCCTTTCAGAGTTCAAAACCACTTAATGTGGTAAATTTAGCGTGGTGTCTATGCAAAAATAAAAAAATAACACACTCTGCTAGTTTCAATTCTGAGAACACAGATTCAAGAAGACAGGATACAGACGAAATATCCAGCAGCTTTAGCATCTGTTCCGACCCGGACTGTATTCAATGCAAAGCTGCAAAAAGACCAAAATCCCATTATTCGCATATCGCTCACTCCTTTCAACAATGTCATATCTCAAAAATCGGTGATTTTTAGTTATGCTTATTTTCAGAATGCCTTGGAAGGGTAGTATATCCCTGCAAGATCGTCCTATCTCACCGCTCAATATTTAGCCGCTAGAGAGCAGAATTAAAATTTATTTTCAATACATTTCAACGTACTTTTAAACTTTCAAATCACTCTCCTGAAAAATCTTGTTTTTTGAGATATGACGTTGTTGAAAGGAGTGAGCGATATGTGTTCTACTAATCATAAAAGCTACTCCATTTCGTTTCATGTTCACCCACGTAGTATAGTGGTTAGCGTTCTGAGATGCCATGCTTGGTCTTTTCCGTGTCGTCGTCCTCATAGGGAGCAATGCTGGCTAACTTAAATGGTGCTCTCATAATAAAGTAGACAGCAAAACATCGCAGATCTTCACGGGCCAATGTCAGATAAAGAAGCACCTACCGTTAGAAGACAAGTGCCTGACGCATTGAAAAATCATTTCGTTTCATACAGTTGACATTCGTAACGTACTTGAAAGAATTAACTAAACATATAGATAGAGTAGGATTTAAGATGTTTTTACATTAGATTTGGCTTTTTGCTGTCTTGTGCTGAAACTTATAATGGCTTAACATAGTCGTCAATATCCTTTTGTGTTACAACCCAGAGAATTATACCAAATATATGGCATTACTACGTGCTTTTAGCACATTTATTGATGGGACTGGTATTCCTGAAACGTGTACTAGATCGAAATAAATACCGAAAGCATACTGGATCATTTACATAATTTTTTCAAAAGATTTAGTATCAAAATTCCCGGACTCTGTTTATAACAGAAATATAAGGTTTATGGAGGTCTCTTAATCTTATATTTTTCTCCTTTACACGGTCACAGGAAAATACAACCAAAAGAAGCTGCTTACTAGATAACAATTAATTCTAAAAAGAATTTGACTCTAAAATAAAACTTTTTTTAACTGATTTCGTAAATTTAGACAGCTTTATTAATTTACAATGCTATAATGTATTTATTGTCAGTCTGCTGGTGTAAACATAGAGAAGACTTCTTGTTTTTGGTTCTGCGGTAAAAGTTCTGCAATCATCCTTTTGCAGCATCCTAGATATCGTAGTGAGAGATCTTGAAAGTCTGTCGTTGTAGAAGGAAAATAGCACGAAAGTCATCCTTGCAAAAAGATAGTGAAAAAGGCACAATCAACTTGATGCTCCAATCTATATATATAAAACAGTTCCGTAACTGACTCATTCATTCACTGACTGGCTGATTGACTGACATACAACGCACAGACCAAACTGCTGGACCTAAAGGGCTGAAATTTTGCATGGCGATTCTTCTAATAGTGTAGGGGTGCACTAAGAAAGATTTTTCAAAAATTCTTCTTAGATTTTTTTAAAATTAAATTTTTAAGCTGTTTTTTAAACTTTTTTTACGTTTGCATTTAAAATAATACATTGAGGGTTATAAAATTTATATCACGAGAAAGATCATAAAAATTCCTTCAAAATGAAATTTTTTTCGAATTTTTACCTCCATTTCCTGATTTTTGGTGAATTTTTAAAGATTAATTTTTAGAATTTAATTTATTAAATGCTGATCACGTGATTTCTTTTTCTGGTACTTTCAATAAATTTATCGTCACGTGCGTAACAACTAAATAGACAAAAAAATATTTTTTTTTCTTGCTAATGCGGCAAACGATCGGACATTATTTTGTCTATAAAAATATCCCTTACGATTTTTTTATAAATATATATTTTTTTTTTCTACATCAATTGTATATATTGATCATCGTATTGATTATAAATATATATAGTTTATATATATTTAGTTTTTTTGGCATTAATTGCATACATTGACCGTTGTATTTAATTTGAATGTACTCCGTAGCGAAGCGCGGGTTTTCCGCTAGTCAACTATATGAGGAAACTCGTTGAAAACAAAAGTTTGTAGAAAATTTTTGTTGTTAATACTGGATTTCAAGGTTTCACGAAAGAACAGTTAAAGAATTGCTACCTCAACCTTTCGTTGAAAAAAGTCTGACTGAAATGCGTTTGCCGAGTAGCGAAGTGTTTAAAAACTCCCCGCTATTTGATTTTTTTTCGCTTTCGGAGGGCGACTCCAGTGTAAACAGATCAAGTTTCCCATAGGTGATAATCGAAGGCAATCCGATTGAGAGTTGAATCTCTCGAGTTAAGACAGCAAAGTGGTCTTGGCAGTATTTGTATGAAAAGTGTAATCTCGAAATATTACGTCGACCGGGACGGTTAGTCCATACGACAAGTGTCAAACTGTAGGCCAGCGCTGCGTAGCAAAACCTGCAAACTCAGGCTAGGGTTGATTTCGCCTGTTCGGTTTATGAATAGTATAGACCTGGGCGCCGGCGGACAGTACTGTAACATCTCAGGTAAGTAGGTAGGCTATTCTCTGAGGCTTTTTAAAAAATACTAAATTCGGGACCAAGAAAGACAGAGTCCTAATTGTAAATGATAAGGCCACATCTTAAAACAAAAACTTAAAAATTTAATAACAAAGAAATTTAACATTAAACAAGTACAACATAATCAATTGAATTATAACTTAAGTGCAGATTTAGCAGCACGCTCCGACACCCGGATAGTCTCAAACCGGGAGCTTAAAAAACACGTCCGCCTGGCCGGCCGTTACATGAGGGATCTCTTGAAAATAACAAAGTCTCGCATATATACTCTGCTTGAAGTCTTCGCCGGTGGCGGCAGTCTTCTTAGAAATTGTTTTCGAGAGCGGGGACCAGCAGATTAACGAGTGACAGTTCTTCTTAACGACGAACATTCCAGAAAACTTTATTACGCGATAGTGTCAAACTCGCATTGAGCTAGTTCTAAGAAAGACAGTTTTACGAGGCGATGGGAGACGCTTCTGTTTTTCAAAGCAGATATTCCCACATCTTTCTTGGGAAACCGATATGCCTGGGCTTAACTTTCAGGTTAAAAATTCTGGCGGCAATTGCTGGTATCATTTTTTAATCCGCTCGGAATCCACACACGTGTTCAGAACGATGGGAACTGGAAAATGGTACCCTGTGAGGTCTTGGGAAAAATAAACCCATACTTTCATGATGCTACAGTACGGATCTGCCGACCAATTTGGGCAACCCGGGGCCCGTGTATAAAAGTGTAAATAAGTTTGTAATTTTCTGCATTTAGTAAAAGTTATACATTTTAAATGCTTCTCGCTTGTTTAATTGACGGAGAACGTTACATTCGTCACGGTACTTATAGGGAGTAGGGGGGAGGGGGTGCGCTCACTTCAGTTTGGTCCGAAATATTTACAAGAAAATGCTTGGTGAAATCAACTTTATAGAACTGCATAATGTAGGCAAAGCAAAAACTCACTCAATCACGTTTTAAAAAATACCAAATTAAGTATTCAGTTTGCATTGCCGCTTCCTTAAATTCATATCTAAATCGGAGTGAATCCAAGAAAGAAGAATCCAGACATAAAAAAAAAAATTTATTTTAAATGTGATTGAATATGCCATTCTCTCCGAAAACTCGTAGAAAGAAGGATAGTTGAAGGAAATATCATCAATTATGTCTCGTCTGCGTGGGTACAATGAATAATTTTTTTTAAAGGAAAATTTTCTGCATGAAACTTAAGAGCAAACAATTCCGGAGCATTAAAAACTACGCAGGTAAAAGAGGGTTAAACTGAGGGGAAAAAAACCCAAATCTTTCCTCAGCGTAAAATGGCCTTTTATCGAGAAATACTGTTAGCCATTTCAGGGAAATGGAGAATATTTTGTGTGGAACATGAAAGATAGCAATCATGTTTTTGCCAGAGACAAATACGTTTCAACTTACTTTTCTATTACAGGAAATGTAACTAGAGATCAGAGAAAAAGCGTGCTCTGGAGAACAAATGCTTTCTTTCGCCGCTAAGCAATATTAAATTGCATTCAAAATATTTTGAATTTGAAACAAAATAATTTTATCCTTATTCCATTAATAAGAGCCTTCTTATGTTTGCTATTATTTTTGCTGTTTTGCAATCAGAAATTGGATAATATGCATAACAAAATGATAAGCAAAGAATGGTTTACGTTTCAGAAGAGTTAGGCCTATATATCATTATAGTAAAAATATGACCTTCTGAAACTAGTATTACATGTTATTATCTCAGTGGATTAATATTGAAATCTTTACCAATCGATGGAATTTGGACGGTTTTTATTATTATTCAATCGAAACTTTCCTCTTATGGCGGTTTCCTGTGAGCCTAGAAAAACAGCTTGATCAATCACGCGTGTTAGAAATTTAAATACCTATTTTGGACGAAATCAAAGAAATTAAAGTTAAATATATCTCTGAAGGATTAAAGCAAATGAACGATAAATGATTTTCCGAGTTAAATTTGTCCATTACTTGTACAGTAGTACTTAAAATTATCATCTGTAATGTTACAGGCGATTAATTCCTAAATCAACCAAGGGCAGCTCAAGGGGTGGGGCAGTAGGGGCAATTGCTCCCCCTCCCAAAAAAAAACCTGGTGTATTTTTTTTTCCATGGCCTAAGTTTATATAATCGTAGACCTAATACTAAATGAGTTTAAATTTAAAATTAGAGGATGTTTATTTCTTATATATATATATATATATATATATATATATATATATATATATATATATATAACGCTAAGAGCCGACGTTGACCTCCCCCTCCCCTCCAAATCTCTGGCCTGGAGCCGCCACTGAAGCCAACATTATTGGTCGAAAGCTTTCATTGTTTCTGTAAAACTAAAGTGTTCTGGACTTAAAATCTTTTTTCTTCTGCTAATGACAAATTAACACAGTATTTGCTGATGTCATTCATTTCTGCTACGAAATTTGGTAGAATGGAAAAATTTGTTATTGTTTTATCAAGTAGTTTGTTTGGTCTTGGCTTTATATTTTCTATCCTACAAAAATCCTTTACGGATGTCTGTTTTCAATCCTTTTCTTTCTTTGATGTCATTCAGTCGATATGACGTGACTGACTCCTTTTTTTGTGAAAGATCACACCTTCAACAAAGCATCTTAATTGGCTAGAGGAAGCATAAAAGATAGTGCAGAAAGGTGTGTTAAGCGGATTTCAGCTAAAATGGTAGTGAAGTTAGAAGAGGTGCAGTCTTAGTAGGCAGTGAAGGTAGTCAACGAGACGAGTGGGCCATAAATTTGAAAATGCCATTTGCGGCGTGAGTGCATTGGCTTTTAAACAGTAATTATATATTGTGAATAATAATATGTGTGTCCAATGAAAGCAAGTCACCCTGGTCATGTTTATCTGGTTAAAGGCTTAAAAATAAAAAAAATTTAATCAAATAGGCCAGCCATTAAACGAAATAAAGCTTCAATAAAACCCTGATGTTATAAATCAGGGTTTTATTGAAGATTTTTGAAGCTTTATTGAAGTTTTATTTAAACTATAGTTTAAGGCTCCTCGAATCGAATCCCAGCGTCGAGCCACTAAAATGCCTCCGTTTGTGTCGTCTCTTTATAGGAGGTAGTGCTGGTCTGCCTTTATGGTGCCCTCATAATAAAATGGCCAGCAAAACTACGGTGTATTATAGGCGAATGTCTTCACGACACGTGCCTCCGTATTGGTTTTAAAAAAAAGTTTAAAGCCTATGCTTATAGAGACATATAGGAACCGCACAAGTTTAACATCCAAGTGTAACACAAAAATTACTGCACAGTTTTACAGTGTCAAAAAATACATAAAAAGTGAAGCCGGGTATGAATGCTTGCCTGTCTGATGTTTCTACTCATTGTGCAGCAAAGGTGTTTAAAAAACTCGCTTCTTGTTTGCTGCTAAGGTTCAACCAAGTGCGTTCATTTGTCATGTTTTATCCTGATATCTCAACCACTATTAGCAACCAAAAGGAAGATAAAGGTGGTTCTTTGGACTGGAATGAACCTGAAACATCAGGCACACTTTTTAGGAATTTTTTTAAATCTATAGACAGTTTCTTTGGCCGACTTCCTTTATCGAGAATTAGTATACTTAATTTCAATTTGAAATCAGTCGACATTGAATGAGGTTTCCGAATTCAATAAAGAAAAATTTAGAACGAATGCAATAATTTCACGAAACTTACACTATTAAAAAATAACAAGAAAATTAATTTTATTGGCGGAAGGTTTATTTCAGTACCCTTAATAAATCCTTATTTTGGGAAATAAACAGGTAAAAAACGGAATTTTTCATATTACAAGGTTTATTGTAAAGATGTGTCTTCACGTTGTTTCAGATAAGTAATACATTCCAAACTAAACCATTAAATTTCATTACTGGAAAATAGTAAGAAAAAAGAGTAACCGATTTTTCATTCATTTAGTATTAGGCCGTCTGCACACGGAGCCACTCAAAAGAAACTGATAACTGACTCCAATCACAAACCAGTCCGTGATGAGTCGTAACCTATGTAATTGAATGCAGCTACGCACACGGCGCAACTGTTTACAAACCCGTCCGACGGGTTTGTAAACAGTTGCGCCGTGTGCGTGGCTGCATTCAATTACATAGGTTACGACTCATCACGGACTGGTTTGTGATTGGAGTCAGTTATCAGTTTCTTTTGAGTGGCTCCGTGTGCAGACGGCCATAGGTTTTCTTTTATGTTTCACTTATTCCACTAATTCCTTTTCACTCTTCACTGTACTATGGTCGAATGGCCAGAGTTCAGGCCATGGGTACTGGAGGCTTTCGGAACTCTACGATATCAGCTGTCCAAAAGCCAAATAAAAATATTTTCAGTCTCTAAGTTCTAAAATCTGACATACAATTACAGGAAATATTTTGAAAAGTGTCGTTGGAGCTACATTTGAGAGAACTGTCAAATAATTGTTTAGTTTCACATATTTTCATTAAAATATGTATGTATTAGAATAATCAAGAAGCAACGGAAGACCTTAGAAAAATAGATCCAAAATTACTACCGAATTTTAACTTCCTCCAAAAGTCAAAATTGTAGGTCACTTTTGCATTTACCCTAGATTATAATTTACTCTCTCGGTAATTTTGGAGGAATTTTGATTATAAAATGGTAAGTTTTATTCTCATGTCGTATTTTCAGATATTCAGATCACGTTAATATTATACGTTAGGTAAATATTACAGCATTCCCCTGTAAAAACCATATAAGTGTTGAATTATTTTAAAATAAAGTGTATTTTTTTGCTTTTTGTTGTGAAGGAATTCAACCTCAATAAATGAGTAGTTCAATTTTGACAAGCTTAATATCAATATAAATATACTAGAAGCATTACAGATATTTGATGTGATCACTATACACATATTCAACCAGTGTTAAAATTATTTTTTTTTTCAAACCATTGATGAAGTGAAATCGTCAGTGCAACTTACATGAAGCTCAATTTGATTTTTTGAGGTGACAAGAAAACTAACGTATAAATTCGTATTCCTAGTTTACACGTCTTTTCTAATCGCTTATTATGTACAAATTATTTACAGTGAAGAATTTGAGACCGAACGCAATTAAACCGTGTCTGTTATAGCGTCAATTAGTCTACTATATACTGAAATACACATATTTAGAGATGATCCATTCTAGGACCACAGCTTAGGGTAAAAGTTACCATCCAACACAACAGCTTGAATTCCTTTACGATCGTTGTAGCACTCTGATCTTACTAATTTTAAAAACTGCGTGTTATAGCGTATCTGTTTGAAAATTATGAACTCTTGCATGGGTTTCAAATTTTAACCTTTTCCTTACGGCGTGGGATAGCAAATATCCCAAAAATAAATAATATATATATATATATATATATATATATATATATATATATATATATATATATATATATTAAACCCCCTGGCAGTTCTTACAAAGGGGGTATGAAATTTCCCTTTCTAAAGAGGGAATCGGAAAAATGGGCCCCGTAAGCTAAAGGTTAAGATCGAGCTCATTGAAGAGTTCAGAAAAAAAATTAAGCGCATAATAGTCTCAAAAGTCTCAGACATCCATCAAACGTTTTGCGATAACAAAGAAGTCATGTAAAAACACATAATTTACAGCACTTTTATCCATAGCAATAGTCGTTAAGAATATACAATTAGATTTAAGATAAACAAAATGCATGTTAATAGTCCTTAATATGTATTTTGCTTATATCGTTTTTTATGGCTAATGTCCCTGGGGGCTGACGACATTACACCCCAGTCCAGTGTACATATGAATACAAGGAAATAGAAACACATATTACACAATCACAGAATAGTAAATTTTTTTTAATTAACAAACGAGGATACCGGCGATGGACAATGGGTTTTAGCTCCCCTTTGTAGACGGGGCAGGCGGAAGACTTACCGGTTCCCCATAATAAAACCAAGTCTTAGGCTACGGCCACACGAGCGTTTTTTCCCGCTACGGCTTTTCCCCCAGCTTGAAAATCTACACAAACCGCTAGAAAATAGGTCTGGTTCTATCCTCCAGCGGGCGACCTTGAGAACGCGACAGATAACTACCCCGCTAGCGAGAAAAACAGCTGCGTTTGGCCACCCCTATGTTACAGAAGTTTATCTATATTTTGATGCTTGTTTTCCCGCTGCGGTTGTGAGGGAAAAAACGCTCGTGTGGGCGTAGCCTTATGCGGGAATCGAACCCGCGCCCCCGGTGGGGCAGGCTGATGCCTTAACCACTTAGCCACTGGGCGACATTTTGCTTATCGTACTGGAGTTAGGTACGAGACACTTTACAGTGATGATCTAACAGCTAGGCTTTTGCTAGCAAGGCACATGCTACGGAGAACATAGAAAAGACATTTCACATGACTGTCAATTGTCAAATGAGTCTTCTTTTAGGTGAAAATTAGATAGATAACTCAACTTGAGAGAAAGAAAACATACCATCTTTTTTTTTCACAGTCCGTAATTGGTGTAGTTCAAAATACCTGTCTGAATGCCTTATATCATTCAATTTAACGTCGGCTCCTCAAAGATGGTTCTGGGTACATGAAAGTTTGGGAATATCGATCTAATGGAATTAGTTTAACGCTTTACAAAAATATTTTATTTATACCCTCAAAGTTTCCTCTCGAGGATTTTCTGGAGAAAAGAGCTGAGCGAAAGGCGTACCTACTTCATCATGATGAAGGGGGTAAATATGAAACGAGAAAATGTGCCCTGGAAGCACTTATTGATGATGTTAATGGACACATCGGAAGTTTTCCGGCTTTTAAAAGTTATTTTGAAAGGCATGGTAAATTAGGTTAGGAAGCATCTAAATACTAAAATTATTGAGCTCCTAATGTGTTGCTTATTTTTAGGTAAATGAAAGAACGAAAATAAACCATTTATGGAAAAACATGTGTTATTGAATTTTTTTTCATGATAGCTATTGCAGTCTTTCATTTTACTTAGTATTGCGACACATTAAGGTTTTGCAATGATTTACATTTCCAGATCTAAACATCTTTAAATAACAAGGGGAAATTTAAGTTAGTGTTTGAAAATAATTTTATATTATAAAAACTTGAGCAACAGAGACAGATGAACAGTGGTCAGGTGGCATTGAACTCAGTGAAGTAACGGATATCAAAAAGTTAGATTCAATAAATTATCTGTAAAGAGCTGTAGGATTTTAAAGGACAACATCCGTGACACATTAAAAAAGAAATATGTAAGAAGAGATTTTTGGGGTTCCACAAAAATAAGTCTCGGTATTAAGGAATTGCCGGAAACTTTTTTTTTTTTTTTTTTTGGGGGGGGGGGGGGCTTATTGACACACAACTCTGGGTGCTAATGAAAATCACGTTTATTTTTCAGCCACAGTGGATTAAACAAAATTCCCTGCATAGCTTTGATTGTGCTGAAAGTTACTCAAGAACCCGATATTAGCATGGACGTTTTTCGAATGTTGTTTATGACAACTTTCATGAAACTTTCTATTTGCCTAGAGCAGTGGTTCCCAACCGGTGGTCTGAGGACCATAGGTGGTCCGCGAGAGCATTGGGAGTGGTCCGGCACCACATATAATAAAGTTGCCAAATAAATGGGGTTTTTGAAAGCAATGTTCATTGAACTAGATATATCCGATGACTATGAGCCAGGTAATGGCTAGGGCGCTGGCATTCGATTCAGATCCTATGGGTTCGAGTCACACTGTTGGCATGGAGCCGTTCGGAATCGGCTTTAAACTGTAGGTCCCAGTCTAATTAGCTCTCGCGTAGCAAAAAGTTGACCGTAGCGCACCAAACTAAACCGATGACTATCAGGTGTTGAATTGATATTTCTTAAAAGTTTAGCATAATTATTTTATTATTAGAAAGTGAGTATTTTAATCCTGTATCACATTTGCCTGAGGGATATTCTATACCGCCGGTAGGTCCCTCCTCCTCAAGTCGGTGGGGCGGGAGTGGGTCCGCACATGGTTCAATTTCTGGTTTAGATGTCCGCAGACTTCTACGGGTTGAACCACTGGCCTAGAGGCAAAAACCTTGGCTTCTGTGAGAGAAATGCGAGGAAAAATAAATATTTCTGTTCAACCTTAAAATATTCATGAAATAAGGAAGAAAAAAAAAAACTCTTCTCGAAAAACGATACGTGTACTTAAATAAAACATCATGCTTTCTTTGCACTGATATAGATTATCGGAATTGAGAAACGAGAAGGAAGGAATATCAAGACAATGGTGCTTTGTAATAAGCAGAAAATTAACGAATAAGGTTTGCGAAACATAAGTTATTCATAATGCTAGATGGAAACATTAAACGAAAATAATTTGTTTTCCGTACCCAGAACCTGAAACTCATCCATGTAACAAGAAGATCGAAAAGTGCAAAGATGTTTTCAGATCCCAGTTTTATGTTCCTGCCATGGTTAATGGCAAGATGAATAAAGACGTCCTCGATTTATTTCTTTTCCTTACAGTCATACGTAATGTATATTTCTTAAAATAAGAACTGAACAACACACAGAAAAGAAAGCAACTCTTAGCATTTGACATAAAAGATGTCTCACTATTTGGGTGCAAATATTTGTGAATTAAATTTTAAAAAAATATGCTAATTTTTCGATAAACCCATTAAAAGTCGTTAGCCCCATTTGGGGATCACGAATATTTTTCATGTTATCCCCCCTAATTTCTGACTTTTCGTTTATTTTTAGAGTTAAGTGTTGTAGCGCACTGGATGTATGGTCTTATTTTTCCAAAGACCCCACAGAGAGCTTGAAACACAGCTGCGTGTTTTTCAAGGAAAAGTGTTGCCTGTTTCCACCGGCTTTGAACACGTGGGGGGGTTAAAAAGCGTTTTCCCACAGATGCAGCCAGTAAAGCTGTCGTCCTAACGATTCTGGAATGCAATAAAGTTACGAAGGAACCGTCACCAGCGATTGCCGACCCCCTGTCTGAGGGAGAGACGCTAGTTAGAACGCGGCCTGGACGGACGTGTGTCTTTTAGGCTCCGTACGTTGTAAATCTACACGGAGTTTAATTGAATATGTTGCACTGTTTTAATGTTAAATTTTTTGTAAATAAATTTTTTTGTAAATAAATTTTTTGTATATAAGTTTTTGTTTTAAAAAATTGGCCTTCGCTTTTTAATTAGGACTCTGTCTTTGTTTTGTTATGGATCCCATAGTAGTAATTTTTAGCAACGCCTCAGAGAATAGCCTTAAACATTTCTCGTGACGCTACAGTGTTTACATCATTGTCCACTCATAATGTATACAGTTAAACTTTTCAGTTTGATTAAAAAAATATATATATATATGATATTTTTTCAAAAGTTTGCTTGTAAATGACGCTTTTTCACATCTCTCTATTTGCTAAGTGAATATCTGATAATTTATATTGAAATGAATTATTTTTTTCTTATGAAGGTTATGTGCATGTGTGTTCTGAATAACATATAGTATCAAAATTGAGCAAATTGTTTACTTCATACCTTGACCACAAAATACAATGATCCCTAACGCATTTTCACTGATTATCCTTCTGGTATTCTTCACTGTTTGAGATTTAGCATCTACAGGCTGATATATTTTATTTTAACACCTCTGCCTACGTAATTCGGAGCAACCCTCTAAATTTTCATGAGCAGGTTGGTCCAGTCCGATAGCAATGAAGCGGAAACCAATATTTTTATTAACAGTCCTGATTTTAACTCGTGCATTGAAATCTTATCAAACAGTCTTGTCATAACAAATGAGAACAGAGTAATACAACAATAAACTAACAAATTCTTTTTACAAACCCCCTCACCCCCCAAAAAAATACCAAGAAACGCAAGGTAATGTAATGTTTTAAAAATTAGAAACCCTTGACACGGTTTTCCTGACAGCAATAGCAGGACTGAAAAACACTAAATTAGAGGAAATTGAACTTGACTCGTTCACCAGCTTTCGAATGCTATTCAATGAACGGAAAATGTTTCGATAAATATATTTTTAACGTAGGATTACGTTCCTCCATAACGGTCCTTCGAAAAGCAAAATTTCAGACGCTAAAACCATCCGTGTGCGTGGCGCCGTGTGCGTGGCTCCATTCAATTACATAGGTTGCGACTCATCACGGACTGGTTTGTGATTTGAGTCGGTTATCAGTTTCTTTTGAGTTGCTCCGTGTGCAGACGGCCTTACATACAAAATTTTATCTCTCCTCCTTCGTGTTTCGTTATCCGAAATCGACGTTGATTTTATTGCCATTGCTTCATCAAGTTCCCAACCGCAGGCATCTATCTCATTAAATTTTGATCAAGAAAACGATTTTATGTTTTGTTTTGTAATATAAACATTTTTGTGACTCAGACTTAATTTCATATTGAAAAAAAAACTGATTTTGCTTTGTTTTCTAGAATAAATGTTTTATTTTCCAAAAATCAATTTTTCTATATGTACAGGGACCAAACCCAACCCTCCAAACCAATACAAACTTTACCCAATGTGTAAAATTGGAGATGACAGCTGCATATGTTGTTTAATATGCGTGATGCTGAAGAAATTTACGATTTTAAACTGAAAAAAAGTAACGCGTAAAAATGTACAAAATTTTTGGGCATTTAACATTAAAAAAAGCACGTATGAACACTATTCAAAATAAAACATTTAGGAATTTTTTAAAATATATATACAGGTGACCCTCCTATAACACGGTAGATAGGTTCCTAGAAAATGCCGTGTTGTGCGAAACCGTGTTATATGAGACCCAGAGACAGTACAAAAAAGGGGGTTAGGTTCCGAAAACTTGTTAAAAACAATTTTTTTTAAAAATTCCATATAAGCAAGTTAATTTTTATTAAAAACTAGAAGGTAACCCGCCATTTTGACGTCATAATACTAATAATGACGTCATAATAGAAAAAGTATATGAAAGTTAAAAAATATCCCGAATTATCTAACAATATTGCATTTAATCCACACCTTGTAAAAGCAATCCCTTTCATTATTTTTTATTTATTTAGTTTTTCATGCGATTGGAGTAGTAGACTGCCATCCAACCCGTCATTTTGACGTCATAATACTAATAATGACGTCATAATGGAAAAAGTATATGAAAGTTAAAAAATATCCCGAATTATCTAACAATATTGCATTTAATCCAAACCTTGTAAAAGCAAACCCTTTCATTATTTTTTATTTATTTAGTTTTTCATGCGATTGGAGTAGTAGACTGCCATCCAGTTTTTTACAGCTCACTACGCCATATGAATACTTGAGCTACTTGATTCATTCACATTCAAGTTTGTTTACTTTCAGAATTCATTGCAAAAGTAAACAGATGTTTAAAAACTGTTAAATATACAGCTAAAAGCATCCATTTTTTTAGGTTCTGAATGTTTTATAGAAAAATAGGCTGAACAAACGTGATTTGATGGAGAAGATATTAGTTTTTAGGTAAGAAAAAATTCTGATCCACATCTGAAATTGAAATTAAGCCGAACCGGCTGTTTGTTTACTGAGGGCTTCAATTGAAAGATGAGTACAGCCCGGAAGTGTTATACAGAGACAACGGCTATTATATATATAATATAAATGTATGTATAACACAAAACAAAAAGAAACAAAACATATTATTTTCATTTAATGTGACATTAATTTAATAAATTTCTTCCTCATCACTGCTAAGTAAAATCAAACGAGAACATGTTTTCGGTTGAACGATGACACCTTTACTTTCAGAACCTGTTCCTTCATTTAGATTTTTTGAACCTTCTATCCTCTTTAAAAAATCTGTAATTTTGGTTTGTTTACTGGTTCTTACAAGGTCATTGTAGATTTCACGGCATAGACATAGACAATTTTGCAGCTCCCTTTAGAATTTTCGGCTTCTTTCGGCGGAAGGGTCTGCATTCAAGAAAAAATGATTCAAGATTTTCAGTCAAGCTTAGGCCTTCTTGCAATTTTATAGAGTTATAAATGAATAAATTATAATTTGTTTATACATTTTCATGTAAAGCCACTATAGTTCATTATTCCTTCCCGTCATTATTTTAAGGTAATTTAGTTTTTAAATGTGTTAAACAAAAATCATGATATCTAGTGCTGTAGAAGTACAGTGTTGTACAAAGGTTTTCGCAATTTTTTAATCGTGTTAGAGCGAAATCGTGTTACAGGTTGCAGTGTTATACGAGGGTTCCCGCAATTTATCCTATCGTGTTAGAGCGAAACCGTGTTGTGAGATGCCGTGCTGTAGGAGGGCTACCTGTATATATAATTTGAAATTTCATCTTCTTTCTCGATCCAAATAATCCAAATGATACGTAATCATTATCCACAAATTTCTGTAAATCTCAAAAAAGTAATCCTATTTCATCCAGTGGCCGGCTTGACAATATATTCGAGTGATAGAATCTGTGTGTTGTATATATATATATATATATATATATATATATATATATATAATATACCTTGAAACTTCTCTATGGCGGTCAGTGATGGTTCCGAAAAAATATGGCCGATTTGTGGGGTCGTCGTGGAAATGGGGTTCCTTCCAAAAAATTCGCTATATGAAGTCTTTAATCGGTTCAGAACAAAATATGATCGTTTAGTGGGGTGGCCTTCGAATAGGGGTGTACGGCTAGAGAAGTTTCCCTGTATATATACTGATGTGTGTAGAATGTGTGAAAACACGCTGCTCAAATTTCACACCCCTGATTGTTGTCAAAATGAAGGAGTCAAAATTTTGGCTTCATTGTAACTTTGTTTTTAGGAGTTGTAAGTTAATGTTAACGTACAAAGCATATATAATTAATTGAAGTAATACCTAAATTTTTGTAGTTCGTTGTTTCACGGCTCTCTGAAGGATGTTCGAAGGTAATTTTGAAGTTGATCCTGAAGGAACTAGGCAACTTTTTTTCTGGTGTTAGTGATAAAATACAACTATTTTAAACTACTATTTTTTTTATAATCTAAATAAAAGTTTAAGACTAGAAGTTTAGAAAGTATTAGAGCAACTGAAGTTAATATACTGATGTTATCTTAGCTTTATTATATCTTTTTATTGATATTAGGGGTAAAATATATTGACTGTAAACCACGAAAATAATGTTTCAAATAATGCTTATGTAAAAAAAGAAAAAAAAAGAAAGGGAATGTTTTAAAAGCATCAGCAAAATTGTATTAGTTTATTCAATCGGTACTACCTATTATCTAAGAGGGATAAATACAATCGTTACTTATATCTATTTCAGCATGATATATAGTTCAAATTTACATTAACTGAAAGAATGTTTTAACCGGGTTCCACAATTTAGAGAATTTCAGGTGATATACGTGAAATATACTCCTGATTATAGAATTATGATTTCCATAGTACACAAAATATTCTTCCTCCCTCCCAACTAATGCTGCCAATTTGGCGAGCTTTCAAAACACCGACTGGCAGTTCTAAATAAAGCAACCCTATCACCTAGTACAGACGATAGCATTTGAATCAGCATCTCGAGGAGTGAGTGAACCGTTCCACCAAAACTGCCTTCAGATAGCATGTTCAGTTTCTGAACTTTGCAAGCAAGAAAATATCCATTTTAATATCCACAAACTTCTAGACCTATACTACTTGTACAATGATTATTAAAATAAAATTCAGAAATGCACCACAAAGATTAATAATAACGTTTTGACACAACGCCAGGTTGAGGGAGTTAAACCGTGCAATGATTTTATAAATAATGTTTCAACATGGATCCACCGAAGCAGACGATAAAAATGCTGCTCGTTCTCTTCGGCAATTAATATTCATAAAGGACATAAATGTTTGATACTTTCTCTTTAGAGTCTATTTTCATTGAATATCTTCGCGAACTGTACTTCTCTTTTTTTTTGTGACTTCTTTTTTAACGAGTGTAAATAGACTAAACTCAAAAAGGATTTGTGCCAAGTTTGCGAGCAAATTTCAAGACCTGTTGATCCTTTATGAATAATCAAAGGTTAGTACTTTTTTTTTTACTTTTTTTATGTGTCATCTGTTCGCCATATTTCGCAGTTATTTATATTCCTTTCGTGGAAATATAATTATATAAAATGACAACTAATCGATGAACACAATGTTCAGTTAATCAACAATGCTGATGCTTGATGGATACATACTCGTAAAATTAGTATTTTGTACAATTTTATACTATAATATTCGTTTTACTTTGAGATGATTACAGTTTTAGCATTTATTTTAGCGGAGAGCGAAGATTAATTTTTGTGGAATCATTTAGTTAGCTAGCTGTATGGGTTATGTGGAACAAAATATTTATTATTGGTTATTATAAGTTATTGGCATCTAGATATATCAAAGCAATGTTTATTGAACGTAATTGCAGAGATGGCTCTTCGCTGAAGATGTATAATTTTTTAAACTGGTATATTTTTCGTCGACGAAATGCTCTTGGATTCACTGAAATAAAATACAGTGTTTGTGCATGTTACTTGGCATTCTAAAATTTCTCTTTTCAAAATTACAATCTGGTGATGAAATAATTCAAATAAATTAGAATTATTGCGGTTCTTTGATATTTTATGATACACGAAGTGATTATTTATATATCTGTATCAAGAACGTAAATTTAGCTCATAAAAGTACAAGCTAACGCGTAATGTTAAAAATTAAATGTATCAAATACACGTGCATGTTAACTGTTTGTTAGATTATGAATTATTTGTTTACCTTATCGATATACGAGAGTATATTAAAATCAATGGCTCATCTGATTAGTATAAAATAAATTTCTCTGTGCTAAGAAAGCTTTAACCGGATTAAACCGGTGTTGGGCAACTGAGGTTACGTAAATAGACATTACGTGAAAACTACGGTGAGCTAAGAAACCATATAAAAGCAAGCTTAGATCTTTTATGAATCCTTATGTAACTAATATTTAGAGTATTATTACGATGAGGAAGATAGAAGGCTTTTTCTCGACCAGTATTTAATTTACCACAAAAATTATTTCGGACTGTAAAAGAGGGGCTAGCATAGGCTTGTGTGTAATCAATAGATGAAGGAATGCAAATTAAAAATAATCTAATTTTCTTTTTTTCTTCATAATTCTGGGGAAAATAATGGTTATTTGAAAAAAAAAATTCTTTCGATTTCACAAGTCCGTTAATTTTTTACAGGGATTATGTATTTATAAACTTTGAATACTTCCTTCGTAAAAATATCGTCTATTAGGGTTTTTTTTGTTATATAATATTTCATCTGAATATGTTGAATGAACATAAGCCATTTTTTATTATAACAAACTTTAGCTCTGTACCCTCTTCAGATTTAGTTATCACAGTTTCTGTAAAATTTTCATTTTAAGATCGAAGATGACGGCATGTTTACGAGATGAGACATCACAATAATTTCTATTTTAATTTTATTGCAGTCGCATCTTAAAAACTTTAATAAATACATTGATGTACAAATTTTCGTAAAACTGTAAATTTTAATATGCATTATTATCATCATGATCATTATGTGTAAGAGTTACATGATAGAGCCGGCCTTTTTCTCCGAACACCAAATTTACGTAATCTTTTTTCACAGTTTCAAGTTCGCTAACTACCTACGAGTAGATCACCCGGAATCCGTTTCAAGGAATGAGATAATTAATTAAAAACAACTCTGGAATTAACCATTGATTCTACAGATATTCTAGCTCCACTTAAGTAGGGGGAAGTTGTAAAGCAGAAAATTAGTTCTACGACTGGCACATGTAATGGATTCTTTCAGCGTGTTACGCTTGTGAGAAAGTAAAATTATCGAATATTTATGTACTTTTTTTCTGGATTGTTTGTATCGAAGTAAATTTAAATAGTTGAGAATAATTTTGTATAAAAGTAGAAATGAATTGTCAGAGAGGTAGTGCTTCCCACCTTCAGAATATCTCACTTTATATAGCATTTATTCCTAAACATACTTTAATGTCCAAGAAATGTTACAGCACTCATTTTACGCCTTCCCAAATCCTTCTAGGAAGACTTTTTTTTTCCCTACGTGCGAGATGGTATAATTGTATACAAAATAACGCATGCACCCGAAACACGCTCTCTTATTCGAGTTGATTGTATAAATATTATCTAGGAAATTAACGTAAATGGCATTTTGATTCCTTCTAAGTTCTCCTGGCGGCAGGGCCCGATTATGAACGCTGGGGGCCCCTGGGCAAATGCTATTCGGAGCCCCCCCCCCCTTACGAACATTTATAAAAATATGAACTATCCATGGGCTATACATACTATTAGAAGTACTAGGTTCATACACCAAGGGGGTTTTGGGGGCTCCTAGCATCAGGGGGCCCTGGGCAAAGTCCCGATTTGCCCATGCAATAAAAAGGCCCTGCCTGGCGGTGGCCGGACGATGGCTGAATGGCTAGGGCGCTGACATTCGATACCAGAGTCTGTGGGTTTTTGTCTCACTGTTGACATTGAAGTTTGTAGCCTTTCGGAATCGGCTTTAAGGTAGCTGTGTACTAACCCTTTTGGATTCGCTCACCGCAGTGTTAACCTATGGAGATAATATGTCCAAGGATTGTCGACTTGGATTTAATAATTTAAAAAAAAAACTGTACTCCGTAACAGAGAAATTTTACAATTGTGGGCATTTTTTTTTTGTTTTTAAAATAAAATGCAAATAATATTTTAAAATTTAAATTATTCGGGTTAAAAATCTGGTATAGTGTTTTTCAAACGCTCGTAACTTCCTTTGGTGAACGAAATTCATAAAATGAATCCTGTTGCAAGGTGCAGAAAAGTTCAGGCTATCTGAAAATACCAATTTTATTGGATTATCAGCGTTTATGTTGTTGTAAATAGTACGCACATTTTCTCCATATTGAGGTTAGCTAATCCAATAGGGTTAGTGCACAGCCTTAAGCAGTAGCTCCCGGTCTAATGAGCCCTCGTGTAGTAAAAATAAAATGACCCCGCTCTCAACCAACCAATCCTGTTGCCCATTTCTCCGGTTTGTTTGACTTCTGTACTACAAATTATTTTCCCAGTAAATGTGTCTGTGAATACGCCTTGGTTTCTTGTTTACCCTACTGCTCAGGGACCCCGGGTTGTCCAAATTGGTCGGCAGATCTGTACTGTCCGTCCGGCGCCCAGGCCCATACCAAACATAACCGAACTGGGGAAATAAACCCGCGGCTGAGTTTGCAGGTATTGCTACGCAGCGTCTGGTTTTCAGGTTCAACAAGGCTTATAAGCGAAAGCTGTGGTAGCCGTTAATATTGTCGAATTACCCTACTGCTCATCGGAGACTCCATTCTGATAACGTGATATGTAGCAGTAGCCTGTGACCGCAAGGGACTTTCCAAAATCAGGCAATTGAAACCACTAGGTTCTAGGACTGTCGCATGGGATGTGACGCTTAGTGTTCGTAGCATTTTGTGCCAGTACATATATCTTCCTCAGGTGAATTTCTCCAGTGCGAAAAAAAAATCTATTTATAAGTTACTAAAATCATCAGATTATATCAATTAGAACATTTAACTAGGTGTAAAGAACAGAACAACGGTGTTTTATATTGATTCATCCGTGCTTGAAGAAATTATTCGTAGATGAGAAATTTGATGAAAATTTTTAGATTTCCATGGTACACGTTTAGTAAATTAAACAGTATTATTAAAAGGTGGAAACCGGAAAATGTGACACGTGTGTAATTAGAACACGCGTGGTGACTGCTGTTGCTAAACGGAAATGTTAGTGAGATATATGGACTACCAGTTTGATGCTTCTTTTTGTGTAGACAGGTGGTAGCCTGAGCTTTCGAAATCCATTACTATTTAGATTCCAGCACGGATGAACTTAGTTCCGGTAAACTCTGTTAAAGTGTTGCTCGTATTTCCGTATTCTTTGCCGCTTTTAAATGAGTATAGTCCTTTTAAACTGTTTACTTCTTTCTCGAATGTGATTTGTTGTTTCTTCTGTAGGTCTTTAATCTGCATGACCTGCCACGCTATGTGTAACCACGTAGTTTTATTTATTTACTTATTTTTGTGAACTGCCGAATTCCGTTATAAAAACTCTTTAACAATTAATGCCGAAATTGCGCTTTCAGAGAGTGGTAAGTTTGCCTGTAAGCTTTGAGCATCCTGCAGGATGTTCGTAAATATTTCGACCTAATGAAGTTCCAGCCACCGATTACTGACAGTTTACTCGTAAATAAAATTAGTGGCCTCTGAGCAAGCAAAATTGCAAGCCATCTTATCGTAAGTAGGTCCTCCTAAGATTGTGTTCGAGAAAAAAATGTGAAGAGTTGCACCTCTGAAGTGGCAGCCATATTGTCTGTTGTCGAAATTAAAACAAGCTTGCCTTTTACTCCGCTGTTTTCCTGCTGCGCAGCACTATGTTATTTCATTGCCATCTACGTGTGAAATTTCTTGTTTTCACTACTTTTTTTTACTGTAATGTATAGAGTTTGATCTTTAAAATAACGGTTAGTTATAAATAATGGTTAGTTGTTTTCCTGTTGATATTGGTAGATTTTTTTTAGGCTTATGCCTGCGGGGTGACATTGAGTCATTTTTTACCTAAGCCGTCGTCTATCTTGCAATAAGTAGATCCCCATTTTAAGGGTTCAATTATTATTAATATTATTTAATCTAAATGTAACGGGAATTAGGACAAAGGAGTATAAAGTTTTCTAAAGTTAGACAAAAATTTTCTTTTCATTTTTTAGATATCTATTCGGTAATTACTTTTAAGAAAATTGGTTTGGTTTGGAGCGCTGCGGTCAACTTTTTGCTACACGAGGGTTAATTTGACCGGGACCTACAGTTAAAAGCCGATTCCGAACGGCTACAAATATCCATGCCAACAGTGGGACTCGAACCCACATGATCTGAACTGAATGCCAGCGCCCTAGCCATTCGGCCATCCCCTAATAACAATTTACCTAAAAACCATTCAGAATTAGATTTTGTTCATTAATCTTGGCTCTTACTCGCGTCGAAACAAAATCTTGACACTCCTACAGTACGGTCTCAGTTTATTTCTGCTGAGAGTTGTGGACCAAGTAAATAAATCCTGTTGTTGTCGGAAACACTATGGTGCAATCAGAATCCGATTCCAGGGATGCTCTTTTTCTGGATTTGGACGTGCGATTAAGAGACACAGAAAGTTCTCACAAATGAAAAAAAAAAACCTGATTTGCAGTGAAGTCTCATCTGCTCATATAAGACCTTTCTCAACTTCGTTATAAAAAATTTTCGATAAAAATTTTATGCATATATTCTTAAACTGTTTGCAACGATAGAGTGACGCAATAACACCTCGAAATTCAAAATCGATTTTTTTTAACGGATACAGACAGTTTCTATCTAATAAAATTTATTGAAACAGTTCAACCTTTCGAGCGTATGCTTGTAAACACCGTGAATCCTGAAAAGCTGAATCTGACGCATGAAATCTTATTTAGGAATCTTTATTAAGCCTTTGATGTCACATCGTTCGACAGCGGACACATTGTTGTATGAGGGTGCACACAATCCATGAATCAACTGCTGCGAGAAGACCGAATTTGATAGTTTCGGAAGCTGTAGTTACTTACGCGAATTCATGAATATTCGCATATAACAGGTACCTTGTGTTCTTCATTGTTTGAAAGTCAAGTATGTACATGAGACGGAGACGTTTTAGCGAAGGTACTTGTAACATAAATATTTTAAAGATGTCCAAAAAATGGTTTAAACCAATCTTTGCGTGGCATGTAATGTTTGAGTACTAAGCCATCATTGTATTATATAGATTGTGGAAGAGATGATCCATCACTTAATTTATCCGAAAGCTTGATATTTGAATCCTTTTTTTATATATAATTAAGTCAAGAACGCAATATTATGGTGATGCCTTGTGTTTATCTTAAATTCTGTAAATTTCTATTTTGCTTAATTAAACGATTGATCTATGCGAATGACTAATTATTAATTCTTTTATTGTTAGGAGGTATAAAATTTATCTAGGTTTGGTCGATTGATCATTATTAATTATTACCTCACCGCAGTTCGTTTTACAGCAAATAGATGTAAGATAAAAACAGCAAATAGATACCTCTTATTAGCTTCCTTTGACAATTTTTCCCGAGTTTAATTAGCTCTCACTAATTAAGTATAATTAAGTATTTTAGTTCTTCAGAGATTCCGGATATCATAAAAATACTACTTTTCTTCTCACAATGGAAATCTGTGCTCAGATAGCAAAATGTTATGAGTCATTTTTTTTATTTTTTTGAAATTTACGTGACAGCAATTCTAAGATTCAAGATGTCATGAAAAATCAGTAATTTGTTTTACATGAGCAAACGTGGTACCAATGTTTCAGAAAAAATAGCTGGCCATTATTTACAGTAGTTACAGTAAATAGAAAATATCGGCGAACGAGAATCCGGAATGTGAAAAACTCAATTTTTTTAAGAAAAGTGACTTGTAACATTTTGCCATCTGAGCACTGAAATATTTATTCTCTTCGGTTTACTCCTGCCGCGCTCTAAAACATTCACTTTCCAGTCAAAAGATGGCGCTATTTGTCTCAGTAGATAATAAGTTACAGAATAGTAATCCAAACATGTAATAGAAGTGCCCGTGAGGAGTGGAAAACATGCGATCAATCCAGGTATTATCATCGCACCTAGCAATCAATGTAAGGATTTAAAATTTTGAATCTGGTCAGTATACGAATGTTAATGATAAATTAAAAGATTGAAAAAACAGGATGATGAACTAATCGGATTTTTTTAGACATTGAACTTTTGTTTTAATTTTCTAATCTTAGGGGAAGAAAATACGAGTATTTAAGAAATTCAAAAAAAAAAAGGACGAGAGGTTTCAAATAAAAATATTTTTATGATTAGAACAATTTTATTTTCATAAAAATTCTCTTTTAAAAAAAGACTCAATTTGTATCTAGAAAAATATTTCGGTTTCTTTAGATCTCAGTGCGTCCAGATCCAAAATATGCTAATTTGACGAGAGCTAAGGTATTTGCCAGACAGGCAGATTTATAAATATCAAATTTATCCTTCATGATCATTTGAATGTATGACGTATGCAGTGGTCTCATGTATTAAAACGAGAGCGTAAAATTATTCATCTGCACATATAGAAACACTGTAACGAAAACAAAAATTTCCAGGCGTATAAAATCATGAAAAAGTAAATAGTATAAATATTTAACAGAATTTGATAGTGATGTCATCGCTACCATGTAAAGACGTAATATACATGCACATTATAATATGTATAATAGACTCTCGATTTTACGAACCCGTACGTATCACAAACATAGGCGTAGCGAGCTTCTAACTTTTGGGGGGGCAGGAATTGAATTCAGTTAGGGCCCTCATCAGCGCATTGACTGCCGGACGGTCCTTAAAATATGAAGTATTATGATTTTTTAAAAACTGAATAACAATAGAATTGATATTTGTGTATTATTCAAAAGACATACAATGGGAAAAATAAATATAATATAAATAAAATGAGAAAAAAATATAGCATCGAATTTTTGCTGTGGATCATATCATATTGTTAAAGTTTATGATAAGGCTAAAGACATAATCGGAATCTTCCGTTTCACAGTTTGAAAAAGCGAGAAAAAAACCAACTTTCTTAACAGTTTTCTACAGTTTTTCGATTTTAACTGAACTTCTATTAACGTTTTAATTTATTTCAAATTAAGTTGGGGAGTCACGTGCCCCCCCCTCCCCCTCTCCCCCGTGCCCTATGATCACCAGGTGCGTGTTTAGGGTTTTTAGCTGCCCTGGGCGATGCTTAGGATTTTAGCGGCCCTGGGCGAAACACATTTACTGGCAATCAAATTTCTCTACGTACTGAGTAATGGATCTTGTAAGACAACCCCGATTGATAATCAAGGTTTTACTATAACTGAATTGAAGGTAAATCATGTTTTTCTAACCGAGAAATTTTTCGAACCGAAAGTGTAGTTTGTCAATTAAAATTCTTTCTACGATTCTTTTCAAAAAATCGAAACATATATTTTTTATGCGTTGAATTATAGAAACCACGAAAAATGAGGGATTTCTTAAAACCTTCGTAACATTTAGAAAAGTGTTGCGATGAGGAATAAAAATGGCGGCCCTAAATGTTTAGCGGCCCTGGGCGGTTGCCCAGTTCGCCCACCCCTAAGCACGGCCCTGATGCTCACAAAAGATGTTCGCATAATCTAAGGTTCATAAATGTGAATACCATTTTAAAATCGAACAATGCAACTAATTTGCTACGACCTACGATTTAACTGAGTACGGTACCTACGATCCAACTGTAGTTTCGTTTCAGGGGAGAGCACCTTAGAGAAAGTAAGACTCCGTGGCTCGAGAGCAGGGGTGGGCAGACTTTTCCTGGGTACGGGCAACTTCTAATTTTTTCAAGGTGTTGCGGTCCACCCAGTGACGTAGGTGTGGTGAGCTTAAAAAAAACGGTCTACAATATTTATTATAACTTAATAATAAATACGGAATATGTACTACAATAAAAAAAAACTAACTCTTTTAAAACCGCTTTTAAAGCAAATCGCGTCGGTGTTCCATAAATATGTTTCTTTTAGTATGCGCGTACTAGGTCTTAGTAAAGGCGGTCACCCCAAAATGTCTTGGTGGTCCACCGGTCGATCGCGATCGACTTAATGCCCATCCCTGCTCTAGAGTGAGCAGAAACACTCACACCCTCGCACTTTAAATAATTAGAACAGAGAATTCTTCAGTATCGCGATCTCTTTTTCTAGTTTCTTGTTAAGGTCATGTACATTGATTTCCATCCAAATTGCTTTCCTATAAGTCTACAGATTGACAAATTCGTTTTCTTTTTTCGGCGTTGTTTGGAAGACGTAATCTTGTTGTTGTTGCTGATGACCCGTGGCCGAAAGCGTTCCAGACAGGTCCATGTAGGCTTTGCAGGCTGAGAAGTGCGACTCCGGTTTACAATAGCACCACAAGGATCGGTGTCCGTCTTAGCCAGGTGTTGAACAAGCAACCCCAGGGGTGACTGACATCTGTGGGAATCGTACATTCTCCCACACTCTCTGACCTTATAGAGGGACTTTCCGGTCTACGGATTTAACGTGCTCATATCCGGCCTAGACACGAATGCATTTAATGACGCTCGTCAGGTTTCGAACCAAACACCCTCGGCACCGAAAGCCGACGCACTACCAGAAGACTGCCTATGGCCCGAAGTAATCTTTCATACGTAAAACGAATGATTTGAAAAGGAACACTTCTACAATAAATCGAATAATTCCAGGCTGATTTTAGACATCTCACATCTCCGGTTTTTTAAAGTAAATCGACTCCTGTCCTTCAACAAATAGGCAGCCGAAGGGAAACAGTAAAGAATAATTTCGAAAATTCAATTCGTTAAGAACAGAGAACATTCATAAAAAAGAGTTCTTTTTTAAAAGTTCGTGAAAATGCGAGTCCACACACACACACCCGAAGAGAGAGTTCGGAAAGTAATATGTATTTAATCTACAGTCAACTACTTCATTTTGTTTCAGCGTGTGTGTGCACATTTGTTTGATTTTCAGAATAACTAACTAAAGTGGTCAGACAAAAGTTGCAAGTTCCTAAAATTCTTCTGGAAACCAGACTGAAAATGACTGACGTTTTCGTATGCGTTTGGAAAAAAAAAATAACCAGTCAAAATAGGATTTATACAATAATATGCAAAATGTCATACACAAAATAGGATTTATTGTATATGACATCTTGAGAAGCGCAACAAGATATACATAAAAAAAAAAAAAATCGGTAAGCAAAATCTCTTTCGCATTTATGTCGTCACCCGTTGATCATAGGTAATTTTTTAATTACCCCACGAAAATAAAGAAGAAAAATCAGAAAATATGAGAGGTCGGGGAAAAAAGAAAGCCGGTGCAGATTAACAGAGCTGCAGTTCTTTTTGGGGAATAAATTAAGACTGGTACGTGTCATATCGCATTCTTGTGTGTCCCGATAAAGGAAGAAGAATGACTGGAAAGGGAAAGGAGAACGTTTCGAGACGGGTGCAAAAATATTCTTGCATACCAGCGCACCGATTATGCGTGCTAATTTATGCACGGACTTGCACGGAAAACACCAATAATCCAAAATTGACTCCGTATGCAGTTTTTTTTAAAGTAAAATGACTTATGATTCAAACACGGTTCAATTATTATTATCTATATATATATATATATATATATATATATATATATATATATATATATATATATATATATATATATATATATAACAGTTCCTTAACTGACTGACTGACTGACATACAATGCACAGACCAAACCACTGGACCTAAAGGGCTGAAATTTTGCATGGCGATTCTTCTCATAGTGTAGGGGTGCACTAAGAAAGATTTTTGAAAAATTCTTCTTAGATTTTTTTATATTAAATTTTTAAGCTGTTTTTGTAACATTCTTTAAATTTTGCATTTAAAATAATAATTTGAGAGTTATAAAATTTATATCGCGAGAAAGATCATTAAAAATTCCTTTAAAATGAAATCTTTTTCGAATCTTTACCTCCATTTCCTAATGTTTGGTGAATTTTCAAAGATTAATTTTTAGAATTTAATTTATTAAATGCTGATCACGTGGTTTGTGATACTTTAAACTAATTTTGCGTCACGTGCATAACAACCGAATAAATTGACAAAAAAATATTTTGTTTGCGGCAGACGATTGGAAATATCGAAAAAAATATTAAAATACAGTAAAAGAAATGTTCCTCAAACTGTTCTATATTCTTTAGTATGTTCTATTAGATTTAATTTGAATATTTCCTTCTACATTATTTTGTCTATAAAAATATCCGTTACGATTTTTTATTAATATATTTAGATTTTTTTGGCATTAATTGCGTACATTGAGCGTTGTATTTATTATAAATATACTCTCTTTTTTTGTATTAATTGCAGACATTGACCGTTGTATTTAATTTAAATGTACTCCGTAGCGAAGCACGGGTATTCAGCTAGTAACAATAATAAAATCTTCCTAGATTTTCAATTTTCGTTTTAGCGGAGTTCTGTCACATTTCTTTATGATCCATCTTGATAGTGTTTCGAAAATTTTGTCAATATATTTCTATCCTTTTTCTTGCATGTCGCACGGGGGGGGGGGGGGAATCTTCTCGAATCTTAGTAATATGGTATTCGTTGCATTTTTAAATGCATGATTCGATATTACTGATATTGGATTTAAACTGTAGTGGAAGGTATCTATGTCATCGTGCCTCTAATAGCTGCGAAAGTTTTCTAAAACTGTACAAGATCGTTTGGACTTTCTTACTCATTCTAATGGAAAACAATCCATTTTCACAGGTGCTAAATTTAGTGACTTTCTAACTAACACGCGCAGATATCGCTCACATGTGGGACCCGAAGTTGTGTAAGAGGGGGGGGGGGAGGGGGGAGACTGAAAGCACGAAGCACAGACAAAAGAAATGTTAATTCAGTCTGTCAAAATTAATGGACAAAAAATTAGATTTATGATGGCTAAGTTTGTACCTTCTGGTTCAAAATCGATTGTGAGGAATATCATTAAAAAAAAAAACCCATTTCACATCGTCGGTATAATTCAATTGGTTGAGTAGCGACGTCGAGATTCCAAGACGCGAGTTCAAATCCCGCTCCCGGCAAACGGTCGTTAAAAGTTTATCATTCATAGTCGCCTATTTTGAATCATGCTAAGACCGTGAAAGAGTTTCCAAAACTTTAACACGTACAGAGTACATCCTTGTCTACGTGTTAATTATATTTTTAGTTTGGTTGTTGGTGTCCTTTTTGATTGTTTAAATTCAAAACAATGGATGTATTGAAAGATGAAATTATGTTTTTCCGTATTTTTTTTTTTACACAAATGTGTGCTTATTTATTTCCAAAAGTTATTCTGAAACTTTATATCGATAACGTATATGTTATTTTCGGTATGTGCTACTATTTTGAAATTTGTTTTTTCGTGGTAGAGTAGAATTAAAAAAAAGTTATTTTTAGAACGCTCTAGTGTCTCAAATACATTTTGAATTCAATTGATAATCATACGAAGAATTTTCCAGCAGGCATTTTTTTTTATGAAGCAAGGTTAAATGTTACAGGAAAAAGCTTTTCCCTTTTCATAAAATAAATTTTAAAAATTAAACACAGATCACAGATAAACTTTATTTCAAAGTAGCATTTTATCGATCAACGTTTCCGAAGCGTCTAAACGCGAAATGTTAGAAGAAAACTTGGATGTTAACGCGGTAGAGGATTGCCTGTGTATTCTAGTGCTGGGTGAACTTTGAACTTCAACAGTCATTTTTGCGTGGGTGTCCAGCTGAAAATTCGATACTTGTACCGCAGAAACCGCTGCATCCACTATACTTGTATCAAAATGCTATCTGGATAGCCTCCCGATGACGTCAGCTTTTTCGCGTCTTTTGATTGGATTGGGACACTTGATAACGGTACAAGGTCGGAAATAGGTAGTACTTCATTTTTTTTTTCTATTTCTGCGAAAAGTGAAATTAAATATCGCGAAAGAAAGTTGAAGTCTAATATTCTCCATTATTTAATGAATTGAGACAGCAGGAAGAAACGAATTAACTAGTAAATGTTTGTGTTAACCAAAAAAGTTTTTAAATGTTACTTAGAATTTTAGAGGGTGTAAATTTAGTTAGTTACAAAAGCCATAAAAGTCAGTTTTTAAATGAGATATGAATTAGGTGCTTAGGTAGAAGGAAATCTTAGAGGTGAAGGAAGAGGATTTTCTGAAAATTGTCTATATACTATATAAAACAGTTCCGTTACTGACTGACTGACTGACTGACTGGCATATAACGTACAGAACAAACCGCTGGACCTAAAGGGTTGAAATTTTGCATGGCGATTCTTCTTATAGTGTAGGGGTGCACTAAGAGAGATTTTTGAAAAATTCTTCTTAGATTTTTTAAAAATTAAGTGTTTAAGCTGTTTTTGTAAATTTTTTTAAAGTTTGTATTTAAAATAATTATCTGAGGGTTATAAAATTTATATCAAGAGAAAGATCATAAAAAATTATTTTAAAGTGAAATTTTTTCGAATCTTTACCTCCCTTTTCTGGTGAATTTTTGGTGAATTTTTAAAGATTAATTTTTAGAATTTAATTTATTAAATGCTGATCACGTGGTTTCTTTTCTTTTTGTGATACTTTAAACTAATTTTGCGTCACGAGCATAACAACGGAATAAATTGACAAAAAAAAATCTTTTTTTCTTCCTAATGCGGCAGACGATTGGACATTATCCAAAAAAATATTAAAATACAGTAAAAGATATGTTCCTCAAACTGTACTATATTAACTGTACTATATTCTTTAGTATATTCTATTAGCTTTAATTTGAATATTTTCTTCTACATTATTTTGTATATAAAAATATCCGTTACGATTTTTTATAAATATATTTTATTGTTTTTTTACACCAATTGCATGCATTGATCGTTGTATTAATTATAAATAAATAAATAATATATATATATATATATATATATATATATATATATATATATATATATATATATATATATATATACACACTGAAGTGCCACTGAATTAGGGATACCTACCTAGTAACGAGTTGGGCCTCCTCTGGCCTTGATAACGGCTGCCACACGACGAGGCATAGATTCAACAAGTTTCTGGAAACGTTCCGCGGGAATGGCTTGCCAAATATTGGCTAAAGCTGTCCATTATTCAGTAAGGTTCTTTGGTGCTGTGTGATGGCCTTTCACGCCTTGTTCCAAAATATCTCAAAGATGCTCTATAGGATTTAAGTCTGGGCTTCTAGGTGGCCAATTCATGACAGAGAAGTTAGAGGAATGCTCATCCAACCAGCCAGTAGCCAACTGGGACTTGTGAGAGGTACAGTTGTCTTACTGGAAAACTCCATTACCGTTCGGATAACAGAACAGCATAAATGGATGGAGGTGATCACCCAGCAACTCTACGTACCGAATTGTATTGAGGGAGGTTGGTACATGCACCAAAGATCCCAAACTGTGCCACGAGAAAACACCCCAGACCATGATTGAGCCACCATGCCCTTGTACAGTTCCAGCCAAGCATGCAGGATCCAGGG
Organism: Dolomedes plantarius; assembly: GCA_907164885.2. Classification (NCBI taxonomy): domain Eukaryota; kingdom Metazoa; phylum Arthropoda; class Arachnida; order Araneae; family Dolomedidae; genus Dolomedes; species Dolomedes plantarius. Next base: position 34,108,841 of record OU015497.1, read on the forward strand.
CTTCATGAGCCTGACGCCATATTCTCAGCCTCCCGTCGGCGTTAAGTAGTCGGAATCGAGACTCATCACTCCATGCTACTCGTTTCCAGTCCTCTACACTCCAGTCTTTGTGGTCTCTTGCCCAGGCAAGATGTGCAGCCCGATGGCGAGTATAGAGCAATGGTACTCTCGTAGGTCGACGGCTCCCGAAACCCATACGGTGAAGCGAGCGTTGCACAGTCCGTTTACTGACTGTACGACTGGCACCGTCATTAAACTGGGGGTAATTTGAGCTAATTTTTGGCTTCGCTGGCTACGTACAATACGCCTGAGCCGTCTCTCACCAAGCACTGTCAAGGCTAATTGTCCTTTGCAGGTTGCCCGATCGCTAGTTTTTTTTTCCACCATCCATGTATTCTTGGTATACTCTTGACACTGTCAACCTTGAAAATCCTAGCTGTCTGACGATTTCGGAAATTGAATGGCCCATGCGTCGCGCACCTACGATTTGTCCGCGATCGAAGGCGTCTAAATCAGGCAGTTTACCCATACTGGCAATTTCAACAACTAATTCAGAACAACCACAGTACGCGCTATATATGCAGTTACCACAGCGCGCTCTCTTGCGCATACATGATGCGCAGCGCTACACAATTTGCATAGGCTTTGCTATCCCTAATTCAGTGGCACTTCAGTGTATATATATATATATATATATATATATATATATATATATATATATATATATATATTCAGATTGTTTTTTAATATAAGAAGTTATTGATTCATTCTTCTCATCCTTGTAAGATAAACACATTTCATTAGTTTCAACCTGCAATCTAATGTTTCTGTAAGGAAACAAACAAGAGTATAATTTTCATTTTTGTTTTCCTCCATTATATACATTTTTATTGTTTCTTATTCCATTTAAACTCTTAAAAGAAAGAGCTCATGCGTCCCGGAAACTTATGGCTGCTGTGAAACTAACCCTATTAGATTCGCTCACCTCAGTGTTAAAGTATGGAGAAAAATTTGTCCAAGGATTGCCGACATGGATTTAAATACTTTTTGTTGAAATTGTACTCCGTAATAGAGAAAGAAATTTTATACACTGGGGCATTTTTACTTTAAAAAAATGCAAATAAAATTTTTAAATTAAAATTATTCTGGGAAAAAAAATCTGGTATAGTGTGATTTAACCGCTACTAAATTCCTTTGGTGGACGAGATTTATAAAATGAATCCTGTTGCAAGGGGCACATAAGTTCACCTGAAAATACCATTTTTATTGGATTATTAGCATTTATGTAGCTGTCAATAGTAGACACATTTTCTCCATAGGTTAACATTGAGGTGAGCGAATTCAATAGGGTTGTAAACAGCAGCCTTTATCATAGGCGTAGCGTCGGGGGGCACTTACTTCCACCCCCAACTTAACTTAATACATTAAAACGTTAATAGCAGTTCAGTCAAAATCGGAAAATTGTAGAAAACTTTTAAAAAAGTTGGGTTTTTTCTCGCTTTTTCAAACTGTAAAACTGAAGATTCCGATTATGTCTTTAGCCTTAACATAGTTTTTAACAATGATATGATCCATAGCAAAAATTCGATGCTATATTTTTTTTTCTCATTTTGTTTATATTATATTTTTTTTCTCATTGCATAACTTTTGCATAATACTCAAACATCAGTTCTATTGTTATTCAATTAGAAAAAAATCATAATATTTCATATTTTAAGGACAGTCCGGCAGTCAATGCGCTGAGGAGGGCCCTAACTGAATTCAATTCGCCCCCCCCCCCCCAAGAAAAAAAAAAAAAAAGAAAGGTAGAAGCACGCTACTCCTATGGCCTTAATACATTACAGCAGTGCTCCCCAACCTTTTAATCGCCGCGGACCGGTCAACGTTTGATAATATTTCAACGGTCCGCTGAGGGGGGCTATGACTGCAATTTTAATTCATGATTTTGAAATGTTTAATAAACTATAAACTAATTTAAAATAGTTACAAGATTTCTTCTGTTACAAAGGTATAAATTAGCACAAACCCGACAAAGTCTCACTGGCCCGAGAGAAATACACAACAGTAAATAAAATGGAAATAATTTAATGTTCCTTTGGCGGCCCGGTACCATTTGATCCACGGACCAGTACCGGCCCGCGGCCCGGGGGTTGGGGACCACTGCATTACAGATAACAGAGAATGAAAGAGGAAAAAACTTTATGCTAGCGTATTATGTTATTAGACTATTATTGTCCACTAAGTTTCCTTTTATCACAAGGCTTGATTGAGTAACTCATTGACTGGAAAATAGTATAATATTTTAAAATCAGTAAAAAGCATCCCCCAGGTCATTATTAAAACGACTCCGTCAATTTTACTCTTTTTTAACGAAAATTCTGATGGTGAAAAGTCGTATTTTGAAGTATAGTCATGTATTGTTAACGTATTCCAAATAAATATGATGTATATTGAATCTTTTTCTTATATTTTACAGAAGAACTTCAGTGCTTTTCGCTAAAATATCTTTCAGAAATAGCTAGCTCTTTCCTAAATATCTGTCAACGGAATAGGTTTTCGTCAAATTTTTTATTTCCCTTCGAAGAAGCTTATAATCGTCTCAATCCCTTCTACTTGTAATTGTGCCTTTTTTGTTCCACTATATCACTAAAAGTATATACGTTGTTGCCATTTTCTGGTCAAATAAATAATACATTCTGACCGAAAAAATTAAATCTGCGTTGAGACTTAACGTCTCTTTTTAGTGCCAAAATTATCATAATTTTATCAGTATTTAACCGTTAATGTTTTTACCAATAGTTAACAGTAAATCCAAAAATTATTCTAAGAGCAAAAACTGCTCAGTAACGCTCGTGGCAGACGCTCTTTTTTCACGGTTTCACGCTTTAGAAAACGATTTATGAAATTCGTTAACTAACATGCATCTAAGCATTTAATTTAATTTTTTTTTAAATGTTGTGAAAACGTTAGATTAAGAAGACAATTTTGATTAATCCTGAAAACTAAAAGAAAAATAATATCACCATTGACATTAAAAATATGTATTATAGTTTATATAAAATTTATAATTGTGTTAAATAAGCACTTTAATTCCTCTTAATATAACCTATGTTGCTCTTAGGTCGAAAGAGGAAAAGAGTATTTATTTCAAAAATCAATACATTTTTTGAAAAGCCCTTATGACTGCCGCTGACTACAATGATTGCCACAACTCATCTGGGCATGCATTCGACCAATATCTGGTATGTGTCTGTTGGTATTTGTCTCCATTCCTCTGCCAATTAGCTCTTAGCGGAGGGCATTTTCGGTCGGAGAATAATTCGGCTGTTTAGATCGTCCCATAAGTGTCGAATAGGATTTGAGATCAGAACAGTGAGCCGGTCAGTGTAATTTTTGTATGTTTAGTTCTTCAAACCAGGCTTCGATAGAGGTCGAAGCAGGGGCGGCTCCAGTCCAGAGTTGTTGTTTTTTTTTTGGGGGGGGGGGCAACGTTGGCTCTTAGGGTTATATATATATATATATATATATATATATATAATAGCCGTTGTCTCTGTATAACACTTCCGGGCTGTACTCATCTTTCAATTGAAGCCCTCAGTAAACAAACAGCCGGTTAGGCTTAATTTCAATTTCCGACATGGATCAGAATTTTTTCTTACCTAAAAACTAATATCTTCTCCATCAAATCATGTTTGTTCAGCCTTTTTTTCTATAAAACATTCAGAACTAAAAAAAATTGGATGCTTTTAGCTGTATATTTAACAGTTTTTAAAAATCTGTTTACTTTTGCGATGAATTCTGAAAGGAAGCAAACTTGAATGTGAATGAATCAAGTAGCTCAAGTATTCATATCGCGTAGTGAGCTGTAAAAAACTGGATGGCAGTCTACTACTCCAATCGCATGAAAAACTAAATAAATAAAATATAATGAAAGGGTTTGCTTTTATAAGGTGTGGATTAAAAGCAATATTGTTAGATAATTCGGGATATTTTTTAACTTTCATATACTTTTTCCATTATGACGTCAAAACGACATGTTGGATGGCAGTCTACTACTCCAATCGCATGAAAAACTAAATAATTAAAAAATAATGAAAGGGTTTGCTTTTACAAGGTGTGGATTAAATGCAATATTGTTAGATAATTCGGGATATTTTTTAACATTCATATACTTTTTCCATTATGACGTCATTATTAGTATTATGACGTCAAAACGACATGTTGGATGGCAGTCTACTACTCCAATCGCATGAAAAACTAAATAATTAAAAAATAATGAAAGGGTTTGCTTTTACAAGGTGTGGATTAAATGCAATATTGTTAGATAATTCGGGATATTTTTTAACATTCATATACTTTTTCCATTATGACGTCATGATTAGTATTATGACGGGTTAACTTCTAGTAAGAAATAAACATCGTCACATTTTAAATTTAAACTCATTTAGTATTAGGTCTACGATTATATAATTTTAGGCTATGGAAAAAAAAAAATACGCCGGGCTTTTTTGGGAGGGGCAATTGCCCCTACTGCCCCCCCTCCCCTTGGAGCCGCCAATGGCTCGAAGCGGTGTGGTACGGGGCCGTTTCATGCTGAAAAGAGTCAGAGTCTGTTCCGAAGTACTGCCACATGGTAGGAAGTTAATGGTAATCTAAAATGTCATCCATGAACGACGTGCTAAACACAATCGCAATCTCCTTCTGACACCAGGCCGAGTTACGTGGGACTTTCATGCAGCCGATGTACCATGGTATCCGATATTATGCAGCAGGGGCGTGCTTAGGGTTTTAGCGGCCCTGGGGGAAACATATTTACTATCAATAAAATTTCTCTACGTACTGAGTAATGGATCTTGTAAGGAAATCTCGCCCCCCCCCCCAAAAAAAAAAAAAAAAAAAAAAAAAAAAAAAACTGCATCCACTATTGATTTTACTAATTACTACTTTTAATGCATTACGTTTCGATACTAAAAACCAAAAGGATAGTTTGTCAGTTAAGATTCTTTCTACGATTCTTTTAAAAAAAATCGAAACATATATTTTTTTATGCGTTGAATTATAGAAACCACGAAAAATGAGGGATTTCTTAAAACCTTCGTAACATTTAGAAAAGTGTTGCGATGAGGAATAAAACTGACGGCCCTAAATTTTTAGCGGCCCTGGGCAGTTGCCCAGTTCGCTCACCCCTAAGCACGGCCCTGTTATGCAGTTCCCGATGAAAGGTACAGGCACTGATTTCAGTGCCTAAGGTTCGGATACCTCTGAAGCCAACGCTCATGTAGTGGTTCTTCTTTTAGAGTCCTACCTAAGAATCACTTGCATCGATCTTCCAATTTTTGCGTACTTTGAGTTGCGAACTTTGAAAAATTTCAGTGACGAACAAACTAATACTGTGCGTGTCTCTCTGGTTGAGAGGTCGAACAACGGGGGAAAATCGGAGCAAGTTTCACTCTTATGGTTACTTATGAGACATGAGTAGAAATAACTAGAATGTGAACAGCTCTTTATAAAAATGATCGGTTAAACAAAATTTTTCACAAAATCAAAAACAAATAAAAGAAAATATTTCCCTTCCAAAACCAAAATTATATCATTATCCTTCATGAAGCTTATCTCCGTGATGCGATTTTTTGTCTATTGTCTAACTCTTTCGTAAAATTTTGCTTACCGTTTCCGCATTTTTATTTTTATTTTTTATTTTTTTATTTGACTGCAGTAAAATCTACTCGTTCAAAATCTATTTTTTTTCAGTTAAATTAAATTAATAGCAATTTTTAACTCTTATTAAAAATCTTAGCAGTGTTTTTCAAAAAACGAAGACTAATATTGTTTGTTTACTATTTTACATATAAATGAAATCCTACTCATTCTAGAATATATTGAGGTATTCATACATTTTAACACTAGAAAGACGGGAATTTTTTTTCTTATTAAAAAGACTGAACGCCGTCATTTTTATGGTTAGAAATAAAATCGAGAATTTAAAATATTTAATTCTACAACTACACATACGCGAATAAGCTGCGAATATCCCCTCTTGACACATTTTGGAGTCGATTAGTCCCCCTCCCAACGTGGAAGTTTTTCGTCGCTTTGATCATTCTTCTTAAAACCGCTCTCGGGAGCGGTTTGAGGACGAATCATCAAAGGGACCAGGGACGCCCATAAAACCTCCCCCCGGCGAGGGGATCAATAAATCACTGCTTTCCCTTACACTTCGCCCTCTGTTTCGCGAATGTATGTTCGCAGTACAATGTTTTTTAAAAAAAGATGGTTAAATACTTTAAATTTTAAACCATTTCATGGCAATATATTATAAATTAGTACACATTTAGCTATATTTTTATGCAGATATGCCGAGCTGACAACCTGGTACGGTTTATCCTTAAAAATATATGCATGGTTTGTGCAGTCCTTATTTTTCAACATCAATATTTCCGAAGAGCCAGTATTTCTGTTATTTGCAAAAGGGGGAAGAGACGAAAAGTAACTAGCATTTTTCCGGTATTATTTTAAAGATTTCTGCCTGTTTTTTATATTGCAGTCAAATCGTCGGCTTTCAGTCTTAGTAGGTATACGACACATTTTATTCACCTCTGTACTATCGAATATAATTTTGTAAATGTGTGTGCATATTTCGCGTAAAATAAGAAAACGTCATAAAATTTCGGAAGCCTGAGGACATAAATACACACGTAGCGCTCAATAGTGTTTCCGAAACCGCCAAAATGACGGCAGACGTCTTTCTAGTGTTAAAAACACAGATAATTCTGAATTCCTCTATAATCAAAACATTAAGTGAACGTATACGTATCGTATAAAATCACAAACGAAAAATTAAAGCCATGTACCAACTTTTTAATCTATTCACCATTTATTTCAATATTAATTACCCGGCAAAAGTATTTTTTAACTTCCAAACGTCCAATGTAATTATGGGAAACGTACAAAATTATTTATTTTGGCAATGGTCAACTCTTCCGTATTGCTTCTTACACATTAAAAAAAAAAAATATTATCAATAGAGGACATTTTCTCGCCGCTGTTTCTTGGAATCGCATGACTGAACGAATTGATCAGTTGCGGACACAAATTCATGTTAAATGGTGTAATCAAGTGTTGCACTGAATTTCGAAGCTATAGGAAGAATCACATGCACACGCACACACACCCATTTCTGAACGTATCATCATAATACTCTTGACTAGTTGGGATAAATCGTTCCAAACGTGCATTAAAGCGGCCGATCTTGAAGCAGTTTTCCCAGCTGTGCAATGATTGTGCAGTTAAGACATTTTGTAATCCGGCCCATTAACGAAACTCGGATACCGATTTCAACCTTGAGGGGAAAGACGACACAATTGTTCAGCACCTCTGCATACACTTTCTCGCACACAACACCACGCTGTCTCAGCCTCCCGAGTTATATAAACCCCCACAGGAGACTGGAAACAAAGACTTTGCCTGTCATTCACCGTCTTCTATTTGCGGCAGTCCGCGGGCCGTCCTTGTGCCATTTTGTGCGCTCCGTGATCCACAAATAGACGGTGTACGTGCAGTGCTGGGGCTAAAAATACACATACGCAGTATACTCTGTTGTTTTTGGTGGGTTATTTTTGTTTGCTGGGAGGGGAGGGTCGAAATGTATAAACGGAACTTATTGTGCTCGGTGTTTGTAAAGGTGCGAGAAGGGTGCTTGATGAAGTGGAACCATGTTTTGACTCGAATGTTTTGAAAATCCCCCCAAGCGAGAGAAATTGCAAAATTTTAATTTTCTACTTTTTCTTATAAAACAAAATCATATATGCATCCTTATTGTCACGTAATTGTAAGCAGGCTATCTTTTGCAAAACGGGAATTTCTGTTCCACTGCTTGGGATACGTCTTGGAGAAGACGTGGATGCTTTCTACCCAGCATTGATATCGAAGGGTAAATACCTTCAAGAAAGGCTTTATTTTTCGGGAAATCAGTTGTATTTTTGCGTATAGAAGGAGACCTGTGAGCATGTTTTCGAGGGCCATTTATCTTCCCCTCTCCGATGACAAAAGTAAACTCTAAGGGCCATAGGCGAAGCGTGCTTCTAACTCTTTTGGGGGCACGAATTGAATTCAGTTAGGGCCCTCCTCAGCGCATTGACTGCCGGACGGTCCTTAAAATATGACATATTATGATATTTGAAATTGAATAGCAATAGAATTGATTTTTGAGTAGTATTCAAAAGTTATACAGTGAGAAAAATAAAATATAACATAAATAAAATGGGAAAAAAAATATAGCATCGAATTTTTGTTATGGATCATATCATTGTTAAAAACTTTGTTAAGGCTAAAGATATAATCGGAATCTTCAGTTTCACAGTTTTAAAAAGCGGAAAAAAACCAACTTTCTTAAAAGTTTTCTACAATTTTCTGATTTTAACTAAAATTCTAATAACGTTTTAATTTATTTCAAGTTAAGTTGGGAGGCACGGGCCCCCCCACCCCCACCCCCCGACGCTACGCCTATGCTAAGGTCCTGTTCACGTAGGAGTCCGATAGTGGAAGCGTTAAAGTATTGAAATATATTTAACCAATGACAAACCTCCAAAGGACTAACAACGAAATTTTGAACGCCTATGATGGGTTTATTTCCGTCTCAGCGCCATCTTACCTTTTACGTTTCCGCTACCGGACTCCTATGTGAACAGGCCCTAAGTTATATCATCTAGTTAGCCTGTAAAACATTTCAGACATAACTTGAATGGGTGATGTAAAATTTTGAGTCAACGCATCCTTGAAAGTATAGACTAAAGATCTTGCAGAAAAAGTTTTTGTTTGTACTGTCCGTCCGGCACCCAGGCCCATACTAATCAACCGAACAGGCGCATAAACATCGGCTGAGTTTGGAGGTTTTGCTACGCGCCGACTGGTTTTCATCAGGTTCTACAGGGCGTATAGGTGAAAGACGAGGCCGCCGTAATATTGTCGAATTTCCCTATATTTAGTGTTATTACTACTTACGATTATACCATGTTAATAGTATGACGTTCGGCCAGCAAGTCTTCAATAGACAAGAAATTGATATTCGTGTTAGTTCTTCCAAGAAAAAGAAACTTTGTGTGTCCATATCTGTCTCTTCTCATGTTGCTACCTCTATACTTGCTTTATATTAATGCCATTATGAATATAGGAAGAGGCGTGACAAAATTCTCTCCCAATTCGGATTACTAGGTCGCTGACCTCGTTATACCAATAAATACGAAATTCCTCTCAACCCTTAATTTAGAATATTGCTTTTTAGAAACTTTCTAGTTTATAAATTAGCTATAGAGAGGGTAAGTGAAATTAATGTATCCCGTTTTCTGCAATTTAAATATGTATGAGGAGTCAAAGACTACGAAATTTGAGTCGAATAACATTTGCTGAACATATTTTTAAAGAAGTAACCACTGAATGTGAGGTTAATACAATACAATATAATTCAATAGGATGCAGTATAACTACTAACAGAGAAGGATAGTTGAGATATCTGTGCAAATTGTTCGAAAAGTACAATAGTTGAAGGCCGGGCGATGTGCGAATGGTTTCATACTTTATTTCGCATAACGATACACAACTATCTGTTTATTGACATGTCCATGCAGGATGCTTAAGATTTATAAGGAAAGAGTTTCATACTTTATTTTGTTGTCCACAAATTTTTTTTGGCAACAAAATAATGCATAAGTAAGCGTTACGTTAGCTCATGTGTATGATTACATATGCGTTCATAGAATTGTGTGTAATTTGATAGCATGTTCAGATTTTACGCATGAATGTATATAGGTATATGATCAAATAAATGAAAAAAAAAATTCAGGTAGTCTTTTCTAACGAAACTACCGCGAGTTATTAACGTAGGATTATTTTTCGTTGCTTACTTCTTTTGTATGTATATATGTATGTATGTGTTATCTATATATATGCTTATCTATATATATGTACGTATGTATATATATATACATATGTATGTCAAAATTTTGACGCATTTTGATACTTTTCTGTTTAACTGTTTACTGCTTGCCCAAGCGATACAGACTGGGTTTGGCGCGCTGGCAAAATTATGACTCGCGACGACGGACGGTTTTAGCTTCTGAAATTTTGCTTTAATCCTACGTTACAAACCTTTTGAAGAAGTTGTTAGAAATTTTAAATATTCGATACGAGAGTATGTGGGTTCGAACCCCACTATTGGCATGGATGTTTGTAGCCGTTCGGAATCGGCTCTATGCAGAAGGTCCTGGTCTAATTAGCCCTCGTGTAGCAAAAAATCGACCGTAGCGCTCTCAAATAACCAACCATAGTTATATTCTGGCTACAAGAAGAAACAAGTTCAAGAACTGTTAAGTATATTTGTAGCTGTATATGATAAACTAGCTGAAAACCCGTACTTCGCTACGGAGTACATTCAAATTAAATACAACGGTCAATGTATGCAATTCATGCCAAATCTATATATATAAAACAGTTCCGTAACTGACTCATTCATTCACTGACTGACTGACTGACATACAACGCACAGACCAAACCGCTGGACCTAAAGGGCTGAAATTTTGCATGGCGATTCTTCTAATAGTGTAGGGGTGCACTAAGAAAGATTTTTCAAAAATTCTTCTTAGATTTTTTTAAATTAAATTTTTAAGCTGTTTTTTAAACTTTTTTTACGTTTGCATTTAAAATAATACATTGAGGGTTATAAAATTTATATCACGAGAAAGATCATAAAAATTCCTTCAAAATGAAATTTTTTTCGAATTTTTACCCCCATTTCCTGATTTTTGGTGAATTTTTAAAGATTAATTTTTAGAATTTAATTTATTAAATGCTGATCACGTGATTTCTTTTTCTGGTACTTTCAATAAATTTATCGTCACGTGCGTAACAACTAAATAGACAAAAAAAAACATTTTTTCTTTCTAATGCAGCAGACGATTGGATATTATCCAAAAAAAAATAAATATTCCTTATGATTTTTTTATAAATATATATATAAATATTTTTTTGCATCAATTGTATATATTGATCGTCTCATTTATTATAAATATATATATTTATTTTTTTTTGGCATTAATTGCATACATTTACCGTTGTATTTAATTTGAATGTACTCCGTAGCGAAGCGCGGGTTTTCAGCTAGTATATATATATATATATTATATGGTAAATACGACGATCAATGTATGCAATTGATGTAAAATATATACATATATATTTATAAGAAAATCGTAAAGGATAATTTTATAGACAAAATAATGTAGAAGAAAATATTCAAATTAAATCTAATATAAAGAATACTAAAGAATATAGTACAGTTAATATAGTACAGTTTGTAGAACATTTCTTTTACTGTATTTTAATATTTTTTTGGATAATGTCCAATCGTCTGCTGCATTAGCAAGGAAAAAAATATTTTTTGTTTATTTAGTTGTTATGCACGTGACGATAAATTTATTTAAAGTACCAGAAAAAGAAATCACGTGATCAGCATTTAATAAATTAAATTCTAAAAATTAATCTTTAAAAATTCACCAAAAAATCAGGAAATGGAGATAAAGATTCGAAAAAAATTTCATTTTAAAGGAATTTTTATGATCTTTCTCGTGATATAAATTTTATAACCCTCAAAGTATTATTTTAAATGCAAACGTAAAAAAAGTTAAAAAAACAGCTTAAAAATTTAATTTAAAAAAATCTAAGAAGAATTTTTCAAAACTCTTTCTTTGTGCACCCCTACACTATAAGAAGAATCGCCATGCAAAATTTCAACCCTTTAGGTCCAGCGGTTTGGTCTGTGCGTTGTATGTCAGTCAGTGAATGAGTCAGTTATGGAACTGTTTTATATATATAGACTAGCTGAAAACCCGCACTTCGCTACGGAGTACATTCAAAGTAAAAACATCGGTGAATGTATGCAATTAATGCCAATATATATATAATAAATACGACGATCAATGTATATAATTGATGTAAAATATATATATATTTATAAAAAAATCGCAAGGGATATTTTTATAGACAATATAATGTAGAAGAAGATATTCAAATTAAATCTAATATAAAGAATACTAAAGAATATAGTACAGTTAATATAGTACAGTTTCTAGAACATTTCTTTTACTGTATTTTAATATTTTTTTGGATAATGTCCAATCGTCTGCCGCATTAGCAAGAAAAAAAAAATTATTTTTTGTCTATTTAGTTTTTATGCACGTGACGATAAATTTATTTAAAGTACCAGAAAAAGAAGTCACGTGATCAGCATTTAATAAATTAAATTCTAAAAATTAATCTTTAAAAATTCACCAAAGATCAGGAAATGAAGGTAAAGATTCGAAAAAAAATTTCATTTTAAAGGAATTTTTATGATCTTTCTCGTGATATAAATTTTATAACCCTCAAAGTATTATTTTAAATGCAAACGTAAAAAAAGTTAAAAAAACAGCTTAAAAATTTAATTTAAAAAAATCTAAGAAGAATTTTTCAAAACTCTTTCTTAGTGCACCCCTACACTATAAGAAGAATCGCCATGAAAAATTTCAACCCTTTAGGTCCAGCGGTTTGGTCTGTGCGTTGTATGTCAGTCAGTGAATGAGTCAGTTACGGAACTGTTTTATATATATAGATTATATGGTTTAACAGACACGAGTAATGTTGTTTCTGAAGGAAAAAAATTTTTAGGACGTCATTTTAGGCGCTAAATTTTTTATCATTATTTTTTACGGCTGTAGTGCGAAATTATCTCCGTGCCTCTTGGATGCTGCACGTTCGTTCCTTAAATGAAGATAATTCGTGTCATTGCAGCTGAGAGAGACCTTGATCTTCTGTGGGTTGCAATGATCTTTCCTGTTCCCTGCATAAAAACATTTCGTGTCTCTCACTCATTATTAAGTATGATTTATATGTACGTGAAATATTTCTAGTTCCTGTTAGTAATTTTTATTAGCATTAAATTGTTGCGGAATCGACTGATGATATGTATTTGAGATAGTGCCATAAACTGATTAATTTATGTAATAATTTTCTAACTATGGTGTAGTTAAGACTTAGTTTTGTGTCGTTTGGGGTTCTTTGAAAATAAATAGCAAGAGGAAAAAAATATAGTTTCGATAAATTGTGTTCTGGAACATTCATCCGTTTCGAAGTACTGAAATTTTCGTAGTTATAGTATACTGAAAATTATATACTTAAATATATAGTCAAAGCATCTATATTACCTGCGTATGTACAAGGTGCGCCCATAAAGTAACCGGACATTTTTTTATAAATAAGAAAAATATTACTCATCTTAAAATAAATTTATCTCCTTCAAAATAATCGCCAAACGAGTCTATACAATTTTTCCAACATTTCTTCAAGTCATCGAAACACTGTTTATAGGCGTTGGAACTGACCGTTCGCAAAATACGCGTAACATTTGATTTCATATTCGAGACGTTTTCAAATCTCTGTTCTTTCTTAAGCTTCGGAAAAAGGAAAAAAAAAATCATCTGGCGATAAGTCGGGATAATATGGTGGGTGATTTATCACTTTAACTGAATGCTTAGCAAGATATTGTTGTACAGAAATTGCTGTACGGGGCCTAGCTTTAATTATCGTGTAAACGGAACCATTGACCAGAATCAAACAGTTCCTTCCTAACTCGAATTATCCTGTTTCTTAATAGAAAAATCCCATCCTCGTAAAAATACTGATTAATTGTTTGATTTTCAGGAACAAATTCGTGGTGAATAAGTCCTTTCTAATAAAAAAATACAAAATCCTTGAAAAAACAGAGATTTGAAAACGTCTCGGATATTAAATCAAATGTTACGCGTATTTTGCGAACGGTTAGTTCCAACGCCTGTGAAACACCAAAAAGTGTTTCGATGACTTGAAGAAACGTTAGAAAAATTGTATAGACTCCTGTGGCGATTATTTTGAAGGAGATAAATTTATTTGGAGGTGAGTAATATTTTTCTTATTTATAAAAAATTGTCCGGTTGCTTTATGGGCGCACCTTGTAGATAGACTATTATTTGTGCTGAGAGCATTTTATTAATAGCTTTGTATCAGCTATGTTTCTAGATTGTTAGGCATATATTTGAATTTTTTTTTCTGACGCTCTTGAAAACACGATTTAATATTGAATTACTTTCGAACATTGGTCCTGAAAATGAAAACCGAAGATTTTAAATTTTCGTCATTATTTAAAAAAAAAAAAATACAGTAAAATGAAAGCTTGCAGATATCGATACTTACTGGCTAAGCTGGATGAAAACACATTCTCGTAAGAGGGGTAAATAATGCAATAATTACAAGATAAAAAGGACTTTTATATACCATGTTTTTAAATTTTCTGTTGAATCATATAAACTTTTCATTTGTATGTATTAATAAATACTTTTTAAAAATTTTTTTGATGAATTATCTTATCAACTTGAAAGAAAATGAAGTTAATTGGAAGTTAACTTGCGTTTAACTTTTCGTTCCCGTTCCGGCCGATAGATTGTTGCACCAGTCTACAAAACAAAATTAACTGAAAATAATTTTAAAAAAATGGTAAAAATCTGCTTAAAGATGGCTAAAAGTATTAAAAAAATGCATTGTCATCGTGTTCTGAGCTATTCTAAAAGTTTCAAATGTCTAGCTAGTCGGGAAGTTAGTTAAAAATCGATTGCAAGATTTGTACTGGACAAACACACAAACAAGAAAGCAAGTTAATAAAAACATGGAAAAAAAAATAGGCAAAATCTTAACAGTCAGAGTTGTACTAGTCAATTATGCATTGCTGATGAGTCTACAAAAAAGAATGAGACACAAGTCTTTAATAGCTGCTGGATACATATTATCTGGTTATGGTACAATTTATAGATTTTAATATGCTGAACTACGAATGCACAACAATGCACAACTATCCGTTGATTGACATGTCTATGCTGGATGCTTACATGTGGCACAGGAGGGGGGGGGGGTTGCGTTGGTTGACCTATACGATGCCCCCATTGAAAGCAACAAGTTTCATATTTTATTTTGATGCATACAAAATTTGTTTGTAATGCAGTAGTAAATGTTACGTCTGTTCATATGTATTATTACATATGCATCCATATATTTGTATATTATTTGATAGCATGTGCAGTTGCTGCTCGTGAACATCAAATAAATAAATAAACCCTTTGAAGAATTCATCAGGAATTTTAACTGACTTTAGACACTGAGTTTAGAATCATACTTATGCACAACATATGAAAATTGCGTCCAGAACATAATTTTCTGAACCTGATTGTGTTGAATCACTGCTTACAAGGTGTGGCCATTAATTTCCAGGACTGATCTAATAACTCCAGAAAATATTACATGAAATACATACCCCTTTAATATATTTCGATGTAACTCCCACCTGCCGTAATGCACTCCTGTGCTCGGCTGTGATTTGATAGCATGTGCAGTTGCTGCTCGTGAACATCAAATAAATAAATAAACCCTTTGAAGAATTCATCAGGAATTTTAACTGACTTTAGACACTGAGTTTAGAATCATACTTATGCACAACATATGAAAATTGCGTCCAGAACATAATTTTCTGAACCTGATTGTGTTGAATCACTGCTTACAAGGTGTGGCCATTAATTTCCAGGACTGATCTAATAACTCAAGAAAATATTACATGAAATACATACCCCCTTTAATATATTTCGATGTAACTCCCACCTGCCGTAATGCACTCCTGTGCTCGGCTGTGATTTGATAGCATGTGCAGTTGCTGCTCGTGAACATCAAATAAATAAATAAACCCTTTGAAGAATTCATCAGGAATTTTAACTGACTTTAGACACTGAGTTTAGAATCATACTTATGCACAACATATGAAAATTGCGTCCAGAACATAATTTTCTGAACCTGATTGTGTTGAATCACTGCTTACAAGGTGTGGCCATTAATTTCCAGGACTGATCTAATAACTCCAGAAAATATTACATGAAATACATACCCCCTTTAATATATTTCGATGTAACTCCCACCTGCCGTAATGCACTCCTGTGCTCGGCTGTGATTTGATAGCATGTGCAGTTGCTGCTCGTGAACATCAAATAAATAAATAAACCCTTTGAAGAATTCATCAGGAATTTTAACTGACTTTAGACACTGAGTTTAGAATCATACTTATGCACAACATATGAAAATTGCGTCCAGAACATAATTTTCTGAACCTGATTGTGTTGAATCACTGCTTACAAGGTGTGGCCATTAATTTCCAGGACTGATCTAATAACTCAAGAAAATATTACATGAAATACATACCCCCTTTAATATATTTCGATGTAACTCCCACCTGCCGTAATGCACTCCTGTGCTCGGCTGTGATTTGATAGCATGTGCAGTTGCTGCTCGTGAACATCAAATAAATAAATAAACCCTTTGAAGAATTCATCAGGAATTTTAACTGACTTTAGACACTGAGTTTAGAATCATACTTATGCACAACATATGAAAATTGCGTCCAGAACATAATTTTCTGAACCTGATTGTGTTGAATCACTGCTTACAAGGTGTGGCCATTAATTTCCAGGACTGATCTAATAACTCCAGAAAATATTACATGAAATACATACCCCCTTTAATATATTTCGATGTAACTCCCACCTGCCGTAATGCACTCCTGTGCTCGGCTGTGATTTGATAGCATGTGCAGTTGCTGCTCGTGAACATCAAATAAATAAATAAACCCTTTGAAGAATTCATCAGGAATTTTAACTGACTTTAGACACTGAGTTTAGAATCATACTTATGCACAACATATGAAAATTGCGTCCAGAACATAATTTTCTGAACCTGATTGTGTTGAATCACTGCTTACAAGGTGTGGCCATTAATTTCCAGGACTGATCTAATAACTCCAGAAAATATTACATGAAATACATACCCCCTTTAATATATTTCGATGTAACTCCCACCTGCCGTAATGCACTCCTGTGCTCGGCTGTGATTTGATAGCATGTGCAGTTGCTGCTCGTGAACATCAAATAAATAAATAAACCCTTTGAAGAATTCATCAGGAATTTTAACTGACTTTAGACACTGAGTTTAGAATCATACTTATGCACAACATATGAAAATTGCGTCCAGAACATAATTTTCTGAACCTGATTGTGTTGAATCACTGCTTACAAGGTGTGGCCATTAATTTCCAGGACTGATCTAATAACTCCAGAAAATATTACATGAAATACATACCCCCTTTAATATATTTCGATGTAACTCCCACCTGCCGTAATGCACTCCTGTGCTCGGCTGTGATTTGATAGCATGTGCAGTTGCTGCTCGTGAACATCAAATAAATAAATAAACCCTTTGAAGAATTCATCAGGAATTTTAACTGACTTTAGACACTGAGTTTAGAATCATACTTATGCACAACATATGAAAATTGCGTCCAGAACATAATTTTCTGAACCTGATTGTGTTGAATCACTGCTTACAAGGTGTGGCCATTAATTTCCAGGACTGATCTAATAACTCCAGAAAATATTACATGAAATACATACCCCCTTTAATATATTTCGATGTAACTCCCACCTGCCGTAATGCACTCCTGTGCTCGGCTGTGATTTGATAGCATGTGCAGTTGCTGCTCGTGAACATCAAATAAATAAATAAACCCTTTGAAGAATTCATCAGGAATTTTAACTGACTTTAGACACTGAGTTTAGAATCATACTTATGCACAACATATGAAAATTGCGTCCAGAACATAATTTTCTGAACCTGATTGTGTTGAATCACTGCTTACAAGGTGTGGCCATTAATTTCCAGGACTGATCTAATAACTCCAGAAAATATTACATGAAATACATACCCCCTTTAATATATTTCGATGTAACTCCCACCTGCCGTAATGCACTCCTGTGCTCGGCTGTGATTTGATAGCATGTGCAGTTGCTGCTCGTGAACATCAAATAAATAAATAAACCCTTTGAAGAATTCATCAGGAATTTTAACTGACTTTAGACACTGAGTTTAGAATCATACTTATGCACAACATATGAAAATTGCGTCCAGAACATAATTTTCTGAACCTGATTGTGTTGAATCACTGCTTACAAGGTGTGGCCATTAATTTCCAGGACTGATCTAATAACTCCAGAAAATATTACATGAAATACATACCCCCTTTAATATATTTCGATGTAACTCCCACCTGCCGTAATGCACTCCTGTGCTCGGCTGTGATTTGATAGCATGTGCAGTTGCTGCTCGTGAACATCAAATAAATAAATAAACCCTTTGAAGAATTCATCAGGAATTTTAACTGACTTTAGACACTGAGTTTAGAATCATACTTATGCACAACATATGAAAATTGCGTCCAGAACATAATTTTCTGAACCTGATTGTGTTGAATCACTGCTTACAAGGTGTGGCCATTAATTTCCAGGACTGATCTAATAACTCCAGAAAATATTACATGAAATACATACCCCCTTTAATATATTTCGATGTAACTCCCACCTGCCGTAATGCACTCCTGTGCTCGGCTGTGATTTGATAGCATGTGCAGTTGCTGCTCGTGAACATCAAATAAATAAATAAACCCTTTGAAGAATTCATCAGGAATTTTAACTGACTTTAGACACTGAGTTTAGAATCATACTTATGCACAACATATGAAAATTGCGTCCAGAACATAATTTTCTGAACCTGATTGTGTTGAATCACTGCTTACAAGGTGTGGCCATTAATTTCCAGGACTGATCTAATAACTCCAGAAAATATTACATGAAATACATACCCCCTTTAATATATTTCGATGTAACTCCCACCTGCCGTAATGCACTCCTGTGCTCGGCTGTGATTTGATAGCATGTGCAGTTGCTGCTCGTGAACATCAAATAAATAAATAAACCCTTTGAAGAATTCATCAGGAATTTTAACTGACTTTAGACACTGAGTTTAGAATCATACTTATGCACAACATATGAAAATTGCGTCCAGAACATAATTTTCTGAACCTGATTGTGTTGAATCACTGCTTACAAGGTGTGGCCATTAATTTCCAGGACTGATCTAATAACTCCAGAAAATATTACATGAAATACATACCCCCTTTAATATATTTCGATGTAACTCCCACCTACCGTAATGCGCATCTGGGCTCGGCTGTATAAGTTTCGGAAACAACTTTTCCAAGTCCTCTTTCGGAATGCTCTTTAATGTGGACGTCACCTTTTTCTTGATGGCTTCGACATCCTCAAATCTTGTTCCCTTCAGCAAATCTTTCAGTTTGGAAACAAGAAAAAGTCTGCCGGTGCCAAGTTCGGAGACTATGGAGGATGCTGCATCTCCAAGACCTCATGCTGGGCCAATTTGCTGAAGGGAACAAGATTCGATGATGTCGAAGCCATCAAGAAAAAGGTGACGTCCACATTCAAGAGCATTCCGAAAGAGGACTTGAAAAGTTGTTTCCGAAACTTACACAGCCGAGCACAGGAGTGCATTACGGCAGGTGGGAGTTACTTCGAAACATATTAAATGGGTATGTATTTCATGTGATATTTTCTGGAGTTATTAGATCAACCCTGGAAATTAATGCCCGCACCTTGTACAATGAGATTATTTATGACTATTCTTCTTGGTGTGACCAATAATTTTAAAATGGTGCGTGAACCACAATTTTCACATAATTTTACTTTTCTTTTTATCTTTAACTAAAATGCCCCGACTTGAGCATCGTGTCATTTCAGTTATTTGTATATAAATAAAAAAAAATACATTAAATGTAGTATTTAGTAATAATTTAAGATGCATTTCTTTGACTAAATTTAACTCTTTCGTTATAAATATTTCTTTTCCTTCTGTTAATGAATTTCCGTATGTCTCAATACGAGATCAAAAGTGGGCTCCGGATATGCATCCATATGAAAGAAAAATAACCACACAAAAAAAAAGAGATTAAAGAATGTACTTTTTTTTGACCTGATAACGAAGGAAAGAAAATCCTTTTTATGTGATGACAAATTATGCCTTCAAAGAAGACGAAAGAAAAGTTTTTATTCGATTGATAATGCATGTTCATGAGGTATCTTGTATTCTAGTTTTACGTGAGTGTAAGGACTATGTATAGGTTACGAAATATTTCACATATTTTGTAGCAAGACTCGATCTTAATTGAGACATAAAAATCGATGCAAAGATAATAAAATAAATAAATAAATAAATAATATATATATTATATATAAATATATATATAAATATATATATAAATATATAGATATATATATATATATATATATATATTATATATATTATATATATATATATATATATATATATATATATATATATATATATATATATATATATATATATATATATATATAATATATGCTTGGAATTTAGTAATAAGTTACTTCCTATTTATATTAATGTTCATTGTTAAATTATGTTCATATTTCTTATCTGTTGTAGCCATCAAAACAATACAATATGAATTCGTAAGAACATAGCATATATTTTCGTAATGGGTCCGAGGTAGTCCAGTGGTACCTCGTAGGGCTAGGAACTGGGGTCTCGCAGTTGGAATCCCGAAGAACGCCATTAAATTCATTCGTATCTAGACCGGATATTGGTAATTTAAATCAGTAGACTGGAAAGTCCATCTATGACGTCACAGAGGATGTTAGTAGGTACGACAACCAACCTCCCCCCCCCCCCCCCCCCCCCAAAAAAAAAGAAAGGTTCCTAGGCTGCATTGAGGTGGCACAGGGGGGTTGCGTTGGTTGACCTATACGATGCCCCCATTGAAAGCAACAAACGATTCTCGTAGTTAAAGTGCGAATGTCTAAACTGACAAATGCCCCGTATTGGCAAACAACAGCAGGAACAACATTTTCATAATAATCACACGGTTACAAGCATTTATTTTTTAGTTGACACATAACTAATGTAATAGCGTAATTTAACTTTTCCTTCTTTGTTTGGCAAGACTTTTCTGAGAGTGGAATTATCTGAATCGCCGGAAAGTTCATTGAAACGCGCTTATGTTTGCATAATATATCTCAGTGCATTTGTGAAAAAAGTATTAGCAACGGTAAGACATAAACCTAATCCTAAAATTTAGGCCCAGAGTGTTCAAAGGAACCTAAATTTTGGTTCTTCATGTGTGATTACTAAGTATTGCCAATAAAGAACCTTCAATTATGTTTGAGTTAAGATGTCGTGCATCTCTTTCCTTGATTTTTCACCCGGCGTTACGTTAAATTCCTACTAACGATCTAGAAAATACGTTAAACATTTTATTTTGGTTGGCAACGAGGGATTCTACACTCTAGTTCAGGGGTGTCAAACTCAAAGGTTACCTTGGGCCAAACAAACAAGGTTTAACTATAGGTGGGCCGCAAAAAAAATCAATATTAATAGAAATGTAGGTTTATTTACCTAATTACAGTATATTCAACATAAATATATGCATTTTGTTTAATTATAGCAAAAAATAGTATCATTAAAAAACATTTAGCGAATTTTTCCTATCTTATTATAATTCTGCATCGGTTATTTTATTATATATTATTGTGTGCCAATATATTGTCCGGGCCGCGAGTTTGACACCCCTGCTCTAGTTAGCTGCTGGCCATCGGTGCAACATAATTTTATGTTCGGGAGTGGATTTAAATTGTAGACCTCGAATAGTTTAAACCTTGGGTAGAGAAATCTGTAAAAAAAGCAATTATCTATGCAAATTTCGCTAAAAAATATTTTTTTAACCAGTGCGGAGGCACTTGTGGTGAAGACATTTGCCTATGAAACACCGCATTTTTGCTGACCATTTTATTATGGGGTCACCATATAGGTGGACCAGCATTACCCCCTATGAAGGAACGACATAAGCGGTGGCATTTTAGTAGGCGACGCCGGGATTCGATCCGAGCACCCTCAGCACCAAAAGCCAGAGCGCTGTACCACAAAGCCGCCACAGGCCCTTTTCACTAAAAAAAAAGTGAGAAAGTTACGGGCTCATAAATTGCCAGAATAAGTTAGAGATATTACAGTTTATTTCTAAAGGAATATATTTAGGATATATAATATAATGTGGGGGGGAGGGGGAGGTGTGTAAATCCATTTACTTCTTCATACGTGAGTGACAGACTTTTTTACTTCTTAACATAAGAAAGTTTGCAGTGCATTTCAGTAGTACGTTATACTTCTTTAGGGTAAATTTTTGAAAAACTGCCTAAAGGGAGTGATTTTAGGGTTTATTTTAAAGGAACAGAAAATAAATAGTTAGCAATCAAAACTATTTTAAGATATTTATTTATTTTTTTTGTCATGCTTGATGAAACTAAATTAAATACCCATGCATGAGTACTATATTAATTCTCTTTGCAATGCATTTAACTCTCCAACTCTGTTCTTTCGTCCAGATATGCTACCTCTATTTAGGAATGTCGAGGGACGGGGGTTGAGCAGGTTCCTAACGAAATCTAGGTTCTTTATTTATTAGACTGTATTACCTATAAACAGCCGTAATTATGTTTTCGTCGGGAATCCCCCCCCCCCGGCTCTTTTTCATTGCCGCGAGAGGTACATTTATCAGAGTTAGCAGCAGGATATTCCCCTTTAGGGATTTTTGACGCAGGTTATTTATTGGTAAATTTTCCTAAAGCGCGTCCAGTGTAACGAAATAGGCGAGTACTCTTATAAATATTTACAGCAATTTAACAAGAATACATGTGGCTGTAGGAGATCTCAAACAAAATCGAGGGGACGGTGTGGTGGAACCCATAATAGTTAGAGAGTCGTCAGATATCTTAATGTATCAACCAACCCCGTACCAGAGATGGCCTCGGAAGAAAGAAAAAAAAAAACCCGACTACTTGATATGTCCATCCAGGTATTCCATACCTGTATTCTTCGAGAATTTTCTGTTCGAATGTCTCCGCATACTCCCACGATCGATGTTCATTCGAGCCCGAGTGTTCCGAGTGAAGCTGTTCCACCGCGGCTTAAATAGTCCCCACCCACCCCTCAATCTAAGAAACTGTCCAGATGGGAAGACGATTATTGGAATGTTCCACAAGATTTGGATTTCAATCATAACATATTTATGCATTTGAAAGTACTAATATGGGTTTGTGGCAGCCTAGTGGTACAGCGCGCTGGTTTTCGGTGGTGAAGGTGCTCAGATCGAATCCCGGCGTTGCGCCACAAACAAAAAAATGCCTCCGTTTGTATTCGTCCCTTCATAGGGGGTAATGCTGTCCGCCTATATGGTGCCACCATAATAAAATGTACAGTAAAACTGCGGCTTAGTATAGGCGAATGTTTAAGTGCCTCCGCATCGAAAAAAAAAGTACTAATACAGTGATTTCCGCTTATAAGAATCACGTTTGTTATTACTGTTTTTGATTCTTATAAGCGGTTGATTCTTATAGCCGAAATTTAGGTTTTTGGACAGGCACACACACACACCTATATATACATATATTAGATAATTTACCATAAAATACTCTTTAATTTACGTTAATTATCTTTTATTAAAATTATTTTTTATAATTTTAAAAATACAACTTAATTTCTAGACATATAAGTAGATACACATGATTATAGTAAGAGAAGAAAAAATCCAATATTTGTTACAACATACCTGCTTAACAGTTTTAACATTTCAACTACATTAAGGGAGCAAGAAAAAGTTTTCTATGGTAGTTTAACGTAGTGAAGTTTTCAGGAGGTATAGACAGTGTTTATACCTCTTTCAATACTAATAGTCTCAGACGAAGATTCGCCATCCAGCTTACGTATCATGGTTTGATAACGTGCTGAATCTACTAATGTAACGTTTGCCTAAGTGATAGTCGACACTTCGCCGAAGATTTATGTGTTTCAGGGTCCAGGAAGCCGCATCCAGGATGTGGGAGGTGGGGAAAAAGAGTCCCTATTTTTGTTTGTCAGTGGAGAAAAGTGAAATCGAACCCGGACGGGTAAAGATGCTCCCGGGTCAAGTTAATAGGACAGTGTTGTACTAAAGCTTTTAAGGGGAAACTAATATGTTATGTCTAACAAAGAAAGGGAAGAATTTTATGACTATATTCCATCCCATCTTATCAATCTTTCTTAAGAAAATAAAGAAAAAGAAAGAACTTCGTGCCTTTTGAGGGTTTAAGTGGCTTTTTCGGAAAAATGAATGGAAAGCGAAGACTGTAAACTGATTCTTAAAACCGGTGGATTGATTCTTTAAAGCGAAATTTTTAACATGGAAATAATACATTTGTTTTTGTTTTCGCGATATTGATTCTTATAAACGGTTGATTCTTATAACCACTGAACACTATAAGCGGTGGTTACTGTATTTCTGTCGATGTCAAAATATTGTCAGTGGACTTATTTGAATCAGTCATACAAAATGCGCAGTGTGTTCTGCAGAACGTTTTCTGAGAAGTTTTATCAAATTTCATTGGCACTCAGTAGATGCCAACGGAGAACAAATAAGCTGAAGATGAAACACTTCTCAGGTTTACCGTCGTTTACTGCAGTGACGAGTGGTCTCGAGTCAACAGGTGTTGCCTTCCTGTCAGGCCGAATTCCATCGCGTCTGTTGAAGAAAATGACTTCACACCACTCGCTTGCGAACGCTGAAAGAAATAACGTAAGATGTTATGATATGCATTATTTTATTATTTTTCGCAAATCTCGCAAATTTTAGAAGCGATGCAAATGTTTCTGTACAAGACATTTTTGGGGGGAGGCGGATAAAAAGAATTTCGGAACGTAACCGTTGATGTACAAAGACAGAACTATTATATTGACTTCCGGGAGATCGTTTGGTCGCCGGGTTCAGTCGTGCGTTTGTATAACATAAAAAGTCGTATTGTACAGTTTTAAATGATTTTATGATTAGCTGGCTCAACCCATCATGAATGGATAACACTTCAATTTACAAATCTCCGGGGAAGATTGAAAGATATCACATATTTGTCGTCCAACGATTTTCTGTGGGATTAAGCAAATTACGACGTAATGTTCATCAAGTGTGCATAGCAAAGTCACCACAGTAAGATCACACCTACATGAAATTAAGACAAGCTATTTTATTAAATTGATATGTTTTTTTAAGATTTAGAACGGTTAATGTTAGGAATTTTTCCTAAATTATTTTAAATAGTTTATTTGCAAATCCATGTTCCTTTATATAATTTTTCATGTAAGTGGATTATAAAATCATGTAGATATGTTTAAATTATATTGATAATCAAAGGCACATGTAGCGATCGTATCGTTGCACTTGCAGAAAAAATATTAAGTGTATTACATTGGACAATTCTGTAGCATATATATATATATATATATATATATATATATATATATATATATATATATATATATATATATATATATGTGTGTGTGTATATGTGTGTGTGTGTGTATATGTGTGTGTGTGTATATGTGTGTGTATATATATATATATGTATATATATATGTATATATATGTGTTGTATATATATATATATGTGTGCGTCTATATATATGTGTGCGTATATATATATGTGTGTATATATATGTATATATATGTGTATATATATATATATGTGTATATATATATATATATATATATATATATATATATATATATATATATATATATATATATATATATATATACTGTAAAATCTCGACTATAATACGCACCCATAACTTTACAATATTTTATTTAAAAATTGCACAAATATTTATTAACATAAATAAAATTTGTAATAAAAAGAAACGAAAATGTCAAATTCGGTAGAAAAAAACTTAAATTGTTAATCCAAAACAAACAATACTATCGAATTATCAGTCTTAATCACTTTCGCTAGAATACAGCTCATATTTTGTTGTTGCGTCCATGCCACAATTATTCTTGTCGTAATATATATCTCAATCATCATCCTCACTTGACGGTGCGAACTGTGAGTTCCGTTTGTTTAAAAGGAATACCAGCTTAGTAAACGGGTGGATGAATCACGGAGTGCAGATGCGCACTCACCCGTGTTGAGGCAATGTCTTACAGATGCTGTACGTTCGTTTATCCAATGTTTAAAACTACGGTTGTTTTTTTTTGTACGCGAGTATAATACGCACACTCAATTTTGCGGCCTTAAATGTGAAAAGAAGTTCGTATTATACTCGAGATTTTACGGTATATATATATTTCCAATTCGGAGGCACTTTATCGTGAGATATTCGCCTCTTTTCTTTCACCGTGATTGGCTGGCTACTTTATTATGGGAGTACCACCCTATAGGCGAGTTATCATTGCTCCCTATGAGGGGGACGACACGGAAACAACCAAGCCTTATTCGGGATTTAAACCCAAGCCCACTCCGTGGCAGCCCAGAACGCTAACCACTTCACCAAGTGGGCGCCCTGTAGCATATATTTAACACTGGGAACCATGGCTGCTGTTCTAGTTTTTATCCTCCTATACCCTACTGTCAATAATTGGTTTCGTATAAAAGTTATTCTTTCTTTTGATTACGTTGATCTGTTGGTAACAGCCGCAGTTGCACTTGCTTAGGTCTGTGGATCGATTCACCTCTCGTGTAGCTAGTTCTCCGACTGAGGGTGTTTTGTTGCTGCCGTCGAGCGCTAAATTATGGGCCTGTTCACATAGGAGTCCGTTGCGTTGCGTTAAGAAAAAGATGACGTTGAAACGAAAATAAACCAATCATATGCCTCCAAACGATTAGCAATGAAATTTTTAACGCCTATGATTGGTTTATTTTCGTCTCAACGTCATCTTTTCCTTAACGCAACGCAACGCAACGGACTCCTATGTGAACAGGCCCTATAGCTTCTCCCTTTTAGCCCGAATGCCCCTTCTTGCGTTGGCAAATAGCGGCACACCTTGCTTTGTTTGTAGTCTAAGCAGCGACTTTTTTGTCCAGAGGGTATTCCCCTTTTATATCTATATATAAGTTGTTATGAGAATTATGAGAAGAACCCCGTGGAAACAATTAAAGGGGCTACGACAAAAAAAAAAAAGAAGGGTCGATATATGCGCAGTTATATGTCAACACATAATCTTTGCCTTAAATTAAACTTGGAGCGCGGCTACTTCGCATTAAAGTCAGTGACTTGAGTGACTTGAATATGCACCACCTCGTTCCCGGGCCCTCTCCTGCGCAAATTAAAAAGCACCGGCTGCGGGTGGAGATCAGATGTTATCTTGTTTGTTATTTTTCTGTGTATCGGACGGCATGTGTGCCTGCTCCTTGCAGAGGTACATACCTTCTGTCCAGACCTGCCTCCCACACCCGCTAGCCCCGCGTCCGGGAGCTCTGCACGACGGAGTCCGGGAGAGAGAGAGAGAGGAGTTCCTGGGATAATGGTTGCTATTTTTGGACTGCCGCCGGTCGTCAGGGGCGCTCGATGCTGGAAGACTCAAGGTCGTGTTTCGGATCCCGGGGCGCCGCCAACGCTATTTACGGATGCTCTCCACTCAGCCGCCCTCCCTCCCTCGCTTACGCGTAGTGTTGGCTTGTAAACAGGCCGGCGATGGAGAGGACCTAGGGAGTATGCGGAGTACTGCTCGTGTATTTGCTCTAATGTTTGCGGCTGGGGTAGTGTACATCTCTGCGAACCGGAGACCCCGGGCAATGCTGTAACCTTCGATAAATTTGGCAACTGCCCGGCCGCTTAAAAGTTCGCTAGCCGTACATCTCATCTTTTGTTTACGGAGGTGCTCAGCTGTAATGAAACTGAATCTTTTTCACGCTGCAAAACGTTAAATTTGCATGTTCTTCCGTCAAGTTCGCGATTTAGAGTGTCGTTTTTCAAATCAGTTTAAAATTCATTGGCCACTATTTGTTGTTTAATCAAGCAGGATTGTCTTTAGCATGTGTTGTCTCTCCCCAACTTCTCATAGCACTTTTTTTTTTTTTTGGTGTGTGTGTGTGTGTGTTTGTATGTACATATACGTACGAATCCATACCCTAAGAATATCAAAACGAACAGAACTTCTGTTTTATGTAATGTTAGTGTAGCGGATAAAGGGTCTCGCACTGAAATATATTCATCTTAGCAGTAGTATCCTGGTTGGTGTTAAATATGGTATCCTGTTACATCCGATTTTTTAAAAATAAATTAGTCTTAATATGTCTCTCAAATTAAGTTCCTCCGTAGGTCAACTGAGAATCATGTTATTTAGAAATGTAACAAAACTACTGCAAAACAACTTAAAAAATATTTCAGGTAGTCTCTTCTCACGAAACTATCGCGGGTTATTAACGTAGGATTACTTATCGTTGCTTACCTCTTTTGTATATATATATATATATATATATATATATATATATATATATATATATATATATATATATATATATATATATATATATAACATTTCCATAACTGACTGACTCACTGAATGACTGATTGACTGACTGACATACAACGCACAGACCAAACCGCTGGACCTAAAGGGCTGAAATTTTGCATGGCGATTCTTCTTATAGTGTAGGGGTGCACTAAGGGAGATTTTTGAAAAATTCTTCTTAGATTTTTTAAAATTAAATTTGTTAGCTGTTTTTGTAACTTTTTTTAAGTTTGCATTTAAAATAATAGTTGGAGGGTTATAAAATTTATATCACGAGAAAGATCATAAAAATTCCTTTAAAATGAAATCTTTTTCGAATCTTTACCAATTTCGAATCTTTTCGAATCTTTACCCTTTCTTAAAGATTCATTTTCAGAATTTAATTTATTAAATGCTGATCACGTGATTTCCTTTTTCTGGTACTTTAAATAAATTTATCGTCACGTTCATAACATCGATATAGACAAAAAAAAATTTTTTTTTCTTCCTAATGCGGCAGACGATTGGACATTATCCAAAACAATATTAAAATACAGTAAAAGATATGTTCCTCAAACTGTACTATATTAACTGTACTCTATTCTTTAGTATGTCCTGTTAGATTTAATTCGAATATTTTCTTCTACATATTTTGTCTATAAAAATATCCATTATGATTTTTTTATAATTTTTTTGACATATTTATTTATTTATTTATTTATTTTGGCATTAATTGCATACATTGACCGTTGTATTTAATTTGAATGTACTCCGTAGCGAAGTGCGGGTTTTCAGCTAGTGTATCTATATATATGGACGTATGTATATATATATATATATATATATATATATATATATATATATATATATATATATATATATATATATATATATATATATACACACATATGTATGTATATATATATATATATATATATATATATATATATATATATATATATATATATATATATATATATATACACATATGTATGTATGTCAAAATTTTGAAGCATCTTGATACTTTTCTGTTTAACTTATCCAAGCGATAGACTAGGTTTGTCGCGCTATCAAAATTATATCTCGCGAGGACGGATGGACGGACAGTTTTAGCGTCTGAAATTTTCCTTTCCGCAGGACTGTTATGGAGGAACGTAACCCCACGTTGGAATAATGAATTCATTACTGTGTCAAATGAGCTCAATATTGAGCACTCCTATCAAATGCGTCAAAAATGCTCGTTGTCGCCTGAAAACAAAAGCACACGAGCTCGCTTTTCAACATTTCATTAATTTTCATTCACTTTTGAATTTTATGTGTTGTTGTGCACTCCATTCATTTCAACGTTCCTCTAATATAGTGTTATTTGTAATGCTCTAATATAGTGTTATTTGTAATGCTCTCGCTAGCCTTTCAACCAAATATTATTGAATGATTGCTTTTTGAATGATTTTAACTTCTATCGACTGACGGGAATTGGCTTCGATATTTAAAGAAAAGAATATGGTCTCCTTTGTGGAGGACTCTTTAGAGTGTATAAATTCCTGCTTGTATTTATTTGTAAGAGGAGTGTGGTGGCGTGTTTGGTCTTGGAGGTAAAGGTCCTATGGTTCTCCGCGGAATGCTGTGAGCTTGATTTCTCTTTTAATAAAGTAGGGGCTTCGCCCCTAGGCTCGCTCCTCTGGTGAATCAAGTGAATGAATGACTCAATAGTTGTTTACAGCGATTGAGTCATTCATTTGTTTACAGTTGAAGCTTCCCCCCCCCCCTCCCGGCGAAATGGATGAAGCCCGCCTATGGGTGAAAAATTGGATCTTCTTTCATGTCCTTCTGCAAAGGAAGCGATTGAGAAGATTTTTTTGAAGTATTTCTTTAAAATTCAATTAAAAATCGAAATTTTAAGATAGAGACTTGAAATGAAGTTTATATGAATGAGAAAGCTTTCATCTTCCAGTTGATATAAATATTTTCTTTGTAACATAATAAGTCTTAGAGCATCGAATTTATATATCTCGAAACGCATAAATTTTTCCAAAAAGTGGGTTTTCAATTTTAATAAAAATATCAGTCTGTTTTAAATTATTTTTAAACAAATGAGGTCTTGTTTGAAGCAGAAATGTCTGTAGTCTTAGATTGTAAAAAAATTAAAATTCTACCATCCTTTTTTAGCGAGTTATCGTAATCTGAACATGAAAAAGGTCAATATTTTTCCACAAAACATAAAATAAAAAAAAACTTAAAGTCCGACGAATATGAGACATGTCTTACTTTCTTCCCCACATTGTTCTGCATCGATTGGTATCGGTCTCGACCCCATACCCCCAGCGGTTTCGGATTAGATAGCATGACAAGCTTTTGACAGCGGCGGCGGCAGCGCCAGATACTTTTTTTTAGAATAGAGAGAATCAGCAGTCGGCATTCCCGGATTAAAAATACAAGACCCCCCTATGCTAAAGGAAAATCAACGACTATCACTATTCCCCCTTCCCTCTAACTCCAAATACTGTAAACTATAATTGAAGTTCAGCAAATAAAATGCACCATAAAATTGGAAAACTTGATTTAGAGTTTTTTCCCTACCACACCCGCTATGTAACTGATATTTCATTTATAACTTTTGATCAAATTTTGATCAATTTTTTTTTCTTAGGGGTTGTATAAATTTGCATATATGTTTTCTTATTTCTCGAGGAAGTTTTATTTTTCAAATTTTTTTTTACTTAATCGAATTTGTTAATTACATGACTCTAACTATAATCTGCCACCCCGTGGGCCAAAGATTGAATCACTGTTAAGAGTTTTCTGTGCTGTTCCTTCATATTATAGAAATCAATGTTGGTTGATTTATAAGGTGTGCGTTCATTTATAAGATTTTACGGAAGAGAAAATTTCACAGATCAATTCGTTATTCGTAATCATTTGAAACATCATAAATAACACTCAATGAACTTATATGTAGAATCTCATTTGCTAGAATTAATTAAAATTTTTCTGTGTCGCATGACTTCACGGTAGTTGAGAAACGATGTCACTTATGATAGAGACCAAAACTGATGGAAGGAATTATTTATTTTTTTTTTTAAATGTTAAACATAAATAACTGAAATTAAGTTCTATTCGTGAAATTCAAAAGAAAATTCAGCATTTTTTTTTCAAAAACATGGATAGGAGGAGGATTGCACAGTAAGCCAAGAAAGGCAAAACAGGAAATTCGTCATTAGAGTTTAATTTTTAGTTATTTATGGGGAATATTTAAAAGAATTTTTTTAATCCCTGGTGTCTATTATGTCTGATATATTCTATTCACAACTCTTCACATTCAGGGAAATTCGTACAATTTAAGGCTGCTGTCTACTAACCCTTTTGGATTCGATCACCACAATGTTAACCAATGGAAAAAATGTGTCCAAGGATTGCTGACTTGGATTTAAAGATTTTTTTTAAAAAATTGTAATTTGTAATAGAGAGAAAAATTTTACACCTTGGGGCATTTTTCGTATTTTTTTAAAATGCAAATCTATATATTTAAGTTGCTAAGCCGACTTTTTGGGCAGTCCGCGAGAGAAAACTACTGCATCCATTTACTTCATTTTGGTCTTAAACGAAAGACTGTAATCTGTAGATTTGTCAAATGTGGTTTCTGTAACCGCAATTTCTATTAATGAGCAATAATTTGAAATTAAAAATTGATTTCTGCGCATACTCAGTGGCATGTTTAAATCTGTCTTTAGAAACCCACTGTTTCTGTGCATGCTCAGTGACACGTTTTAATGATAAACACGTTTATTTCGAGGAGTCTCTAGATCTCTCTCTGCCATTTTTATGACAATTATGTTTGTGAAATATAAGATTAAACCTGATGGAAATTGTTTAATTAGCGATAATTTACAATTTTTAAAAAAATTGCTTTCTGCGCATGCCCAGTGGCATTTTTAAATCTGGCTTTAGATACTAAGCACAAGGCTGCTTAAACACATTAATTTTTTTCTGCGCATTTTTATGATTTTCAGCATTTGGCAATGATGTGTTGAGTATAATTTGTGTATTAGTGCATTTATTTAGTATCTAGCAGTCATGTTTTGACGGGTACCAACTAGTAATATTTTAAAATTTAAATTATTCTTTGAAAAAATATGGTATAGTGTGCTTGAAACGCTCATCAGTTCCTTTGGTTAACGAAATTTTTAAAATGAATCCTGTTGCAAGATGCAGAAAAGTTCAGGCTATCTGAAAACACCATTTTTTTAATATTGGATGATCGGCATTTATATAGCTGTTAATAGTAGACACGTTTACTCCAGAGGTTAATATTGAGGTGAGCGAATTCAACAGGGTTAGTTCACAGCAGCCCTAAGCACGCCTTAACATCAATACAAAAGCACAGTGGGACTGTTTGGAGGGTAACAAATCGTCATTATCATGATACACGCTTCTTATGAACTTCGCTTTTCTGAAGCGATACCGTAGCAGATAACCCTTGAAAAAATGATAGTTACAAGAACACTTTTCTCATCTAAATTTCAATATCCGTCAGCTTAAGTGTTTGCAATCACTTAAGCTGAAGTTAAAATTTTTATTTCTAACACAGAAAATTGTGAACATTTTTCGAAATAATCAAAGTAAGTAAGGATGTATGTCTAATTCTGTTCAGTTTAAGAGAGTTTCACAAAATAAACCCTTTTATACATTTAAAAAATATATTATTGTTATGTGGTATTAGAACATGTAATAAAATAAATGATCGTATAGTGGCACTTTTTTAAAATTGTTAATTGGAGAATACACATTCTTATACATGTCTGAGATAATTAGAAAAACAAACTCAATTTAAATAAATAATATTAGCATTTAATATCTCTTCTTCTTATTTAAAATTAATTTTATCGTTAGTTACAATTTGCACAGAAATAACATAATTATCTACATACATTAAGAAAGTATTTGAACACATAATAAAACCTAGTTACACATATTAATTATTCTGTGCTCTCGCCTGATAAAATATATTACCACCACCCTTATATAGACTGATGATTATTACTCATCATTGTACTAAACTTGGTCCGAAAGCAGACCAGAAATCTCAGCGTACAAAAATGACGACTGGGGCTGAAGAGCGGACAACCTCGAGCAATCTCACAGTTGCAGCTTTTTTCCAACTGACTCAAAAACCGTTAAAACTCCCCAGCACCGAAAATGCAGAGGTCAGAAAATGTTCTAGAACAATTAACACATTTCAGATATATTATTGGTTAAAAGATGGCTGCTAGGTCTTTGTTATGGAGGAACTATGTCCCCTTAATGACCGAGAGGGTGGCAAGTAATTATCCCTTCTTGTGCAAATGACCTTGTGTACTATCCGTACTGCAACAGGTCACACTTAATTGCATACGGGAGGCACATTCCCTTCTTCCAGGAAAACCGGTACGAAAAACAACTGGAATGATTTTCAGCACATAAACAATTTAAGATTTACAAAATAAAATAAATACACTTATAAATGTGCATGGAACCGAATTAAGTTGTTTCGAAATTGTGAAATAAAAAAATAGTAATTTTATTTTTTTAGAGTTAAAACAGTATAATAATCAAAATAATTACAAAAGTCGAGTTCCGTGTCACATTCATTTGTTAGTGATGATGCATGCTATAAATTAAGTTAAAGTTACGCGCTTGGTTAAGTTTCATTGAAAGCTGCAAACGCCTGTTATCTCGTGTTTCTTACCCTGTCTTTACGCAATGAGTCTTAAACAAACACGAACACTGCAATAAATCCGTATCATGTCCAAAGCATCTGTGATCGTTTAGATTGTTTGATCTCCAGATTCTACAAATATCGATCAAACTAGGAACAGAAATCTTTAAAAGCTGCGTATACTTAAGAAAGCTAGAGAGCTTGGAAGATATATGTACCATCAAGACTCCAAAGTAGATATCTAAGTAAACTACACTTCTTTTATTTCTCCATGGATGAGTGCTGTCTAAACAGCAGAAAGATCACGTACATCCCTCAGCTCGAAATTCACTAATCCTTTAATGTTTAACGAAAAAAAAATTCATCTATGAACAATGACTGAGTTGAGCCTCTGCTCAGTTCTCTTTTATACCGTTAACAAGTCATTAAATTAATTTTGATCAGATTGTCATAAATGTCATTTACGCGTCTTGATTGTGATAAAGGAATGTTTGAAAATCCATACTGACAGTAATTATAAGAATACATATTTAGTTATATAAGTTTATTTTTTATAAGCATAAATGTCTGTTTAAGTTAACATAACAAAATACTACGTTTTATATAACTTAATTAAAAAGTTATATAAAACATTGTAACATAAAAAGTTAAATTACAACTATAGGTTGTAATAGAACCTTAATAAATTGATGCGTGCATGTGTTGGGGCAAGCAAGGAAACATAGAAAACTGGCCTTTATCATACATTTATTCGACAATACTAAAAATTCTTTTAAAGTGAAATGAATAATAGAATAAGGTTCCCCTTCATATTATCACTTAATATTTGAGGAATCAGAAGCAGAGACAAAATATTCAGTCAAAGCAATTATTTCTAGGGTCTTTCGGGAGGGACTTTCGACTGTTGAAGAATACAGCGATGAAGGATTTCGGTGACAGGTGCCCACGCCAGGTCATACTCAGCATCATCATGTCAGACTACAGGAACTTCCGCTAGACTCCGCGAGAGCGCAATCGGCTCTGTATATCGTCAGAACTCCAGAGAACAGCAAACGAAATATGTCGACCTTCTTACTTTTTATTTTTGAGGGGCTGGTGTGCGTTTCCGGGGACATTTTGGCCCACCCCTTTTTCTCTCATTGGACAGTGGGCTACCTTTCTCGTAGCAGTTCCTGCCCCAATTGGTCCCTTTTTTCACTGCACAGTCTACCAAGTACCTCCCCACCATAATTTTCGCTTGGGATACCACTTTGGCCATTATCTGAAAGTTTTATTGTGGGCCATAAAATAACGTCACCATCTATCTATCTTGCAACATTTATAGTCTTTTGATCACTATCAATGGCCACACAGACAGTTTTTCTTTTACGGCACCTTAGTGTTCCTTAAGTCTTTATTTATTTTTTGCCTCTGAAGTTATAAGAGTTTTATTATTCACCGTCTCTCGACCACACACCGCGGTGAATTATAACATCCAGCACTTCTGCAACAACCTTTTAAAGTTAAATAAGTATATAAGCATACAGAAATGCAGATATACTGATTATTACAGATACTCTCGTAAAAATAAAAGAAATATCTCTGGTTTAATTTCTTCAATGTCACAAAAACTGTGGACAGATAAATGGATCATTTCGAAAGTTATGTAGTGCTGTACAAAACTTATACCTCTTTCACCTTTTGCAGTAGAAGTATTCTAACATTTCCTTTGACCGCCTTTTTCATTATGAACATAATTTGACAAGGAAATATTAATGGTTACTTTTCCGCTCTGAAAGATGACGTTAGATTTAATAATTTTATGTGCATCAATTTATTTGGAATAATTTATCAAATTTGATTATATACTGTTTTTTTTTTTTTTTAACGTAGGATTACGTTTCTACATAACGGTCCTCCGGAAAGCAAAATGTTAGACGCTAAAACCGTCCATCCGTACCTCGCGAGTTATAATTTTGGCAGCGTGCCAAACCCAGTCTGTATTGCTTGGACAAGCAGTAAACAGTTAAACAGAAAAGTGCCAAAATGCGTCAAAATTTTGACATACATATATGTATATATACATACGTACACACACACACACACACACACACACATATATATATATATATATATATATATAACACACACATACATACTTATATACATACAAAAGAGGTAACAACGATAAGTAATCCAACGATTAATAACCCGCGGTAGTTTCGTTAAAAGAAACTACCTAAAATTTTTTTTAAAAGAACGTTAACCTTTGAAACATTTGCGCGGGTGTCTCAGACCTTCCCTATCGTTTCTTTATTTCGGTAGGCGAAAAGTTGATGGGGCAATTCACGTATGCGTGGTTTTGAAAAAAAAGTTTTACAAAATCTAACAGGCAAAAGTACACTGACATCTCGAATACTGCGTGTAACTGAAGTACAGTTGTGCACAAAGCGCACACACACACACACAAAATAAAGGATTACCCGAATAATAAATGGCCCGCGTACCTTAAAAGTGAACTAATCATGAAGTTTTAACTGAGATACATGTTCTTCGTTAAATTGAGTTTGAATGAAACGTAAAAAAGTTGGGCTTATACTTTGCTTATACTTATGTAAAAAGTATAATATATTAATTCGTTTGCGATTGATGTTGGCATTATTTCTTTGTATTTCGATTCAAACCTTCCGCTGTTGGCGTGGGTGTTTGTAGCCGCTCGGAATCGGCTTAAGGATGCGACATCGATAACAAAACATCGATGTTTTGAAACATCGATATTCAATATTATAACATCGATGCTAATAAAACATCGCCTAAAAATCATCGATGTTTATAAACATCGATGTTTTAGAACATCTATTTTTTAAAACTGGTTTAGTAATCTCTAACATTAATGTTACTTCGGTTAGTCGTGGGGGGGGGGGGGGGGTGTGATTTAATTTTACTCTCTGATTGGGCTGACACAAATGACAAAAACTTGGTTGCTTTTGCCTTGGGCTACATTGATGACAAAATTCTCGCTGTAAATATCGCCATGTTTTGCCTTCAAATGTCCAGATAAATTCGTGGTATTGACAGAAGTTTCGAGGGACTTAAGGCAAATATTGCATTTCGCCAATTTATCAGAGGTTTCTCAAAAATATTTCCAAACGGTACTTTTGAGAGGCATCTTACTAATAAAATTAACGTCAACTTATATAAAACCAGAACAAAACAAAAACTTAAACGGCTGCTCTCGTGTATGTACTATTTGTAAAATAAAACCCCATGGAATGTTCTGGAGTGTCAGGAACATTCCAGGCGCTCTGGTTGGTTCATTGGTTGTTGATTGCCATTTGTCTGTTTGCTAAGGAATCGTTCCCCTTTTGTATTCGTCCTTTTCAGAATTCAGACTTACATTTACTGAGTGGGAAAATTATGCTACGTGGTAAATTTTTTTTAATTATGGTACTTTTTCATTAAAACAAAGACATCGTAAAACATCGAGCACAAAACATCGATGTTAAAAAAAAAACATCGGCCGCAATAAATCGATGTTTGAAACATCGATGTTTTGAAAACACCGACATCGATGTCGCATCCCTAAATCGGCTGTAAGAGGAGGTCTCGGTCTAACTATAAGCCCCTACATGTGTAGCAAAAAGGTGACCGTAGCTATCTCAAAGAACTCGAACTCACTCCCCCAGCGTCCATTTTTTGCACTATTCGGAGAATCCATTATCGGGGTATCGGTTGTTCAACGTGGTCATAACTTGATATTTTGAATTTCCGGAGTGAATGTTTAATTGAGCACTTCTCTGGCATTCAGGTAAAAACTTAAAACTTTACGTGTGAAGACTGATATTTTTAAAAACAATTTTCCAGCTTTTTGGCCGCGATTATGGAATTTTCTGAGTTTGTTTTTAGTAACTGTATCAATTAAATTGAAAGTCTGTTGTTTTTTTCTGTGGGTACGCACAGTGACGTATCGAGCATAACTGGCGCCCGGGGCACGATACCTTTTTGGCGCCCTCCTTTCTGAAAAACACATAGTAATATAATATATAGAATTAGTGAAAAGGACCATTTGGCGCCCCTGTGCGAGAGGCGCCCGGGGCATGATAGACCCCCTTGCCCACCCTTCGCTACGCCACTGGGTACGCATGTTCGCTTTACATACCTAAACCTTTCGCTAAGTTTTTCGTTGTAACTATCAAGGATCCTCCAAAAAAAAAAATGTAGGCTATCATAAAATGCAGATACGCGCCCTTAAGTACTTAGAATACAAGAACAAAGGGACACAAAATACGAATTGGTAAATTATGTGTTACTCTGAATAGGTTTCGATGTATTGTTGCTCGGTTTCCACATTTCCATAAATGCTGATGTTCTAGATGCAAGAGGCCCCAGCTGTCCTAGGAAATCAAGCGGGTGAGAATAGATAGTCGTTTTTTCCTCAGCTTAAGTGTGATGTTTGCTACAAATGCATGTATTTATTCTACTTATGTATATACAAGGTGTGCCCATAAAGTAACCGGACAATTTTTCACAAATAAGAAAAATATTACTCACCTTCAAATAAATTTATCTCCTTCAAAATAATCGCCACAGGAGTCTATACAATTTTTCCAACGTTTCTTCAAGTCACCGAAACACTGTTTATAGGCGTTGGAACTAACCGTTCGCAAAATAACGCGTAACATTTGATTTAATATCCGATAAGTTTTCAAATCTCAGTCCATTCATGGATTTTGAATTTTTTTTATTGCAAAGGACTTATTCATCACGAATTTGTTCCTGAAAATCAAACAATTAATCAGTATTTTTACGAGGAGGTACTTTTTCGATCAAGAAACAGGATAAGGCGAGTTAGGAAGGAACTGTTTGATTGTGGGCAATGGTGTCTTTTACACGATAATGCTAGGCCCCGTACAGCAATATCTTGCTAAGCATTCAATAACAGCGATAAATCACCCACCATATTCTCCCGACTTATCGCCACCTGACTTTTTCCTTTTTCCGGAGCTTAAGATGGCCATGAAAGGATAGATATTTGAAAACGTCTTGGATAAAAAAAAATCAAATGTTACGCGCATTTTGCGAACGGTTAGTTCCGACGCCCATAAACAGTGTTTCGGTGACTTGAAGAAACGTTGGAAAAATTGTATAGACTCCTTTGGCGATCATTTTGAAGGAGATAAATTTATTTTAAGGTGAGTAATATTTTCCTTATTTATACAAAAATTGTCCGGTTACTTTATGGGCGCACCTTGTAGATTTGGCTTTTAAGAAAACAAAACTGCAAGGCGTTAAATATATGGAGATGTCCCATTGAGATTTACAAGCTTTTTAAAATTCTCACGCCTTTTTTTTCCCTTGCAGATTGATCCATTAGCATGGTTCAGAGCATCTACGTCTGGTGCAGACGGAGGGCTATGAACAGCGTCTATCGATAAAGGACGTCAATCACCCTTACCATCGTAATTTGTGAACTGGAAGACCAATTCAAATCTCAGGTGAGTCACTCGCTTTAGAGAAAAATAATGAAACGCCGGTTTCAGTATGTGCCTCACGTTCCTGGTTAGCTTCCCTAAATGTCTCGAAACGTATCGGTAATCGTGTTTCTTCAGTCCGGCACTGAATTCTTTGAAAGAAGATAATTATGACTGGGGAACGTGGAATTTTACACTCTATCGCAGTGATTCCCTACATTTTGGTACTTGAGTAGTACCACCTGAGAACTTTGTAGGGTCGTGGCGTACCACTGGTTATGTTATAACTTTTTGAGTGGATTCATATAAATTCTATAAACATATGAATAACTTTGCAAAATGTATTTTAAGTATAAATAATTACTAGATAAAAAGAACTTTTTATATACCATGTTTTTAAATTTTCTGTTCAATCATATAAACTTGACAATTGTATGTATTAATAAATACTTTTTAAAAATTTTTTTCATGAATTATCCCATCAACTTGAAAGAAAATGAAGTTAATTGGAAGTTAACTTGCGCTTAACTTTTCGTTCCCGTCCCGGCCGATAGATGGCTGCACCAGTCTACAAAAACAAAATTATCTGAAAATGAATTCAAATGTACTTAAAGATGGCTAAAAGTATTTAAAAAATACATTGTCATCGTGTTCTGAGCTGTTCTAAAAGTTTCAATTGTCTAGCTAATCGGGAAGTTAGTTAAAAATCGATTGCAAGATTTGTACTGGACAAACACACACACAAACAAACAAGAAAGCAAGTTAATAAAAACATGGTAATAAAACAAAGTACAGGAGATAAATCCATAAAACTAGATGAAGCCTCAGTTGTTATTAACAAATTGCAATTGCAATTTCCCAACACTGAAATGTCTTTATCAGGAAGCTTAACCCTTCGGTGGGAACATCTGCCTCTCAGGCAGCAATGGTTTCTTTATTCAACGTTGCCAATTCGACCTTGGGTACTGTGAGTCTACACATGCTTTAGTCAACATCTTGTCTTCAGTGTGGAGGAGTGATTCGTGACGCTAGCCTCCTATGGTTCATGGAAAAATTAGATTAATCACAGTAAAAATTAAAAATCCCAACCCAATCACTCGTTCGACTAACTAAATACCTCTACAAAACGAACCGTAACGTAACCTGTGATGATTGGTTCTGTTGAATAGAAGCTGGTCAAGAATTAAGGAGAAATGGTTTGACGATTGTGGCTACCATGAAATGCAATAAGCAACAAATACCCTCTGAATTTCTAGTTAGGAATACATGGGAAAGAGATATTCCAGCTATATTTGCCTCACGGGCAGATGTTCCCACTAAGCGGCAAAATAATCATGTTCCCACCGACGGGTTAATGAGAAACCTGCTACTGCTGATTTCTTATTAGAGCTTCTTAGGCCGTCTGCACACGGAGCAACTCAAAAGAAACTGATAACTGACTCAAATCACAAACCAGTCCGTGATGAGTCGTAACCTATGTAATTGAATGGAGCCACGCACACGGCGCAACTGGTTACAAACCCGTCGGACGGGTGTCCCCCTATATCCGAAAGCCCGTTGTTGAATCAAAATAGCGTAAAACGGAGACGGTATTATAATTTATTTATTTATGAAAGTTATTGAGCGATCCAAGACCCCCAAAACACCATACTAAATGAAATCGAATAGCTCATAAAGTCTGTAATAATCCCAAGCAGAGATTATAAGATAAATTCCTTGCATGCATGAAGTGAATATATATATATACAGTGATTTCCGCTTATAAGAATCACGTTTGTTATTACTGTTTTTGATTCTTATACTGGACACATACACAAATATATACTTGTACATATATATAAACACACAGGCACATATATACATAATTTACCATTAAATACTCTCTAATTTACGTTATTTATCATTTATTAAAATTATTTTTTATAATTTTAAAAATACTCAATTTCTAAACAAATACTATAACTCAATTTCTAGACCTATAAGTAACAACACATGATTATAAAATCAACAAGAGG
Organism: Dolomedes plantarius; assembly: GCA_907164885.2. Classification (NCBI taxonomy): domain Eukaryota; kingdom Metazoa; phylum Arthropoda; class Arachnida; order Araneae; family Dolomedidae; genus Dolomedes; species Dolomedes plantarius. The sequence goes on from OU015497.1 coordinate 34,150,328, forward strand.
CAGCTTCTCTTTGACTACACTTTTGAAGAGCATCATATCTAATTAACAAGTTCTGTTTTTCAGAAAAACTAAGAGTTTTCCTTGTTTTTATCATATTTGAATTAGACTATCAAAAAGTTCTAACACTAAATGGCAATTTTGTTAGAAAACTAAAGTGAATGCTAGCGACGTGTGCTTATTACAGTCTCAGACGAAGATTCACTTTATAGCTTACGTTTCACGGTTTGATTCTTAATCAAACCGTGAAACGTTTGATTCAGCATCTGGTTCATCTGATTCAGCAAAATGGATCCGTTTACGTTTCACGGTTTGAAGTGCTGAATCCACTGTCCCGTTTGCGTAAGTGATGGTGGACACTTCGCGGAAGATTTATGTGTTTCAGGGTCCAGAAATCCGCAACCAGGAAGTAAGTGGTGGTAAAAAAGGAGTGCCTGTCTGGAGAAAAGTGAAATCGGACCCGGGAGGGTTAGATGCCCCTGGGTAAAGCTAATAAGACAGTGTTTAGCAAAAACGTATAAGGAGAAACTCTTATGTTATGTCTAAAGGAATGTATTTTACGACTGTTTTCCACCCCAAAGTTTTATCAATCTTTCTTTTCAAAAACTTAAGAAATAATTTCGTACCTTTTGAGAGCTCAAGTGGCATTTTTTGGAAAAAATGAAAGGAAGGCGAAGATTGCAAACTGATTCTTATAACCGGTGGATTGATTCTTTAAAGCGGAAATTTTAACATGGAAATAATACATTTGTTTTTGTTTTTGCGATATTGATTCTTATAAACGGTTGATTCTTATAACCACTGATCACTATAAGCGGTGGTTACTGTATATATATATACAGTGGACGCTCGTTAATTCGAACTCGGTTAATTCGAACTTTCGGTTAATTCGAACTAATCCAAAGGCCAAAAAAAAACTTGTATTGGAGTTAATGTTAAAAATATCTCATTAATTCGAACTAAATTTTTATCACTTCGGTTAATTCGAACTAAAAATTTGACAAAAAAAAAATTCTTTTTCCTCGTTTAATGGAGAAAATACACACTGTATTTATTATTTTGTGTGTCAAAATTTCTTTTCTGTGTAAAGAGGCACATGCCCGCATTCCTAGACTATTGCATGCCCGCTAAACGTTAGTAGCATTGTCCTTCTTATTAGTGCTAAACGGAAAAAGCAATTTTCCTTTATTTCGATAGATTTTCTTAGAATTTCAGAAAAACTAGTGTTTACTACATTTTCTAGGGAGCTGTGTCAGTTATAACTGCAGTGCAGACAAGTTAATGTGGTCTAGTTTTTCTTCCTCATTGTGTGGTGTGAACGTGTAAAAATTCAGGATGTCTACACGTGGAAAGTACAAAACCATAACTTCGGAGACAAAGGTAGAAATTTTAAAGAAAGTAGAGAATGGCGAATGTAAAACAAAGTTAGCAGCTGACTATGGAATTTAAAAAAATGCCTTGTCAACTAATTTGAAAAACAAGGAGAAAATTTTAGATTCATGGGAAAAATCCAAATTTTCTAGAGGAAGGAAACGCATGAGAAATGCATCCCAAGAATATCTAGAAAAAGCTCTACTGCTATGGTTCCAGGATGTTAGATCTCGAAATTTTCCTATGAATGGACCCCTAGTGCTGGCGAAGGCTGATGAATTGGCAAGTCGAATGGGTATTGAAGATTTTAAATGCAGTGATGGGTGGCTTTCTCGATTTAAGTCAAGGCAAAATATTTCTTATCAAACTGTATGTGGCCAAAGCTCTGATGTAAACGAAGACGTATGCACTAATTTCGGTAGGAAACTGCCAGGGCTTTTCTCTACTTACCGGCCGAAAGATATTTTTAATGCGGCCATAATGGACAAAGCCATAATGGACACTGTTAAAACTCTGAAAGCATTTATTCAGATGGAACCTTCCTCTGAAAATGAATTGAAATGTTTACTTCAAATCGAGAAGCTCGCTGAACAATGTAGGCATCATAAACAGAACCAAACATCCCTTTTACAGATTTTCCCCAAAGTGTAATTCATATTTTTAATAAAAGTTTACTTTATACTGCATATCTTCTGCTTCATTTTATGATTAAGGTAAGTCTGTATTGCTTTTTAATATGTTTAACTTTAGATAACATAGTATAATATATTTTCTGGGGTTATACATACTAGGAGAGATTCTTCTTCAGTGATACACATTTAAAGTTATATATTTTCTCTTAACATCGGATAATTCGAACTTCGGATAATTCGAACTTTTTTCTGAGAACCTTCGAGTTCGAATTAACGAGCGTCCACTATATATATATATATATATATATATATATATATATATATATATATATATATATATATATATAATATATATATATATATATATACATATATACCGGGTGTCCCAAAAATAACCGACGATTTGAAAAATCAATTAAAGAAAAACGGAAGGCGATAGAAATGCACGGTTTGCTGCATTCTGTTTGGGTAACTAGGGAACACCAATTTTCAAAATTAGTTACAAAGTTCGTCAACAGATGGCGCTGCTGACTGGGAAAAACTATAAAACAATGTTTTCAAAATAACCACCGTTTGCAGCAACAACGTGGCGCAGTCTGAGGTCAAAATTCACAGACGCTAGTGCAAACATTTCAGTTTGAATGTTCTGACAAGCAGCAGAGATGTTTTGTTCCAGTTCATCTACAGTTTGTGGATTGTGACGATACACCTAGTCTTTCAAGTACCCCCGAAGAAAAAATCGCATGACATCAAATCTGGCGAATAGGGAGGCCAATCCATACCACTTTGCGCATATTTCTTGCTTTGAAATCATTGTTTTATAGTTTTTCCCAGTCAGCAGCGCCATCTGTTAACGAACTTTGTAACTAATTTTGAAAATTGGTGAGAATAAATTCCTTGGATACCTAAGCAGAATGCAGCAAACCGTACATGTCTATCACCATCCGTTTTTCTTTAATTGATTTTTCAAATCGTCGGTCATTTTTGGGACACCCGGTATATATATATATATGTGTGTGTGTGTGTGTGTGTGTGTGTGAGAGAGAGCGGTGTATTTCCACTTACCAAAATCGAACAGCACACTCGGGAGGGCTGAGAGGTGAGAAAAGTGACGATGAAGGGCGAAGGTAAGACAACCAAGATGGTAGTTGTTGTAAGAGAATCGTGGATTAATTATCGTCTGAATCCATTAGGGCAGGCAGGTACGCCACTTCACACCAAACTGTATTTTCGCATTTCGTAAAAGCGAAAATCCAATTCTTCTCCATTAAAGAAATCAGACACTTACTAACACAAATCTGATATAAAACGAAATGTTTTTAAAGGGAACTTTTGGAAATACAGTGAAACGTCTCTAAGGCGGCCAGTCATTGTTCCGAAAAAAAGTTCTTAGGGTCGGCCGACAGGAGAAGTTTCATTGTACTTGTTCTTGGTTGACTTTAAATGTCGGGTTCAAGCCCCGTCCGTGTCTGAATGTGCTTCTTAAAATTGTAGACAGCAAGGTTGAAATTCACATATCAGTCTACAAATTGTTTCCTCATTGAATGATCTTAAACCGATCAGGGCCCGATTTAGAAAATTCTTGACTATAGGCACAACTCGGGATGGGGGGGCCCCCCTAACACTGATGTGGGCGTAACATTTCTGAAACTGACACATGCAAAAAAAATAATCATGAATCATCGTGAAAGTACCATTTTACCAAGAATTGGCTATTTGAAGCGTAGAAGCCTAGAACATTATCAAATAACAAATAGCAACACAACATATTAACTTCATCATTAAAACACCAATACAATGCAACCAGAAAAACTTATTAATCCCTTATATGCACTATAACATACATATGATGAACTGTACATATAACTGTACATATGATGAACCAATGAATCAAATTTGAAAGGATATATAGAAAAACTGCTATTAAAAGAGGTAAAAAAAATGAATTGGGAATTTTTTTTTTTTTTAAATAAAATTTTTTAGGGGCCCCCAACATTCGGGAGGCCCTAGGCCCGGGCCTACTGGTCCTAATGGAGAATCAGGGCCTGAAACCGATTGAGTATTGGGTGTTCAGGTTTTGCGCGATAGATTTATAATTTTACAATCGCTCTCTCAAATACATATCACGTGTTTCGTGTCAATTATGTTTTATTACGTCTGAATTATTATGCAATAAATTGTTCTGATTTATTTAATGTCAATTTATATACTGATTCATATAATGGTTTTTTCTGTTCTGTATGAATGGATTAGGTAAATACAGTAAAACTTCTCTAGTCGGCCACCCCTCAAAACGGCCATTTTATTTCGGTACCATGACTGGCCGCCATGGAGATGTTTTACTCTATTGAATGCAAACCAAGTTTACTAATCTGACAACTAATGCGGAAAGCTCAGACATACCACTGATATGCCGTGTTTAAAATATTCTTTAATATCGATTAATTTTTTTTCCGTGACAAAAAGGAAAATTAAATTTCTCTTAAGTGTTTTTTTTTTTTTTTTTTAAAAACAATTTCATTCATTTCTTCGCTTGCATGACCGTAGCTTCTTTTTTAATATTATTTCCTATCGTTTTGCGAAAATTTTTTCCCCGCGACTACATTAAAATGTTTCTCGTCCCCTCACTTCCCATTCCTCCCCCCCCCCCTCCCCTTTTATTTCCTTTAGACGAACGTCGATTGGCTGCGTTCGAGAAACGCCCGTTTCTATTTTCAGCCTCAAGGTTGCAACTTGTTTTTTTTATACTTCTCTGCACTAGATGGCGCAGCGAGATATGTTTTCTCCCGCTTTCTTCCCCTCCTTTTTTTCTGTTCTTCCATCTCTAGAAAATTAGGTGCTTATGTTGATACGCCTACACGGTTAGCATGTTTCTCGTGTGAACTGTAGAATTTCTTTGTCGGTCGTTGAATAGAAAATGTATGTTTGTTTATTAACCCTCAAAAATAATTAATTTGCCGCGTGTGATTTACCTTAATGGGGAAATTTTCCTTTTAATGTTATTGTGAGAGAAGTTATTAGATGAAAGGCGATAGATAAACGACGACATTTTCGAGATATAAATGTAAGTAATCTCTGCGGAATTAGTCGTATATTAGAAAACACAAAATACGGCCTACTCTTTTAACAACTGTCAGTAATTTTTCAAGTATTAGCCCAGTTCGTTAAGTGCAGCACCGCGTCGTGCGTAATGGGAATCTTGTTTACAACGGTTATGTTCTCTCTATTTTAGGATTGTTTAACTACTCAAGAAGCCGTGTTTTCGAAAACGAAACTGCCCCTAGATATTTGCTCTCACATGTAAACTCACCTCTCTTCTTCGGGTCGATTAATAATAGAATGCCGAGCGTTGGCGTCTTTTTAAATAGGAAAATTCGGAAGGTGGGAGGTACAAATTCTCGACATAAATCTTCAGTTGATGGAAAAATTTCATAAAGTGTTTAAAAAGGTTGAGAGTTCTAAATCGTTGTAGTTTTATCAAAGACTATAGACAGTCATTGGACAGCCGACATATGATGCAAGTTACTATCGGATGAGGAAATTTTACGCAGTTTATTTTCAAAGTTATTTCAATATGAAGTCAGCCTTTTAAAAACATTTTTTTTAATTGATGTTATTTCGTATCAGTTTAGAGATACATTGACTGCATAATTGTTATATCATATTTCAAAAATTTTTTTTTTTTTTTTTAAATTATCCTTATTTGTGCTACTCTGTAACACGGAACTAACCATTAGAATTTTTAAAAATATTTATATAGAAAGAACATCTCACCAAGTTTTAATATCAATCATAGATTTCGATCGTAGTATCATAGATTTCGACGTGTGCACCTTTTGTAGAACGACTAACGTCTAAATGGTAATCCAGTTCTCTCCAAGTGTCTCGTAGCATATCAGGAGTTATTAGATTGTTTTGTTTGGAGATTCATTAAATCCGTTGTGTATAAACAAAAAATTGAACCTGTGGTTGAGTTGAAGAAGCGTATCATTCAAGCAATTCGTGTAATAACTCCTGATATGCTACGAAACACTTGGAGACAACTGGATTACCATTTAGACGCTTGTCGTGCTACAAAAGATGCACACGTCGAAATCTATGATACGGTGATAGAAATCTATGATTGATATTAAAACTTGGTGAGATGTTCTTTCTATTTAAATAATTTTTTAAAAATTCTAATGGATAGTTCCGCAAAAATAAGTCATAACTGTTGGCTACTTTTAGCCCGGACACCCTGTATGTTCTTAATACTTGCGTGAACCCTCACTCATCCTTATGAAAGGCTTTGTTTATATTTACGAACAGCTATAACATGACAGGCCCAGAGGTAGCCTGGTTGTAGCGGGTTGGCATTCGGAACTGAGGGTGCTCGGATCGAATCCCTACAAGCGCCATTAAACATCTTCCTGTATAGGCCGGATATGAGCACGTTAAATCCGTAGGTCGGAAAGTCCTTCTATGAGGTCAGCAGGTGCGAGAGAGGGTACGATCTCCCCAGATATCACCCTGGTGTCGCTCGGTTAAAATTGAGGCAGCACCTGGCTAAGTTGTACTCCTCCCCCTTATGGTGTCATTATAAACCGTAGCCGCACCCCTCCGCCGGCAAGCCTATATGGACCTGGTCTGGAACAACAACAACAACATAACATAACCAGATTTTCCTCTTCTTTGGGGGATGGAAGGGCACAATATCTGATAAAAACGTAATAAATGGCCTGTCTTGATCTATACATTCTGATTATACCTAGGACCTTAATTTTGGCGTGGACTTGAGATTCACGATTCCCTACCTGCTGAACAATAAATCCACTGTGAATATATTTAAAAACCAAATGGTGCCTAAATAGATTATAAAAACTAAGGTATAAGCCCCAGAGTTTGAAGTTGCTGCATGAAATTCAGAAATTCTGTCTTGATTTGCTAGTGTAAAGCACTGATAAAAAAAAGAAAGAAAAATTTCAGGTAGTCTCTTCTAACGAAACTACCGCGGATTATAAACGCAGGACTACTTATCGTTGCTTACCTCTTTTGTATGTATATATGTATGTATGTATGTATCTATCTATCTATCTATCTATATCTATATCTATATCTATATCTATATCTATCTATCTATATCTATATCTATCTATATCTATATCTATCTATCTATCTATCTATCTATCTATCAATCTAATAATATGAAAATTTTGACGTATTTTGGATTTTTCAGTATAACTGTTTAATGCTTGACCAAGCGATACAGACTGGGTTTGTCGCGCTGCCAAAATTATAATTCGCGACGCAGTACATCTGGAGTTTTGCTTTCCGGAGGACCGTTATGGAGGAACGTAATCCTACGTTAAAATGGTACCATCTGGAAATGTAATAAGAGTTTCCCTTTGGTGCGTCAAATGAAACTGTTCAACACGACCGCGGCGTGTGGCGACTATTCTCCTGAAGTTCGAAAGAGAAAGTAAGAAAAAAAATACAGAAGGGGAAATTACTTAAAACTGCTGATCGATTCAAGGAAATTTTTTTCTGCGAAATCAAATGGTATCGCTCTAATATCTTTTTAAACGCACGAGGCCTTTCAGCTATAAATATTTAATTAGAGCTAATAGTTATACAGTTATCTTGTTTTTCATCCGTAGTACTGTAGCGGAGTATAAGTGCATACTTATTAACTATTCTATATATATACAGTGGAATCTCGATCTATCGTTTTTCAAGGGACCGACTGAAATGAACGATAAATGCGGGAAAACGATAGATGCGGAAACATAACAAAGTAATATGATCGTTTGGACTTGATAAAATGAGCGATACATACGGAAAAACGATGGATCCGAAAACGATCGATCGAGATTCCACTGTATATAAAACAGTTCCGTAACTGACTGACTGACAGATAACGCACAGACCAAACCGCTGGTCCTAAAGGGCTGAAATTTTGCATGGCGATTCTTCTTATAGTGTAGAGGGGGAACTAAGAAAGATTTTTGAAAAATTCTTCTTCAAATTTTTTGAATAAAATTTTAAATCTGTTTTGGTAGTATTCTTTAAAGTTTGCATTTAAAATAATAATCTGGGGGTTATAAAATTTATATCACGAGAAAGATCATAAAAATTCCTTTAAAATAGATTTTTTTTCGAATCTTTACCTCCATCTTCTGATATTTGGTTAATTTTTAAAGATTCATTTTTAGAATTTAATTTATTAAATGCTGATCACGTGATTTCTTTTTTCTGGTACTTTAAATTAATTTATCGTCACGTGCATAGCAACGAAATAGACAAAAAAGAAATTTTTTTTTCTTGCTAATGCGGCAGACGATTGGACATTATCCAAAAAATATTAAAATGCAGTAAAAGAAATGTTCCTCAAACTGTACTATATTAACTGTACTATTTCTTTAGTATGTTCTATTAGATTTAATTTCAATATTTTCTTCTACATTATTTTGTCCATAGAAATATCCGTTACGATTATTTTTATAAATGTATATATATATATATATATATATATATATATATATATATATATATATATATATATTTGGGATTAATTGCATACATTGACCGTTGTATTAAATTTGAAGGTACTCCGTAGTGAAGCAAGGGTATTCAGCTAGTTTTATATAAAGAGTAATATTTTTCTCGATAAAAGAAGATAACTTGAAAGTACGGTATTCGGAAATAAAACATTCCTCGGAAAGTTTTTATTATCCGAAATGACGTAAACTGACGAGGTAATTACCATTAATTTATATGGGCAAAATTTTGAGCTCTCGCAGCGCCCTCAATTAGCTTTCCAAGTCATAATAAAATAATGTATAAAACCTAAATTAAAGTCAAGGTTTTGTATTACATGGAATTATAAGATAATTCACTTCATCGTCCGACA